>JAWVGU010000079.1:0-505301 GCA_037039885.1 Miamiensis avidus
CCCAACCCCAACCCCAACCCCACCCCAACCCCCAACCCCAACCCAACCCCAACCCCAACCCCAACCCCAACCCCAACCCCAACCCCAACCCCATATTATTTATTCCTTTATTCTGAAAAATATTATAACAAATAAAAATAACATTATTTTTATAATGAATAAGGCAAAAAGAAAATTAAATAAATAAATTATAGATTATCTTTAAAAAAAAAAAATTATTTTTTATACTTATAGTTTTTTCTGGAAATGTTGATTAATGATTTTATTATTATTGTAATGCATAATATATTTTTTTATGATTAATAAAAAAAATTATCTAGCTTATTATAGTTATTATAACACATATAATTAGGCACTTATGAAATTTACTAATAAAATAAATTAAAAATATATCAGATTGATATTAAAAAAATTTAATTTATTATTTAAATGATAGCCTGTCCCTTTTACCTTACTAAACTCAGAACGATGTATAAGAAATATTAATAAACTCTAAAAATATAATAAACTTTTTGATTATATATATAATAAATTTATAAAAATGAAAGTTTATTTACTTTTTACAAGGGATTAGGGCCCTTTTAGTCGTGCATAATATTGAATGTTTTTAATAAAAACTAATATTTTTTTAAAGAATTTCAAATTATTTTGATCGGTATGCCAAGTTATGTTTACTTTATTACATAGAAAGAATATATGTTTTTATGCCAGCTCAACTTAAAATAAGGTTATTTGTAAAAATATTTATTGTTGATTAGGATGTTCCTAGTTTGCTGTGCCACCAGTATAATCTTAATTATAATCATATATTTTAAGAGATCAAATTCATCTTTAGCCTTGGTTTCGTCTGCAACAGTTACATGCATCATATATTAATATATTAAAAATTGAATAATTAATTAATATTGTCCAACTTGATGATAATTTTTATAAAGTCCAACACATAAAAAAAAAGCATTTTAATATAAGTTTTATTCAGAAAAACACTTTGATTCTATAAAAATTCTATTATATTCAACGTTAAGAAGTACTATGACTTCATAAAACATTAATAATAAATATTATTTATGGACTTTATTAGAATAGGAAAGGAAAAAACGAACTGTGAGTGAAAAAAAAAATCCTTTATTATCGATAATAGATTGAAAATGAAGATAATAAATCGAAGAATTTAAAAAATAATTATTTAATAATTTTAAATAAAATGTAAAACTGAAAATTAATTATTTTTAATAGGAGAAATAATATTGGTTAATAAGGACGCACTTAATTTAATTAATCACTTAAAAAACTTACAAACCTCACTTCTTTAAACATTAATTTAACGTAGTATTTTTATTAATTTTGGCAAAATTATATTAATAATGGAATTTTCAGCTTCAAATAAATAGAAAATATTTATTCCTTTGTTTTATTAATTTCATAATTTAAAAATATTGAATATTTTTTTTTAAATTTGTGAAGATATAATTTCTAAATTATTATCATATTATAATTAATAATTGCTTTTCTATTGCTTATTTAATTTCTACAAATCTCGAAACAATAAAAGGTCAAACATTCGCAAATTTAAAAATGAAATAATTTCGTTAATTTTTCCTTTATTTCATAAAATCATTTACTTCCAATATTTATTATACTCCATCATTATTAAATAATTATAAATATAATGTAAAACTGAAAATTAATTATTTTTAATAGGAATAATAATATTGATGATGAAAGATGCACTTTAATTTGAAAATCACTACAATTACTTGATTTAATTAATAAAAAAATATATATTTAATGAACTTTGTTTATTATATATTTTATTAAAATATAAATTTAACATTTTATTCTGTATTTTATAATATTATAATATATATAATAAATTGTTAAAATTTGTTTGTTATTCTTATATTGGATTGCTATAAAAATTATTATCAATTTATTTTAATCTATAGCATTTTTTATTATATTTATTTAGTAAAATTAGATTCTATCATTTTTAAAATATTATCAAAAAAATTAAATGGATTCTTAAAAAAAACAGAAAAATATTTTAAGATACGATTATCTACAAAGCACTGAATAATAAATGTAGTAAAACAAAAACTCGTGGTAGAATGATAGTTGCAAAATATGTTCTTTTTAAGCACAATTTGTTTATATTTCTTCAAATTCTTGAACTGTTCTAGGTAATTGCGAACTATTTATGGTAGGATAAAAGTAAAAATTTACAACTCTAATATTGAATAAAAAATTGTGATATATTAATGCTAATCAAATTTGTATGATTAATACTTTTTTAAGTTGAACAGCATAATGTATTAGATATTAAAGCATATGATATATATTAATAAAATAAAATATTTCAATAATAAGATTAACAATAGATTAGTCATATTAATTATATTTAAATATTAAAAATATAATATATTGTATTAGAAGTTATTAATAATTAATTAAAAAAAAAATAGCAACTAATCAAACTATCAAACAAACAAATAAAAAATAAATAAATAAATAAATAAATAAATAAATAAATAAATAAATAAATAAATAAATAAATAAATAAATAAATAAATAAATAAATAAATAAATAAATAAATAAAAACAGTATAAACTTAATTTATGATTATTTAGATGCTATTTAAAAACAGTAATAGAATACCTAAAAAATACAAATGATACATGATATAATAGACACAAATTCATAAATTATCAAATAATAATAAACATTCTTATTATAATATTCAAATATAAGCTATAAACTTTATTTTAATATATATGTAAATTTATATTATGTATAATTTCATGTTATATAATATAGTAACATGCCTAACAATTATAGGCAAAAAAAAAAAAATAAATAAATAAATAAATAATAAAATATATAAAAAATTAATAAACAAATAAAAAAAACAAACATTCAATCAAGTGACAAACTAAAAAATAAATAAATATATAGCATAAATAAATGGAAAATACTAGTAATACTATAATGAATATATAATAATAATAGTAAATCTTAAATATATAATAAGAATTAGTGGATTAGAAAAAATTATTTGTTATAATAAAAGTAAAAAATGAAAATATAATAAATAAATATATGGTTTAATAAATATATGAGAAATATGTACCAAAATACATTAAATAAGAATTAAGAGAAATAGAATAAGTAAATGAGTATTTATTAGCTAATGAAATAACCATCAATTTAAAGTAAATATTAAATATAATCAAATATAATATATTGTAATATTAGATATTATGGTGTTTTAATCTGACAAATTCATATTATAAGGGATAAATAATATGTAATACTATATTTTAATATAATTGTTTAATTTCTTTTAATAAATAATTTTTAAAATGTATGATTAATAAATAATGATTATAAAATAAAAATATGTATTATTATCATTAAAATAATAGAAATCTCGAAACTATAAAAGGTCAAACATTCTCAAATTTAAAAATGAAATAATTTAGTCAATTTTACTTTTATTTTTTAAAATAATAATTTACTTCCAATATTTATTATACTCCATCATTATTAAATAATTATAAATAACATGTAAATCTAAAAAATTAATTATTTTTAATAGTGCTAGTAAAATTGGTTAGGAAGGATGCACTGAATTTGGAAAATCACTAGAAGAACTTACAAACCTCACTTCTTTAAACGTTATTTTAGCGTACTATTTTTTTTTAAATGGAGAAAATTATATTAATTAAGGAATTTTCAGCTTCAAAAAAATTGCAAATATTTCTTCTTTTGTTTTATTAATTTCATAATTAAAAATATTGAATGTTTTTTTTAGAATTTGTGAGGATATTATTTCTAAATTAATATCATATTATAATTAATAATTGATTTTCTATTGCATATTTAATTTATACAAATCTAGAAACAATAAAAGGTCAAACATTCGCAAATTTAAAAATAAAATAATTTCGTAAATTTTATAAAATCATTTAGTTCCAATATTAATTATAATCCATTATTATTAAATAATTATTAATAAAATGTAAAACTAAAAATTAATTATTTTTAATAGTTTGAATAATATTGGATAGTAAGGATGCACTTAATTTGGAAAATCACTTGAAAACCTTACAAACCTCACTTCTTTAAACGTTAATTTAAGGTACTATTTTTTTAAATAGAGAAAATTATATTTATTATGGAATTTTCTGCTTCAAAGAAATTGCAAATTATTCTTCCTTTATTTTATTAATTTCATAATTAGAAAATATTGAATGTTTTTTTATTTTAAAATTTGTGAGGATATTATTTCTAAATTATTATCATATTATAATTAATAATTGCTTTTCTATTGCATAATTAATTTCTACAAATCTCGAAACTATAAAAGGTCAAACAATCGCAAATTTAAAAATGAAATAATTTCGTCAATATTACTTTTATTTTTTAAAATAATCATTTACTTCCAATATTTATTATACTCCATTACTATTAAATAATTATAAATAAAATTTAATACTGAAAATTAATTATTTTTAATAGTACTAATAAAATTGTTGATGAAGGATGCACTTAATTTGCAAAATCACTTGAAAAACTTACAAATCTCACTTCTTTAAACATTAATTTAGAGTACTATTATTTTTAATATGAATAAAATTATATTTATTATGGAAATTTCAGTTTAAAAAGAAAAAAGCAAATTTTTCTTTCTTTTTTTGTTTTATTAATTTCATAATTAAAAAATATTGAATGTTTTTTTATTTTAAAATTTGTGAGGATATTATTTCTAAATTATTATCATATTATAATTAGTAATTGCTTTTCTATTTCATATTTAATTTCTACAAATCTCGAAACTATAAAAGGTAAAATATTCGCAAATTTAAAAATAAAATAATTTCGTCAATTTTACTTTTATTTTTTAAAATAATCATTTACATCTAATATTTATTATACTCCATCATTATTAAATAATTATAAATAAAATGTAAAACCAAAAATTAATTATTTAAAATAGGTATAATAATATTGGTTAGGAAGGATGCACTTAATTTGCAAAATCACTTGAAAAACTTACAAACCTTACTTCTTTAAACGTTGATTTAGGGTACTATTTTTTTTAAATAGAGAAAATTATATTTTTTATGGAATTTTCAGCTTAAAAGAAATTGCAAATATTTCTTCCTTTGTTTTTATTTATTTCATAATTAGAAAATATTGAATGTTTTTTTTTTAGAATTTGTGAGAATATTATTTATAAATTATTGTCATATTATAATTAATAATGGCGATTCTATTGCATATTTAATTTCTATAAATCTCAAAACCATAAAAGGTCAAACATTCGCTAATTTATAAATGAAATAATTTCGTCAATTTTACTTTTATTTTTTAAAATAATCATTTACTTCCAATATTTATTATACTCTATCATTATTAAATAATTATAAATAAAATATAAAACTGAAAATTAATTATTATTAATAGTGGTAATGATATTGGTTGTGAAGGGTGCACTTAATTTGGAAAATCACTTGAAAATCCTACAAACCTCACTTCTTTAGATATTAATTTTTAGTACTATTTTTATTAATATGGAGAAAACTATATTTATTATGGAAATTTAAGCTTCATAGAAATTTCAAATTTATCTTCTTTTGTTTTATTAATTTCAATATTAGAAAATATTGAATGTTTTTTATTTTAAAATTTGTGAGGATATTATTTCTAAATTATTATTATATTATAATTAATAATTGCTTTTCTATTGCATATTTAATTTCTACAAATCTCGAAACCATAAAAGGTCAAACAATCGCAAATTTAAAAATGAAATAATTTCGTCAATATTACTTTTATTTTTTAAAATAATTATTTACTTCCAATATTTATTATACTCCATTACTATTAAATAATTATAAATAAGATGTAAAACTGAAAATTAATTATTTTTAATAGGCTTAATAATATTGGTGATGAAGGATGCACTTAATTTGGCAAATCACTTTAAAAATTTAAAAACCTCACTTCTTTAAACATTAATTTACGGTACTATTATTATTAATATGGAGAAAATTATATTTATAATGGAAATTTCAGCTTCAAAGAAATAGCAAATATTTCTTACTTTGTTTTATTAATTTCATAATTAGAAAATATTGAATGTTTTTTTATTTTAAAATTTGTGAGGATATTATTTCTAAATTATTATCATATTATAATTAATAATTGTTTTTCTATTGCATTTTTAATTTCTACAAATCTCGAAACAATATATGGTCAAACATTCGCAAATTTAAAAATGAAATAATTTCGTCAATATTATTTTTATTTGTTAAAATAATCATTTACTTCCAATATTTATTATACTCCATCATTATAAAATAATTATTAATAAAAATGTAAAACTGAAAATTAATTATTTTTAATAGTGGTAATGATATTGGTTGGGAAGGATGCACTTAATTTGGAGAATCACTTGAAAAACTTACAAACTTCACTTCTTTAGACATTGATTTAGAGTACTATTTTTTTTTTATATAGAGAAAATTATATTTTTTATGGAATTTTCAGCTTCAAAGAAATTGCAAATATTTCTTCCTTTGTTTTATTAATTTCATAATTAAAAATATTGAATGTTTTTTTTTAGAATTTGTGAGAATATTATTTCTAAATTATTGTCATATTATAATTAATAATGGCGTTTCTATTGCATTTTTAATATCTACAAATCTCTAAACCATAAAAGGTCAAGCATTCGCAAATTTATAAATGAAATAATTTCGTCAATTTTACTTTTATTATTTAATTTCCAATATTTATTATACTCCATCATTATTAAATAATTATAACTAAAATATAAAACTGAAAGTTAATTATTTTTAATAGGTATAATAATATTAGTTAGGAAGGGTAAACTTAATTAGGAAAATCACTTGAAAAGCTTGATTTAATTAATAAATAAATACGTTTATGATAAGCTTTGTTTATTTTAAATTTTATTAAAATATAAAATTTAACACTTTATTTAATAAATGAATTTTTATTTATTTCATTTTCATATCTTAAATATAAGAAATAGTTATAATATTTTTTTTGATTTTATCTCTAAATTATTTGTACAGATTTTTTCACATTTATACACATCTTATATAAATTAATTTTCAAAAATATAATAAATTCTTTTACTAAAATATTTTTATAATTATTTATAATATTATAATATATAAAATAAATTGTTAAAATTTGTTTGTTATTCTTATTTTGGATTTCTATTAAATTATTATCAATTTATTTTAATCTATATCATTTTTTATTATATTTATTTAGTAAAATTAGATTCTATCATTTTTAAAATATTATCAAAAAAATTATTTGGATTCTTAAAAAAAACAGAAAAATATTTTAAGATACGATTATCTACAAAACACTGAATAATAAATGTAGTAAAACAAAAACTCGTTGTATAAATGATAGTTGAAAAATATGTTCTTTTTAAGTATAATTTGTTCATATTTATTCAAATTCTTGAGCTGTTCTAAGTAATTGCAAACTATTTGTGGTAGGATAAAAGCGAAAATATAATAGCGATAGAGATGATATATGTGTTTAAGCAAGATAAAACAATAAGAATAATAATAAAAAATAAGAGTGTATAATTGCTGATTTTTTAATGTATTAATAAGTTATTTCTATTTTTATATTTTGAAGTGTTAATCAAATTTTAGTTTCATATAATAATAAGTTGATTTCAACTTTGAAAATCTCTAAAATTTAAAGAGACTATAGTTATATATACCTACAGTATTGTTTCTGAATAGTTCTGTAGAGACTCTTTAGAGGTTTCGAAATGGACAAATAATGCTGAATAGAAAATATTTGAAAAAACTAAATGTTTTCATTGCCTGTATCAGCGGTTAAATGCTCTTCATTTTATTCGAATTTCGAAAAGCCTCTAGAAATCATATTCTTATAAAAATATAGCTAATAGGAAAAATCTAGACTCACAATTCTTGATATAAAAAGCAAGTACATTTTGAAAACAGATTTCTTTTACTTTCAAGATCTGATACAGCATTTTTCTGGGCTTTTAATGTCTGAAGCATGATTTTATTGTAAAATTAAACAAAATAATATCAAAAAAAACAGAAAAATATTTTAAGATACGATTATCTACAAAGCACTGAATAATAAATGTAGTATAACAAAAACTCGTGGTAGAAATGATAGTTGCAAAATATGTTATTTTTAACATTAGCACTTTATAAGCAATGCTAGCCTTTAAATGGATAGTACTGAAGTCCTATCCTAAATTTAATAATTATATAAAGTAATCTATGGATATATGGACACAAACTAAATTGGTTTTATCACCTAAACTCATGTAAGCATAGAATTAGTTCTTTAGAAAATTTGAAACTAGCATAATTAGTGCTCGATCTTTATAGACTTCTATTCTGTTTATAATACCATTAATAAAAATAGGTTATTTGAAATTATAAGAAACTAAATATTTCGAAGAAAACGAATTCAACTTTGTAGAACTCCTCTCTAAAAGAGCTTTTTTTTCAACTGGAAATCAAATTACTTGTCTGAGATATGGAACGAATTAAAGGGGACCTCTTGCTCCTGCTTTTTCCATTATTTATATGGAAGAAGTAGTTAAAGACATAACTAAAAATTTCACTAATTTTTGGTATAAGCTTTATTATCTAAGAAAATTACTCAAAATCACCTTCAAAATAATTAAAGAATTTAGCCTGAAGCTAAATGAATAAAAAAGTTCAATATTCTTTTTAAAAAAAAGAAGAGAAATACCACTAGAGTAAGTTTTAGATATACCTATTGTTAGAAATTACAAGTTTCTTGGAATTACATATTACAACTTTGAGACAATTAAGGAACATTTGGACTTTATTAAGAAACGCTCAAATTACATATACGCTAAAACCAGATATTTCGTTAAAGATCTCAGTTTTGAGAACCAATTCCTGGTATGCTAAGTTTATATCCGTCGATATTATTTCTATATTGCATCAATCCTAAAGACCTAGCCTCTAGGAATATATAATCGTTTTCACACCCTTTGGAGAATAAGTAATAAGAGTTTATGGGACTTCCAAGAAATCTATCCTTTAGAATATTAGACCAGATCTTCGAATAGACTTTAACAATGAAAATTTTATGAGAGCTAAGAATTTAAGAAGGATAGATGAAAGATTTAATGACGAGTGTAACGACTTCATTGACTTTTAAGAATACAAAAATATTTTACAATATTTTGCAATTCTGAAATTCCTGTCCCAAATAACTTTAAAAGACTATTTTACATCTAGAATTACTTGTGCAGATAGATGCCATCAATCCCACCTCTCCCTTAATGTGATACTTTAACATATTGGTAAGGATATAGATACCTTCCTTTAAGATGAATTAAATGTAAACCTGAATTCATTATAGGAAAAATCAAATTCATCAAGAAATTAAAAGAGTAAACTTTATGAAAAAAGAAAAGAAAATGTACCGAAAATAGCTTTCATTTTAAAATAATTAGAAACTATCCTGATCCATAATAGTGTCCCTAGAACTCCCAGTATCCACTAATAGGTAGAGAACCCCAACCTTGATAATTAATACTTGAAGAAGGATGAAGACCCTATATGGGATTTAATGCTAAATCTTCCTTGAAACAAAACCCCCTCATTAACTTACTTAACTTCAGTTTTAGAATTCTATCCTAATAGCCCTGAATTACTTAAATAAATGTATGTTGTGATGTTTGTTTTATTTTATTTATATGTAACCGTAACTAAGTAAAAAAAAAAAAACTTTTAATTATACTTAAACAATTAATTAAAAATAAATGTAAAAAGGAAAAAATTATAATTAAAAAAAATAACAAATTTAAATTTGAAATTACTTTATAATAAAGTAAAATATTAAATATTTAAAAATATAAATAGTAAGAAAATGATCTGAAATTAATTTATTTATTTGTTAAGAATTAAAGTTATTAAATTGATATTCTAAATTAAATATATCATATATCAAAACAATCAATTCAATCACCAAGACTATAATCCATAATAATATGCCTATTAAAATGAATTAAGTTAATTATTTTATATAGTAAATAAATTTATATTTATGGCACAAATGCTGAAGTTAGTTAAATAATTAAAAATTATTTATATTATAAAGGGAAAACAAATTTGATTTAATTTTTGTAGTGAAATTCTATTATTAACATAATAATATTATTTCCAAATTAATAAAATTAGTACTCTAAATTAACGTTTAAAGAAGTTAGGTTTGTTAGTTTTTCAAGTGATTTTCGAAATTAAGTACATCCTTTATCACCTATTTCATTGTCACTATTAAAAGTAATTAAGTTAATTGTTTTAAACTGTAAACAACAATATATTTATGGTATAAATGAGGAAGATAATCCTTTTAAAAATTAACAATCATTTCATTTGTAAATTTGTTTCTAAGAAATTTTCTGATTTTTTATTTTAAAAAATAGATATAATCGAAAATGTAGAAAAATAATAAAAATTAATATCTTTAAATATTTGGCAAGTTATTCCTCTCAAATTAAGAAAAATCCAATATTTCTTTAGATTGTAAGAATAATAAAGGAATAAACGAATTTGATTTGTATTTTGTAGTGAAATTCTATTTTTAGCATAATATTATCACTATATTAATAAAAAATAGTACTAAAAATTAATGTTTAAAGAAGTTAGGTTTGTTAGTTTTTCAAGTGATTTTCGAAATTAAGTACATCCTTCCTAACCAATGGAATTATCCCTATTAAAACTAATTAAATTAATTGTCTTAAACTGTAAATAACAATATATTTATGGTATAAATGGGGTAGATAATCCATTTAAAAATTAAACATCATATCATTTGTAAATTTGTTTATAAGAAATTTTCTGATTTTTTATTTTTAAAACATAGATATATTAGAAAATGAAGAAAAATAAAAAATTAATATTTTTAAATATTTGGCAAGTTTTTCATCTCAAATTAAGAAAAATTCAATATTTCTTTATATTGTAAGAATAATAAAGGAAAAAACAAATTTGATATAGATATTAGTATTGAATATTGAACAAAAACAAGCTTTGGTTGAAGAAATAGAATTTAAATAGATTCTCTGGTATCACAAGGTGGAAATTATTACTTTATGATTGACTATGCTCGCAATAACTCAAGTAATAATGTAAACAATAAAGAAAAATATGGAGATATCGAATCTATTAAATTCAATCTAAAAAAAAAAAAAAATAAAAAGGTAACGATAACTTTAGAGAAATTGAAGAAATTATTGAATGATTTTTAAGCTGAATATATGAAGTATATTAAAGATAAAAATTAAATTGATAAATATTATGAATTACTAATAAAATCTACTGAAAAGGTTTAATGAAATATAAAAAGCTTAGAATTAATATTGAATGTAATAGAATAAATAAATTCCGATGATGATTAAACAAATTTAAATCAATATATCTATATATTAAAATAAAATACTTTAGATAGTCGCAAAGTAAATGAAGGAAATACCTATTTCTATGTTATTCACTTTATGAAGTTCCTATAAAATAGATTATTTCATATTTGTTAAATTATTTCTCTAATATATTGGTCAACATGGATAAAAACTGAAACAATTATAATCTTCCTAGTTATAATTATGATATATTACATGGATAAAAAATATACATATATCCGAATATACAATCAAAAAGGATTATATTTTTAGAAATAAAAAAATTATAAGATTGTATATTTTTTCAATAAGTAAAAAAACTTTATAATAAATAATAACACAAATATATATCATATAATTAAACCTGAGGATATATTTAAATTAAATATTGTATTCAAGTAATTCTAAATTAGTATTAAACAAAATAATAATAATTCTGTAGAATTCAAAAATTTAAAGTATTTTTCTAAATAAATTGAAATATCAAGAAAATTCCTATATTTAAATTAATTTATATGCATTGAAACTTATCTGTATAAATTAATTTGTAATATTAATTAGATAATATAAAAAAAAAAATAACTATTCATATGAAAAAATAATAATCAATTTTCATTTTGTTTATAGTACTTTTAATTAAATTATAAGAAAATCAGGTAACTGCTATTAGACCTTCCAGATGCGCTTTATGGGGATAGTAATTTTGCACAAATAGATATGTAATTTCTATTTTTTCATTCATTTTTTTTTTATTGTTAGAAAATTACCACACCCTTAATAGGATATTTAAAAAATAAGTAGATCATTAATAATTTTATTTTTTATAAAAAATTTATTAATAAGTTTAATAATAGAAGATAAATAACATTTTTTATTTTAGGGAGATTGCGTAAATCAGTAATAATAATGTGAATAGAATTCATATAATTGCTATTACTGCAGTATTTCTTGGGAAAATTCTTTTTATTGTGGAGAATCCAAAGAAGTAATAATACTTTAATAATATTATATGATTTTAACACAAATTATATATTTATGAAATTTTAAGTGTGCTCAGTATTGGTGGATTTGGGTAGTTGGAGCAAGTGGATTTTTGCTTATTGTAGCTATTGTTGTTATTATTATTATCATTAAAAAAAGACAAAGAGCCTAAAAAGATTAACTTCTTTTGGCAGCTAATACTAACTAATAGCCTTTAGCTGATGTTATATATACTCCCAATTAAGACTCTAATGGATTTAATTCTCCTCAATAAGAATAATAATAATATTAATAATATAATAATAATAACAATAGCAACAATTATATTCCTCCTAGCAACAACAACACAGGAGTTTTTGATGGATAACCTACACATTAAATTTATCAATGAAATATAAACTAATTTAATAACTATTTATTTATATAATATCCATAGTGCATAAATAATTTTAGATAGTTAAAAAAAAAATTATATTATTTACAGATAAATCTATAAATTTTAAATATTAAATTAATATTTAATTCTCTTTTCTTTACAAAATATAGCTTCATTGTTTACACTACTAATTTAAAAATAATGTATTTAAATTTAATTGTATTTAGCAAGAAAATTTTATAAAAATAATGTCAATCTATACATTTAAATTAATATACTAAGTTAACTATAATTAACACAGCAAATCAACATTAAAATTAGATTACAGATATTTATGAAGGCTATAATTAAAACTAATATAAAGGATATTAAAATTTAAAACTCTATGTAAGTAGATATATATTATTTCAATCAGTTTTATAGTATAAAAAATATTTTTTGAAAAATTTAAATTTATTCAATAGTCCATAAATATTTTAAAATTCATAGAAAAATAAATAAACATTGAATAAAAATAATTAATAAATTGTGTTTGAAAATTATTTTCCTCTCAATTTTATTAATCAATCACTACTTTATTCATCATTTCCGCCATCATTATTATATATATATGTTATAATATAATCTTTCCTATCAATATCTACCTAAAATAACTTAAATTAATCCTTTTGTTATTAGCAATAATAAAATTGATGAGAAAGGAAGCAGTGAATTTGGAAAATCACTTGAGAAACTAAATAACTTAAATTCTTTAAACGTTAATATGAGGTAATTATTGTTTAATTTTATAGAAAATAGAAAAAATTAAAAAAATATAAATATATTAAAATTTTTTTTACATTAATTACCTTGATACTATGAAATAAATGGTTAGTATTTGGATTAGAAATTAATAAGATTAACCAATTTATTTTTTAAATTATTATTAATTGAACATACTAAAATCACATGATAAACTGATTTACTTAACTTCTTTAAAGTTAATTTAGAGTATCAGTTTAATTTATAAAAAAAAAAAAAATTAAAAAAAATACAAATATATTATTTGCTGTAATAGTAAGTAATGAAAAATTAATTAATATTTAGATCGGAAATTAATAAGATTAGCAATTGATTATTTAAAATTTATTAATAATTGCATTCACCAATTTTTATATTATATTATAAAAATAAAAATAAATAAGTATTGAATATGAATTATTACTTTATTAATTAGAAAAATGATTTTTATTAATTTTCATTGTTTATTTTTCATCTCCATTATTTCATTAAAATTTGGTAATAATTTATATTTTATTTTAACTTATTTTTTATATTTAGTTTTTCTTTATAATTCTATTTAATATGTATATCCAATATCATTTTTAAATATACAGATATAAGACGATAGATTAAGTTATGAGATTAAAATAATATTCTAAAGTTTATTAAATTTTACTTACCTTTGATATTAATATTTTTATAATTATTAATTTGAATTATTTTATCTATTTAACATCAATAAATTTCCTAGATATGTTTCATTACTATAATCGTTATATATACAATAAAATTTTATACATATGGAATTTTCAAAGGTTAAAAAATTTATACGTGGTAAAAAATTTGTTTACCATGTATAAAATTTAAAAAAAAATTAAAATTTTTTGTTACTTAATTTATGATAATTAAGTTAAAATTTCATATACAATAAAAATTTTATTATTATATAATAAGTAACCTTAAATTAATTAGTATAATATTTAAATTTCATTTATAGGAAAAACATATAAAAAAATTGCAAATTTTAAAAAATTTAAAATTAAAAATTGCATTATATAATTAAGTTATGCTATTGCAATCTAAATATATATTATTTATAATTATACGATTTTTATATATTTAAATTAGTAAATATATTATTTAGATAATAATATTGAATTTAATAAATATAAAGTATTAATTTTTATTAAATTATGAAATTATATTAAATGAAAATCATATCATATAGTAATTAATTTTATAGAAACATAATATAAATATATATAAATAAAATACTATCAAATTGATAATTTTAAAACCATTATTTAGCTTAAAAATAATTTAAAACAATAATCGAATCATAATCGAAAAATTTTATTTATTTATAAATAATTTGTTTAAAAAAATTATTATTTATATTTGTATGAAAATGTTATTATATAAGAAGTATATTATTGATATGGTAATTAAGTGTTTGTAATGCGATAAGCATATATTATGGCATATAAACCAAATAATTTTTATCTTAAGTCATAATATTGCTTAATTTTAATTTAAAAAATTTAAATTTAAATATTAATACTTATTTTTTAATTAAATATAATTATTTATGTATTTTATAAATAAATGAATATAATATAAATTATAAAATAAAAAAAGTTATAATTAATATTATTATATGGGTAATTAAAATTAACATTAACTTTAAATAATATTAAAAATAGTAATTTTTTTTTATAGTTTCACTATATAAGATTATTAGTAATATTTATTAACAATATAATATATAAAAGCCTTATTATAAATGTACAGAAATAAGACTTTGAGATATAAAATTGAAGTATTTTATTAATTAAATAATAATGTAAATTTAATTTATTTTCTGTAAAACAATCCATATATTATGATAAATATTTGGCTATTGTTATTTAAGATAAAATTTACAAAATATAAAATTAAAAATTTATCACTGTTTTTATAATATTTTAAATTTTAATAGAATTTGTAAACTTTTATAATAATTTGTGAGAAATAAGTTAAAATCTGAAAATAAATAACAATAATTTTTTTATTGTATTATATATGTGGATTATTATTAAATTAAATACTAAATAATTAAATAAATTCTGAAAACAAGATCAATATTAGAAAATAATTAGGCAATATGAAAAATTTTTAATATTTTTGAGTAGTGTGTTATTTCTTATCTTGTCGTTTGTTTATTAGTTTTACAATTACTAAATGTTTATTGATTAGTATTTTCATTGTAATCACTACTAATTACATACCATATTGATTACGTACAGATAATCACTAATCATTACTATAAATATATAAGTAGGAAAAATCTTTATGTTTTATTAAATTATAAAATAATTACATATATCAAAAATATTATGATAAATAATAGACAATTATAATTTTATAGATGAATAATATAATAAATAAAGTTAATACAAATAATACTATCAAATAAAGCTAGTAGTTATAATACAATTCAAATAATGTATTATTAAAAAATTTCTCTGGGATGTAAATAATAAATGTTTGTATTATCATTTTATATTAAATATAACATTTCTTATATGATAAATATAGTTTCGTCATAAGATTATTCTACTATCACAAACTACATATATTATTGAAAATGTTAATTCATTTTAAATGTAAAAAATATATATTTATATTCAAACTTTTTACATAAGTTTTTAATATCTTTTTATGTGAAATTTATTATTCATATTAACAAATAAATATATAATGAATCATTTAAAATTTATTTTATATTAATAAGTTTAATTAATAAATATATATATAGTAATTTCAATCAAAGTTTTCCAGTTATTCCTCATTGTTTTCATTTAGTTATTCTTAGGGTTCTTTTGTTTCATGTGTTTATAGAGAATCATTTTAGTTTGGAGCATCTTACTCTTATTCCTGCTCTTGCTATTAGTTGTTAACATAGTAGGGGTTTGATTCAATCTCTATGTCTTCATTATTGTTTTATTTAAATTTATTTTAATTCTTTTCATCGTGTTCGAATTCATCTCCGTGGAATTAATAATCTCCTCCATCCTATTCCGACATCTGAATATTAAATCCATTTTCCTCATCATTGGTTTTTTGCCTTTTCAAATTTTTAATAGACTATCTCATTTCCATGTGCTTTTGTATGTTATTATTTTCTTTAATTCCTTAGTCAATCTTAGTCTGCATATCCTATTGCTTGGTTATCTATTACTAAAGATTTTTTTTGTGTTAGAATCTATACCAGACGAAGCAACCGAGGAAAAGCAGCAAAATGAAAACGATTATCAAAACGGCAATGGTGGCACTTGTTTTGACATCTTCTTTATCCACTTGTTTCTTAAAGTTTACTTGGAATTCGTGTTTTACTTGACATTATTAAAAGATATTCCCTGTAAATTTGACAAGTTTGCTCTTGTAGTCCGATCCGAAAACTTCTTGTGGGCAGGCCGTAGAGTTCATAGATAGCACGAAGTTTTTGGTTACTCCTTTTCTAGAATGACAGGTGATGACCGGTGTTTTTCTTTTGAGTTTGTGGATAGAAATTCCTTCAATTCTCATTCCAATAAGATAGTGGTCTCCATAGAGTTGCGATCTACTGATGTCGACTCCACTGTTATAATACTTAACTATTTTCATCTTTTTGATAAGAGGATCAGGGAAATATTCGTAGTCATTTACGAAGGGCTTTCTGAAATCTCTATAGACGGAGTGGTAAATGACTCTGTGAGAAGTGTCGCTAAGTAATACTCCGTAGTCTTCTTCTAATACAACATCGATAATAGTTAAATCTTGGTAAAATTGGTTGTTCAAGAACCACTTTTTATTTGTAAAGTCGACATAAAATTCCATTCCTATTTGAATAATTAAATATTATAAATTATTTAATTATTATTCAATTGACTTTTTATATAAAATTACCATAATCGTATTTGGTTTAGACTCCCAACACTTGAACCACTACAAAGGTGTTTTGGTAAAAGGCAAATACCTTTCCTCCCAAAAGGGCAAAGAGAAATAGCTGGAGTTTTTTACAATGGCAGGATTCGTAGAATCTAAATTGAAGAAATGAAGTCCACTGGTCTAGTCGAGCACATATATCTTATTCTTTCCCATATCAACTTTCACATCGGTAATTAAAAAATTAGCAGGGAAATCGACGTAAGAACTTTGCTGCATGGTTCCGTTGGCGAGTACTTTGTAAACATCAACTCCACTAGTACCAGCTGCTATAAAAACGGTGTCCTTATATACGGAAATTCCGTTAATGTTTGGTCTAGTTAAATAACCATTGACTTTTTCGAATTTTATGTCAGAGAGCTTTGCATTTTTGAATCGCAAGGCTGCGTATCTAGTTAAGATATAAGTGTATCCTGAAAGTTAGAACGTTTTCACAAACTAAGGTTGGTTAATTAAATCTTCAGGTTTTAAAGCAGAATTTACCATAGAAAGGAAGCTAGGCCCTGTAGTTTATCCTTCTAGCTTGACGTGTTCGGCCTTTGCAATGAGTGTTTTGTAAACGGAGAGTTTGATTTACTCTAGAGTGAAATGCCCCGTAAAAATATTGACCAAGTTGTTTTCTCCGTCAACTTGGAAATCAATTTATGAGATCTATCCATTGGAATTGTTGGGATCTTATTGGAGGGGGTTTTAATTGAGTTTTATTCCGAGACTTTCTACCAAAGACAATTCGAAATTTAGGTCTCTATTTAGGGCGTAGCACCCATCTTCCTTCTTCATTTTTTCAAAGTCTTCACCAGCATTGTCCAGAGTTCTGTCAATTTCCTCCCCTTTGCTTCCCTTTTCTTTTAATTGAAGCGAGTATCCATTGGAGTATAAATCGTAGTCAATTTGGAAGGTTTCCTAAGCAGCTTTGGAGAACCTGCTCATTTTTAGTTCGTAGGGGGTATTTTTAATTTACAATTTGATTTCGTTTGAAGTAAACTAATCCGTAAATGCTACTTAAGCACACAGAAGTAAAGAGAGCAGAGTAAATATTATTTACTTTCTTGTGTTCATTGATCTGATTATTTTTTTATCTTATTAGAGAGGTATTATTTTAGTACAGAAACTATAGATTTTATTATTTGTTAGTTTTTATTTTTTTTCTTTTTTTAAAGTAAATTTTTTTTTATAGAGTGTGTGAAATTGATTATTTTTTTTTTTATTAATTTTTGTTGTTTGCTGTCTATGGTATTCAATAGTATATAATACATATTTATATACACACATATATATACCTCAGTTATAGATTAAAAACAAATTGAGATAATTTACTTTATAGCCCATTGTATATTTTTAATAAATAACTACACTCTTTATTTTCAGACTAGTTTAACTTTCTTAGTTTTTCCAACCTGTTATAGATCGATTTAAACTAAATTAAATTCTTACTTTCTGAAGTGCCTGCATAAGATATTTTTTTAATATTTATAATCGATTTTTTAATTGAGATAGTAAGTTTTCCTAAACTTAAACTTTCTTATAGTATTTAATTATAAATTATTAAATAATCCAACAAAAGTATATAATCATAAAATTATAAATTTATTTCTTCTAATAGTGATATAAAATATAAAAAATATTTTTTTATTTTTAGACAAGTTATTTATTAATAATTAATCTATTTGATATATTGATTTTATAGTTTTTATTAAAAATAAATTTTTTAATTAATTTTAACAAAAGTTTATATTATAATTATAAAATTACAAAAAAATAAATTATTAAATTAATATTTATTAAATATTTTAAAAATTGTTTCATAAACATGACGATTCTATATAGGCGTGTTAGTACTGCGATTCGTTGATTTAAAAATTTTGTTAATGAGTAATTTAATATTTGATTTTTTACTATTAAGCACTCAATTTGTTACTATCTTTAGACTGTTTAATCATCAGCCAAATATTAGAATGTTTTTACACTCCAAAGTCAATTAGCCTATCATTTTTATTATCCAAGTAAGAAAAGGGTTTACAATTACATATATATCTCTGATTTTCACACTACAATCCCAATTTTTCTTGTATTAAACGACTCAACTCTTCAATGGTCGTATTTTGGCATACAGTTAGGATTATGGTTTTACTTTAAAAGTCTTTGATAAATATTTGATAGTAATATTCTTCTTCCAGAGGTTGTTAGTTTAAACTAGTATTGTTAGTATTATTTGTTTTATTTTTGTTGTTTTGAATTAATTCTTCTGAAGAATTTACTTAATTCTATTTATTATCTAATTATTATTGCTACTACTACACAAATCCATTTCCGTAATTATTAGAGTGCGAAGAAACCGTGTTATAAAAGCTGCTTTTTTATTGGGAATTAACTGTGGAATTATTGCTTTATTTGGGATAATTATCACTATCATTGTCGTTTACATCAATATTTCCAAACTCTTCTTCTATCAAATAATCATCAGATTCACAATTGTAATTATTGGAACTGTATAATAGATCTTTGGAACTATTGCTGTTGTTTGGCAAAAGAGGAGTGTTAATATTATGGTCATTGTGCTCCATTAGAGAAGACTATTAAATATTCATGTGCAAATTTATTTTTTACTGAATGTTCGCTATTTTTCCTAATTTTTATGAATAATCAATACTATTATTGTATTGTAGCGATTAATCAACACTCGGAGCTTTAGAAATCATAATATTATACTGATAATTTTCAACACTGTTATTTGCC
This sequence comes from Miamiensis avidus, assembly GCA_037039885.1. Taxonomy (NCBI): domain Eukaryota; phylum Ciliophora; class Oligohymenophorea; order Philasterida; family Glauconematidae; genus Miamiensis; species Miamiensis avidus. The sequence goes on from JAWVGU010000079.1 coordinate 20,302, forward strand.
CCTGTGAAATTGGGATGAACGCCTAAAGAATTGCATAAATCGTTGGCATTGTTTAATTGATAGTTGCTATGGCTATTATTGGTTAATAAATTTATTTATTCTTGCTATTTATTATTAGGCAAAACTGACATTGTTTGAGAGATTGTCTATTAATAATTTTTCTGGAAATTCAGAGATCGTTCGTTTTGTAAATAAAAATTATTTTCACGATCAAATTCCATAGAATAAGACAATTTGACGCTTTTGCTTTCATAATTGGGAGTAATCTAATTAAAATTTGCATTAGTCTAATTATTTTTTTATGGAGATTGCAAGAATCGATTTGTTGACTTATTTTTGACTTGTTATTTGGATTGAACTGGGCCTTGTTAATCTAAACAGAAACCTCGCTCTAAATTTTAATTTATGTCTTACAGAAAAATCGTATCATTATTCTTTAGAACTTCTCTAATGATGTAGTGTTGTCCTATTTCAGCATCCCCCTTATCGAAAAATGCTGCTGACTTAAATTCAATAGTTGAAAATTAAGAGTAAATTTTCTAAATCATTTCTATGAAGTAGGAAAGCAAATCACAAATCCGTTGGTTGCTGTGTACTTTAACAAAAAATTTACAACCATCGTAAACAATGTTAATTTTCATTAGTTTTTAAAAATTAATTGTCTATTTGTTTTGAAGAGGCTGGCTCCATATACGATTTTCTAGCATTTATATATTTTTGTTATTTATTTTTTTTTTAAGTTTTTTTATAATAAATACTTTCAATGAAGATTGCTTTCTTTTTTCGTTGATTGGTTGATTTAATAATTTGTATTATTCATATTAAAAGCATATTTTTTCCCATATAATTATAATTTTATTTTAGGGTTTGCGTTTTCTTAATAAATATTTAGAAAAGGAGGGGTAGTTATTTCATTTCTATAATAAAATAATTTACTTTAATTTATAAATTGATTTTTATTATAATTATTATTAATTTGAAATTGGTAATAAATTCTTTAGCAGATTTCAATTTTTATTTTATTTATAATATTATTTACACTTTTTAATTGCTTGAAATATGAAATTATTTTCATTTTGTTATTTTAAGAACAGATAATATAATAATATTAATTTATATACTAAATATCAAAGTATCATAGAGAAAAAAAAAATTATTGATATAAAATAAAAAATGATTTTATAAATTTTAACTTGTTAATAATTGTTATTTAATTATTATTTTATTTCAGTTTTTTTAAACAATATGTCTACATCTTTCTAGTATTTTTTTATTTAGTCTATCATTTTATTCTAAAATAATATGACCCTAATTAAAATCGTTATATACAAAGGGTTGCTATTATCTATAAAGAGGAACACCACCATGAGTAGGAGGCATTCCTCCATGGAAAGACTCGGATCTTTAAATTCTAATGGGAGTTCTAGTTGTGATTTCAGTTCTTAAAGGAATATGCGATCCCATATTCGGCGGCCTTACAAAGGATTCGTTCATAGTTTATCTAGCATTGCTTAATTATAGAAAATAAAATTGATTTAAATATGAGAAAAATTAAGATTATAAATATATTGTATATACGCAGCATCACAAGAAGGTGATCGCAGCACTTTAGTTTCTTATTCAAATTAGGAGAGAGAACTTCCTCTTTTTTGAGATCTGTCTCTAAATTTGAGCATTTCTGTTTGGTGAATGTGTTTCTAGTGCTCATTTTCTCTTTCCAACTTATCATTGTGCTTTTTCAGTACTTCATTATCGCAATAAAGATTATCATTTATCTACTTAAGTTATTTTATTTGCAATATGTATTTTTCCTGATCGGAACAATGCTATATATTTCTATTTTGCAACTATTAATCAATTTCCGCTTACATCATTGCCAACTCTTGATTATGCCTTTCTTACATGTGAATGAGCTCCATTTTGTGAGACTCCATAGCTGTTAATCTTATTTAAAATGAAAACATTTAAATTATTTTTGCCTTTATTTTTAATTTTCAAATTACCTCAATTTATCCAATTCTCTTTGTAAATCATTTGACATTTTTTTGTAATGATCCACACTATTATTACTTTTAAAATTAAATATAACTTAGAAACTGAGAGATAACTATATTTATCTAATTATAAATACCTTTATTTTTGAAAAGAATCGAAATCTTGATTTACTAAATCTAATTTATCTTCTAATTGGTTCTTTTCAAGTTGAATTTTTTATAAATTATGCGCATAATCTTCATAAGCTCTTTATTTTTCTCCAACTAATTTAAGCTCTTTTTCTTTAAATTCAGTTTCTAAATTGTTTACTATTCTCCTTTACTCCTATTTTATTATTATTTTCAATATTCTTTATTATATTAATATGTAAAGTATATTTATTCACCTTTTCTTTATTTTCCATTTTCAGCAGCAAATTTTGATTTTCATTTAAAATTAAATTGTATTTTTGATCTAAAACACGAAGCGACTCTTTCAAATCCGATTTTTCTTTTGAATAAATTTCAGAAAGTTCATCAACTTAATCTTTTAAAATGTCATTTTCCTCTTAAAGAACTTATATTCTTCCTTCCAATTCTAGATGATTTTATCTAAACTCTTCAGCCATTTTCATATTTTTGTCCTTTAATTTCTCATATTCCAAATTGGTTTCTTACATGGACCTAAGCAATTTCATCATTTTAAAATGCGTTATTAAAGTAAACCAATATATTTATTTATTTATTTATTTATTTATTTATTTATTTATTTATTTATTTATTTATTTATTTATTTATTTATTTATTTATTTATTTATTTATTTATTTACATATGCATATTTTCAGTTTCGATTCTTACAGTAGCAAATTCATTTTGCAATTTGAGATAATCATCTTACTAGTTTTCAAGAGTTTTAGTTTATTGAATTTTTTAAGTTTCTAAATCTAGGATTTGGCTCTTCATCTGCTTAATTTGACTTTCTAACCTTTATTATATTTGTTATTGTTATTTGGCACCGTGCTACACATCATCTGAGTGTTTTTATTTATATTCTGTTAATCTAAAAAAGTAAAATGTATAATTAAATACACTTTCCAGTCTTATATATATTATTTTACTTTTTTAATATTCTAATTCTTATTCATGATGTACAGCCCTTAATCTCTAATTTTCTTCGACTCTTTCTTCCAAAACTTAGTTTGTAATTTCATTTTCACTTATAAGAACTTCAATTTTCTACTTATAGTCATTGATTTGCTAATCTAATTGTGCATTTTTCCTCATCAATTCAGATTTCTATTAATTTTATTGCACCGACACTTAAAGTTCTTCATTTTAAATCTAAATCATACAATAAAAGGTGTTATTTAACTTATATTCGCATTAATACATGTGTCTATACCTATATCCTTGCTTCAAGAGTTTTACTTTTTTCTGCTTAATCTCTGTTAATTTTATGCAATCTTTCTAATTCCAGTTTTAAAATTACAATCTGCTCCCCGAGAGTAGTTTCCAGACTTCTTTTTTCTTCTACTAGCATACTTTATAACTATTGTTCTTCTTCTCTGACTAATTACAATTTTTCTTCATTAATTTATTTCAATTCTACGATTTACTGCTCATATTCTTGTATAGCATGGTGATACTTAAATCTTTGATCATTGAAGCTGTTGTCAGTTTACCTGGCTTCAGTTTCTAATATTTCGTTTTATTGAATCAAAACATTGATTTTGGACTCCATTTCTATTTACCTAGCATTGTATTTCTTGATCTACTAAGCAAAATTGTCAGATTCCTAGGCCTTTTATCTAAATATTTCTAAAGACTATTTCTAGTCTATAATGGTTTACTCCTTTATAATCAGCTGCCTCTTTAAATTTTCCAACTCATTTAAATAGTTTTCCAACTTTTTTTCCTATTGAGAATTTAAGTCTTTTATATGTTTAAATTGGTTTTCTAATAGGCTAAAGAATGAAGAAAAAAAATATTAATTTTTTTAACAATTTCAAAAAAAATTTTAACAATTCTACTCTTTTTCACACCCGTTCCTATCTTCCAAGTTTTTCATCTTTTAATCAAAATGATTTTGGTACTGTTCCCTTATATCTTCCTATTGCTTTTCGAACCTTTGCTCTAGTTCTAAATAATTTTCTTTTTAACTAATAAACTGGTTTTCTATGTTTTAATTGATGTGAATAATTTTTTCATTTTCCAGCATCAAACTATTCACTTTGTGATTTAAATCTTCCATTTTTTACTCATATTGTTTTCTTAGTTATTCAATTAAACTGCTTTGCTATATATTAGATTTTGATAACATATTGTCCTTGTCATTCAATTTATAAGTCAATCTTTCGTTTTCAGTTGCTAACATAGCCAACTTGTTTTCCAATTCAATAATCGTTTATTTGAAATTCTGATTATTTTATTTTCAAAGTAAAATTATTATTTCATTAAACTATTTGTATATCTATTATTTTTACCTCTAATTTTTATTTGAAGGCATCTTTTTCACTGTTGTCAAGAGCTTTCATCATATGAGAACTTTTTAATTCAGATTACAAAATGTTAATTTGGTGATCTTTTTCTCTTATTTGCTTTTCAAACATATGTTGCATTTTAAAATCACTTAAAGACTGTTAAGAAATTTATGACTGTCTCATTTTTGAGTTTAAATTTTCCTTTTCTTCAGACAAAACCTGTTTTTTTCCATTAATTTCAAATTAATTAAAATTATGCATTCGTTTAAAAATAAATTGTATTAGATTTATAAATTCATATTGTCTACCTATGCATAAGCTTTTTCTTTAATGAGTTCAGCTTCCAATTCTGTCATTCTCTTGCTTATATTATCATGCACTTAAGTCATATCTGTTTAATGCTTGGAATATTAAACTGGGGATATTCCACTACTTCTGGCCTGATGTTGAAATGATTTCTTCATGCTCAAATTATGCTATGTAAAACTACCATGCGATTCTTAAGTTGTGAGCATGTTTGGAAAATCTGATTCCTTTAATCCTTATTTATAAGAGCTCATAAATTAAATTTTTTGCAAGTTTGGTATTGTTTGAAGTCTACAATATTCTAATTTTTATTTACTATTTCGTTTTTTTTTATTACAAATAATAAAATTTATATTAATTCAGAACAATAAATAAAATTGAGTTTTGTTTGAATTTCAAATAAGTTAATAAACGCTATATTTATATGTAAACAATATTATATATTAAAATATTCTGAATTAACTAAACAATCTATCTATCTATTTACGTAATTATGGGAACAAGAAATTTTAAGTTGAAAAAAAAATAATTTGGCAAAATTTAATTAATAATTAGTTGAAAAAATGAATATAAAAATAAATTATAATATTGACTTAATATAAATTGATTAAATAATATAAATATAAAAATATATTTATTTTATCATTATTTACGTTTTAAAAGAACAAATCTATTTACATCAAAGCAATCTTTTATAAAAATTGGAGTTAAATAATACTCTCCCAAATTATATTCCGAATAATTATAGAAATCTCTTATTAATTTCGGTTACTGAGAATCAATTTCCAGTACCATAAATCCAGTCAGTTTTAATAAAGTACATCCCTGCACAATAATTTATCTAATTAGATCTAATCCATCAGGCCCACTTTCTAATGCAACTTTATCTTCATATTTTCTAAAAATTAAAATAGTACATTTTAAATGAAATGCTGGTTTTGATATTTTTGTTTACTTCACTGATTTTTCTAAATTATTATAATCATGAGTAGATATATAAGGTGGATTTGATACAATAAAGTCAAATAGGTTATCTTATTTATTTTATATGGCAAAATCTTCGAAAGAGCATTTTAATAGCTAATATTTGTTTTTCTATTCCTCGAAATCACTTAAACAGGTATTCAAATTAAACTAGGTAAGAGAAACACAGCTCTATTAAATATCAATCCCAATTCCACTTTATATTGAATTTCCACATTCCTTAAATATTGGAAATTACATTAAATTTTAATTTTAAATGTTATATTACTTTTAATATGGATATTGAAATCGCTCCTGTTCCAGTACCAATTTCTAAAAAAGAATATTGATCGTTTTTATTAGATTACTCTAACTACTATTATTACATCTCATTTAATTCGTTTTTTACAATATCAATAATTTGCTCAGTTTCTATTCGAGGGATCAGGGTGGGCTTTTTTACCAAAAGAGTAAGATCTCTGAAATACCACTCTTCCAAAATATATTGTAAAGGTTCATGTTTGATCCTTCTAATACTTAATTCTAACATATTATTTAATAAAAAAATAACAATTTGTTAAATCAATGTAAAATTTTTAACTTATCCCATTTACCCTATATTTCCTTAACTTTTTGATAACTGATTTTTTTATTTTTATGTTTTATAAGACCTTTTCTTGATGTATTCAAGGCTTTTTCTAGTATATATTAAGCGGAAATATTGGGCTGGTCAATCTATAATTTTATTTAAAATTATAGGATATTTGATTTATTGAAAATTTAACTTTCTTTATAATTAAAATCATTTTACATTTCTCTATTTGAAGATTTTTGATAATTTTTTTAATAAAGTTTCTATCTTGTTAAAAGACTGCATTTTTTTTATGTCTCTTATTAGTTATAGTAGTTTTTTAATAGCTAATTTAATTATTTTTATTTCTATAAATTAAATCTCTAATTTGGAACTAATTTAATATTAAAAATACCACAAGTTAAATAATATAAATTACTCATAAAAGTACGTTTGTACCGCTAAATAAATATCAATAAATTATAATTTGAAATTTTAAAATAATTAAATGATTATTTCTAATTATTAAACTAAATCTTGTGCATTTTTATTAAAAAAATGTGACTTAATATAATAGATAAAATATTACCAATTTTCTTCAGCTTATAAAAAAATCTAGGAAAAATTTGAAAAATTAGAAAAGGAATAACGAAATAATGAAATACTATTTAACAATCTTAGTGAAATTTAAAAATAAATTAAATAAATAGACTGCATGAATGAGCACAATAAAATATTGTAGATGTTAACACACCATAAATGTTTATTATAATAAATTTATCCGCCAATTTATTAGTAGTATTTGTAAGATTGGGATTAATAAGCAAGTATAATTAAAAATTAAGAAGTTGAAAAAAATAAAGACATTACAAATTCAATATGTTATAAAAACACCACGGAAATGTAGTTTGCTGCTGATATGTGCTTAAATAGCGATAAAATTGATAAATAATAAATTCTTTAATATTTAAAATAAAGCAATTTCGGAGTAAATGATGGTCTTCATATTTTAAGAGATTACTAAACTAAAAAATATTAAAAAGAAAACGAAAAATCTGTAAAGAAGTATTTAACTTTCTTCCGATATTACATTCTTTCATTCTTTGGCTTGTATTCCATAAACCTATTATATAGATTGTATTACTATTTGGAATTCGATATTTCTATTTACCATCCTAGAGCAACTGAATGGCATGTACACAGATTTAGATGATACAAATAAATAATATATTATACATAAGGAATTAAATTTTAACTTTATTTAAGTAAAATGAATGAGATATTATTTATAAATAAACTATAAATATATAACTTATCCATCATTATTATTAATAAATGAAATTGATTTAAAATGATATAATATATTAAAATTCTTAAAAAGCATGTTTTATTTGCAATTATTGTAAAAAATTTGCTTTATTTAATTCATCCATACGTTTCTTCATTTAGTTATATATGATTTATATCAATACTATTTGAATTATTAACAAATTCTCTGTATTTTTTAAGTTTAAGTGTGGCGACTATAATCACTGCTATTATAACTATAGCAACAGTGGTGAAGAAAATATATTCTGATATTTGTAAGGAAAATGGTTCAAGAACCATAAAAGAGCCAAAATGCTATTATTACAAATTTTAATTCTTAACAATTCCCTAGACAACTCTGTATGACCTTTGGGAGTCAGGGCTAGAAACTAATTGTTCTGTAAGTAAGAAAGGGTCATTAATTTCTCTTAAAACAATAGCTATAACACCTTTATATTATGAGAATGGCACATATTTATAAGGGGAATTTTAGAAGCACCCTTCTTAAATAAATTTTGCAGATAAGGTATTTGAGTTTGTTTAAACTAATTAGATCTTTCTGCAGTACTCCGAAGCAACAATTAAAAAATTTGAGCAGGTTTACAGTTTATGGCTATAGGATCCTTGATTTTATTTACAGAATTATTCACATTCTCTTTCTTCTTTACAATAATTATTTCTCCTAAAATCGAACAATGTTGTTTATATTTTCTATTATGCTTTCAAATCAGAACCCTTTTTTCTTAATAAAATTTCCTTGCCTACTATTATATTTAAATAATGTTCTTTCACTTCACTCTTAAAAAACTGATGCTAATGTATATTTTATTTGAGAGATTTTTTATATGATTCCTAGTAGTTATCTGCAGGATAATTGTAATCAAAGGTAAAGTAAGTGCTGGGAAATTCCTTTTCAATGCTTCTGAAGTCATCCAATGTTAACAAAGCAACTTTTTATTTGAGATGTTTTGCCAAATTTTTTAAATACTAATTATTATTTTAATCAACAATAATCATTGGATTCTTTTATAATTTTTGTCTATTTTTGGTGTCTTCTATTTAACAGTTTATATTCAGTTTCTTCATTTTATTTGCCAGCGAGTTCGATTAATATAATTAAATGTACTCAATAATTTATTTGTTGTTTTTAAAAGATTAAGAGGGGGCGTTTAACCCTAAAACAGATGAAAAATTCGTTAAACCTATAAATCCGATTGTAATACACATTAATAAAGCGAAGAAAATGAATGGTGTCGCTGCTATTATTTTTTATTTGGCAATTAACCTTTGTTTACTGTATTCTATTTCATAGGTGTGTTTGAATTAAAAATTGTATAATAAGAGTTATTGGTATGTTTCAGGTATTTTATTCACAATTTAATAATTATGGGGAAATAATTATTTATTAAGGTATAAGTTTATTTATTTCACTAAAATTAAAAAGCCATAATCTTTGATTCTTATAATAATATAAGTTAATAAATAATGCAAAATTAACTTTATATCAAAAAATCACTAATAATTATTTGACAGAATTTTATTTTTTTAAATTATTTAATTTTTACATAATTGAATTTCTATATACATAGAATAAATAAAATTATTATAAAAAAAATAATCTATCTATCTTTCTACATAAAAGACATATAGAATTAAACATTTTTAAGGGTGTAATACAAATATAAATATGAAAGTGTGTTCAAATGAAGAGAGCAATACCGATATGAAATTATCCAACCATTTATAAGAATAGAAACTTGATAATTAAATCAATTGTAGTGAAAATATTTAATAAAATGGAGGATTTAATCACAAATAATTTGCTAGCAATTTTGAAAAATATGAGCCATCCAATAGAATATCAGACTCATATCCCTCAACAACAAAAAATAATTAAAATTATATGGCCAGCTGTCATTCAGTTTTGAAATAAATAGATTTTAATAAAGTAACTTAACAACATATAAGCACACGAAAAGTTGTTTATGATATAGATATACCGGAAATAAAGGCGTTACATAGAGAATGGTTTCCGATACCATATTAAAATGAATTTTATTTAAGTCTCTTAAGCGAAACATCAGGAATCAAAACTATGCTGCTAGAGCTTGATATTAGTTAATTTAAAAAGCAATTACATATTAATTTTCCTTTAGATAAAAACTACGAGGACTATGTGAAGGATTAATAAAAACTTATAGTAGGAATGGCAGTGTATAACGTTAGAGACACAAAATACAAGTATATGAGATACAAGTTAAGGGATTTATTTTTCGATAATTACACCTCTTTGTATATTATGACAATAGGAGTTGCAAATGAAATGAGGCAATTTGGCTTGGGTTCCAAATTAGTCGAAAAAATTAAATTCTAAGCTTCTTTAATGAAAAATGTCTAATATATTTATTTGCATATGGTAACATATAACAAATCAGGAGCATATTTTTATTTAAAAATGGTTTCGAGATTTATGAGTATAAAAAAAATCATTATGATATAGAAGACTAAGAATAAGATGCTTATGTCTTCATTTGTTGGGTAAATGGAGGAGAAAAACCTTTATAATTTAAATAAATGTTTAACCATATCATTTAATTTGTTAATGTACCCAATCACTTATATAAATTGCTATGTAAAAAGAGATCAAGCAAACAAGAAAGCTAGATTGATAATGATAAAACTTATTATTAATATAATAACACCATTTAAAACTTGTAAAATGAAGATAATTAAATGTAAAGTACTTATTTGATAAAACAATAATAAATGGAAAATTGAAAAATTTTTAAATTCTATTTTTGAATTATTTAAAATAACTTGTTTATTTATTTAGATATATAGATATAATTAAATTTAATTTATATTTTTTTGAAAAAACCTTATTCATATATATATATAATTTAAATAAATTAATTACTAATATAATCTATTTTATAATTGAAATATCATTTTTTTATTATTATTCTATTACAGAAAAATCTTAAAATAAATGCTAAGTATTTATATTTTTAAACGTGCCTGGCAAGAAGTTTAAACAAATATTCTCTCCTATCGGCTTTTCAAAAAAAACTTTACTTTTCCTATCAATACTAGCTGAACTTTTTTCTATTATTATGTCTTAAATACTTTCACATTATTTTAAGTTTGTAAAATCTGAAATAAAGTCAGTTTGTTTACTTTAATCTATACCTTAACTATGCTATTTTAAATAATCTTAATCTTGTCTTTATAGATTTTCCTATATATTTCTATTGATTTCATAATCTTATAAATAATTTCCCAAACAATGAAAAAAATCATAAATATGCTTGTCTAACTTATTAATTATATTATCATTTTTTTACTTTAAAATTATAAAAGATTAATGTGCTGATATAATTTTCTAAATAAAACTATCACCAAGAATTTAATCATATTTAACTTTTTATTAGTCGAATTTCTATTACTAATTTGAGTCATTTTTTTTATCTTCCAAATTCTATTCACTTAATAAATCTTTAAATAACTGTAATAAATCGACTTAATATTGTTATTTCAGGTGATATTTATTCTAATTTTTTCAAATAAAATATATTTAATTTTATACTTAATATTAAAAAGTTTAACTAATTTAATTTGAAATTCATTATGATATTTCAGTAAAATATTATAAAAACCCAAATAATTTATTACTTGCGGTAAAAAATCAAAAATAATTCTTTGTTCGTCAGATAAAAGCAATTCTTTTAGTTTATCAATTTCAGTTAATTTTTTCCATATTCTGATAATATCGAACTCTTAAACCATCATTTATTTTTTTAACAATTTCTTTTTGCTTTTTTTATTAGTTTTCTAAAGTAACAAAAATTAAATAATATTACTGATAAATTAACCTATTAAAGGTAATTAAAAAGTAGAAAAAATAATAATTAATTATATTACTTAGACTGTATATTCTTCTTCTCGTGTTTTTTATTATGTTTAAAAGGATGTCTAATTTTGTTAGAATAATTAATTGATATTATTTCTTCTAAAACTAAAAGGAATTTCGAACTACTTTAAATGACTATCACTTTCCTATTTTTTTTACCCAGAATCTAAGTTAAAATTTGCTAAATTATCTCCATTGTTTTGTATAGGCTCAAAATCAGGTGTATCATTGATACTTTACTTTTATGATTGTTAGTTAAATTATATCTAACCCAATTCAGATAATTTTATAGGATTTTATTATATTTAATTGGTTTTTGATATTAAACTATTTTAATGACTTTTCAGTGATATGAAATGTTTAATTTACTTATTTTTTTATTCATAATTTTTACTTTTATCATTTTCAAAAATTTTTTTATTTACATTTTCATAATTTTATAGCATCTTATAATTTGAATAAATTTTTTGGATAAACTAATTCCAATTATTACACTTAGTGTCAGCTTTTTTAGCTAATTTAGATTAATTTTTTAACACATTATTTTTTTTATTACCGTACTGATTATTATAAATTTATAGCATATAATTTAATAATTCGCTTTGAACAGATTTTTAAAATATTTACGATATGGAATAAGATAATAGTAGAAATATAGATATCAGGCCTCCAATTTTTGCCATTATTTCGTAAAATTTTGTATAGCTTCTATAAATAACTGGACTCTATATTAAATTATTATAATTATTATCAAAAATACTAAATAATTATAATTAAAATTTTTCAGTAAACAAATAAATATTTGCTAAATATATTTTTATAGATCAAATTTAAAAATTATGGGAAAATAATCATAAGATTATTGAAGTCAGTTAAAAAGACTTATAAAAAATAAAAGATACAATATTTTTTTTTTTTTTCCTTACTTTAGAATTTTCTAAGTGTAATTAAATTCTTAAAAAAGTAGTAGAATCGTCCAATTGCTTCAATAATTATTCTTATTTTTCCTTGAAAATCACTTCATTTTAAGTTTCGTATTTTTTCCACATTGCCCCAATGTCAGTATTCAATGTTATCGGCATAAAGTTTATATCTATCTATAAATAATTCTTTAGTTTGTAAAGTTTATTTTTATTAATAACTTAATGGAAAATTCGTTAAACTTGAATTTTTTATACACTAGAATTATAAAAAATTAGATTTTACTTGCTTTATAAATCCTATCGAATTAAATCCACTTAAGCTATTTCTTATATAATTAAAAGGGACTTAAAAATCTTTGTAATCAAATTGAATATCAGAAAACTCTATCCCCCATTGAGAATTACTTAGGATTTTTTCTATTTCATTTTTGCTCTTGCACACAATTCCATTTTATATATTTTATGTACTGTTATTGCAATATTCAAAATGTATTTCTAATATGGAATGAGATATCGTATTATTCTCTTTTTTATTTGATATCTTTTAAAAAATAAAAAAGATTATATGAAATAATCCATTTTAAACTAAATATTAATTAATATATCTTGGTAAAAAAGGATTTATTTAGACAAATAGAATATTTTACACATAGTATGCTAACATATATTCAGCGCTTAAGAAAAAAGTGGGATAATAAATATTATATTTATCAAAAATAATTAAAACATGTTAATTATAATAATATAAAATTAAGTTTATTTTTTATTATTATAAATTTAGAAATTTTACCATAGGAATTATTTACTAATCATCTTAGATACAATAAAGATTTGATACATTTTACAATTACTAAAACTATTTTATTGATTTTTTAATAAAAAATGCTCATCAAAATTACACTTTTCTCCTTATAATGATATAGAACTTTCTTTATTTCCATGAATTATTTTTTTTTGCTAATATTTAACTTGAAACACACTTTAATCCATAAAATACTATTTATTTTAATTTAATAACCCGGCTGCCAGCTGTTTTTTATTTGGTAAAAACTATATTTCTTAAAAATTTGTTTAGTAATCATCAAATGATACTAAATTAGGGTATTTTTGCCCATATTCATCAATTATAACAATTATTATAAAGAAGATTATTGTGAAAACATAAATCAATGTAATAAAAGCTCCAACATTTGTTTTCAAAGAAGATTACCCTTTAAAATAAAATTTAATTTTCTATCCAAATATATCTAATGATTTAAATTAAACATCTTTGAATATCATCACTAAGAACTATAGCTTTTGTTTGTAAATTTGTAAGTTTTATAGGAATTTTAAATATTTGTATTTGCTTAGTTAGCTTGAATTTATTTTTTTTGATATATTTATATTTTAAGTAATTAATTAAATAATTTTTTTTTAATTTATTTATTTATCTTCTCCAATATTGATTTTTTTTAGAATTTTAATTATGATATTAAAATATATAAATTATATCACAAATTTGAAAATATATCCTTTTTATTACAAATAAATTAAAACATAAATACTATAAGTATTAAATAAAAAATAAACTAAGTTTAATTATAGAATTTTTTTTCTGTATTAATTAATATAAATTCAATATTACTTATTTATCCTAAGAAATAAAGTATAAATTTTAAATACTATATATTATGGAATTGACTAATTTTTTTATCTAAGGTTTTACTTACTCTTGAGATTAATTTAAAAATATATTTATATTTAGTACTATATTTTTTAATATTAATGATAATATAACAAATAAATATATAGTTTTTATTAAAAAAATATTAAAATTATATAATAATTTATTTAAAATAATAATAAAAATTATAAATAATAATTATTTTTTTTATATTATTTTATTGAATTGCTAGATTAAATAAGCTATTATAAATCTTTTAAAAACCTTATATTAATTAATTTAAATCAATTTACATAATAAATTATAAAAGATAATAAAATTTAATTTTATTTTCATTTATAAATTTATTTATTCGTAATAAATTTTTTTGTTAGAGATTAAGCCTATATTTCATAAAGAATTAATTATATTAATAAGAACTTTTTTAATTTGAATATTTAATTTATATGTTTGTTTAAATTAGTGATATTAAGAAATCTTTGGTATTATTTTTTGGATAATTTAAATTAATTTATATATATCCAACACATATTACGTATTTTTATAAACTATTGGAAATATATAATGATTTTTTATAAATTACTTATTATTATAAAAACAAAAATATATTTAAAAATAAAATATACGCTTTTATTTCCTGCAATCCACTTTATCATACTATAATAAACATTTATATTTTTAAATCTTTTTTCTCTGAGTTTATTTTATTTGCAATTACTCTCCATTTAAATATGATAAAAAATATCAAATAGTTGGAAATTCTGTTAACCTTTTATTAAAAGATTCTAATTGACAATTTTTATGAATCTTTAGAATTATCATGTATATAAGCAAAAAATCTGTGTTAAACTATTAATAACCAACCATCTTTGGTAATATTTCGTAATTTAATTTCAAAAGCCTTTAAATTAATAATTTAAAAACATAAAAGATAAATAAAAATATCAATATTTAATTAAATAAAATAAATTTCTAAAATACCAATTATTTTATTAAGGTTCTTATTAAATATACTTTGAAAATTAACAAAAAAACAAAAATAATTACATACAAATTCAAAGAAAAATGAAATCTTATTACCCAAAACCTCTTTCTTGACTTCAGATTAACATCACTATCATCGATCAGCCACCCCGGATGTTATAAGTAGACAATATAATTAGCTCAAAAACTAAAATCAATATCTTCCTAAGTAACAGACATACTCTTATATACCTGATTGTGTATAAAAATCTAATAGTAATGTGCAGCCTTATATTTCGTACTCTAAACCTGTTCCCATTTCCCAGTATACTTAGTAACTTCAACAAAATGACCCTGGACACAGGAGATCTTCAACTCCATCTCCTGTTATTTCTTCTTACTACAAATCCCTCTAAGAAAAAGTGTAAAGTCCCCCTGCCTGTTATGGAAATTCCTACGCCCAATAGCATCAACAATAATAAAAAAATCAACTCTCTCAATAATAAAAATCTTCCTACGATATAAGCTCTTATTTGGAAAAAGAAAAGAGAAAACTAACAGAAAGCACATATTTAGAACAGCAGGAAAGCTCTACAAACACTACCTAATCTTCATTAAACACAATAAAAGACAAAGAAGAAGAAACTCTGCTGCCTCCCATCCAATCTGGAAGATAATATACCTTAGTTTTGGATCTCGATGAAACACTTATCCACACTTTTGATATGATAGGCGAAAGAGTGAACTTTTACACAAGACCTTTCTGTCAAGAATTCTTACAATAAATGTCTAGATATTATGAAGTTGTTGTTTTTACAGCAGCTATGTAAGACTACGCAGACGCTATTATCGACTCAATAGATCCTAAGAAATACATTACTCACAGATTGTATAGATAACATATGAGATACTATAAGGGAAATTTGGTAAAGGATTTATCAGTATTAGGAAGAAATCTCAATAAAACCATTATAATAGACAATCTCGCCGAAAATTATGAAGCCTAGCCTTTGAATGGATACTAAATTCCTGATTTTTATGGAGCCAAAAAGATAAAGAATTGAATGATATATGTGTTGTTTTAAATAAAATAGTAGCAAATTAAATCGATGATATAAAATAAATAATACCAAAAGCGAAATAAATTATTTAAGATACCAAATAAACTCAAGCCAAAAATATATTATAAAAATTGTCTTCTGTGCCAACAAGTCCAACTAAAAAAAACAGACTTACAGATACTATTTATCATTAATCTTATACTTCAGAAAATGATGTAGATTAATAGAAAAATTACAGTGGATAAAATAGCCCCACTATATAATAAAATTTAGATAAAAAGTCAAACCTTAGATTTTCTCAATTGCTACCTTAAACTCCTACAAAAAATATAAGTCCTTTGAAGTAAACTGGAATATACTCTTATTAATCTCTTTCTGAAATAGATAGCGATTTGGACTCTCCTATTAAATTGGCATTTTCTTCTAACAATCTAAGAAATAATATTAATAATAATAACGCTTAGGAAATCAGAGGTAATAAAGCTATAAATTTACGAAGCACATATTTGAACACAGAAAATAATTCAGCTTCTAGTTCTAATAATATAAATTAAAAATTTAAATATAAATACTATACCCCTATAAAATAATAAGTATAGGAAAAAAATAGTAATAGTGATAGATTCTATAATTCCTAAGCACTGGATAGAAAATAGTTCACTTAATCTAGATTAATAGATAGTACCTTTACGATGAATGATTTTTCTTATTATAAAAAACATTGAAATCAGTTTTGAAACAGTAAAACAAGAGTATAAATAGTTATATTAAGTATATTTTTATTACTGATATTTTTATAATTTATCAACCCTTATATTTATTTTAACTTTATATAAAATAATCCTATTTTTTTATTTATTAAAATATATACATATTTATAAATAGATTATATTATAATATATAATATATTCGGACTTTACATTGTAATTATTTATTTCTGTTAAAAATTATTAATAATTCTGATTAATTAGATTTCCATTGTATTCTATAAATATAATATAAAAGTTTCAAAATTTAAAATTAAATAATTACATTTTATTATTAAATTATTACATAGTATTATTATTAATTAAAATATTTATAATAAAAATTACAAACATAAAATTGTAATTTAACCTATTAATATAATAAAAATATATGATTTCTTTAAATATAACTAACTTTCTTCACATAACTATACTTAAATATCTTAAATTAAAGTTCATTATTTTAAATATTTTCTATTTTGTATATACAATATTAACTATTTGATTTTATTATATACTCAAATAATATATATATTTGGAAATAAATAATTTACTTTTTATTTCCTTAATTTATTCAGTATTTTTATTATATATTCTTACTAAATTAACAATAATGATTTTAAAAACTATTTATTCAAGAATATGATATTATTCTTAAAATATATTTTTTAAAAGTAATATAATTATGTAGAGATAAAAATAACATAAACAAGTAAAAAGAAAGCCCCATACTTTATTTATCTTAATCTAAAAATGTTGAAACTTCAACTAAATTTTTTTTTTACTGAATAAAAGTAATAACAAATGAGAAATTAATATTTAATTAAATAAAATATTAATCTAATATCAATTAGTTAATTTAGTATATAATAAATTCATTATAATACATTCAATACTTTTTATCTATATATAATACATATGTTTTAGTTTTTATTCAAATAATAAGTGTATATATGCTGGTCAAATATTAATATATAGTAAACTATGTAATTTTTTAAAGCTGTATTATTAAAATAATGTATTTTTTTAATTTATTAAAAAGTAAATTCCAAAATAAAACGCATAAATATCGATTTGAAAAAGTAACTTGCATTATTAAGATATATTAGATCTATATAAAAATTTTTAATAGTACTAATGGCAACTCATAATATTCTAAAAGTATATTTATAATCTATCAATACTCAATGAAAAAATATTTTTTTAATTTTATTTTCGACTGCTAAATATATTTAATGAATTAAAATAATGAATAAGAATAAAGAATTGTTTATAATTCTATGAAAAAGTAGGATTTTTACTAAACAAAAAATAAAATATAAAATTTATATTAGTATTTTTTAAAATATTTATTTAAAATTCATTTTCTAATTTTCTAAAGGAATTTAAATAATTTAATGAGGCAGATAATTTCTAAATTACCGGATGTACTTACCAATTCTTAAAAAATCATATTAATATTTTTTCCTTTGAAAAAAATTATTATAAGTATTTCGATTTAATCAAAAATTATTATAATAATATTCTTTAAAAAAAAAAAAAAAAAAAAACATAATTAATACTTTAGAAAAATGGGATGTACACAAACTAAAGGAGGGGCTAAACATAGGTCTCAAGTCAAAAATGGAGAAGAAATCGCTGAATAGTTTTTAAAAGATGCTATGGTAAGATTGAAGAAATTGTAATAAGAAGAGCAGAAACAATAGAAAATCAAAGAAGCAATTCAATAATAATAATTTAATTAACAACTTTAAAATTTAAGTTCTGAATTAGGAATATTAAAATTCTAATCTAAATATGATGTCACTATTCATCCTTCAAACTATAATGAAGCTCAAGGATAGTATTAAATTTCAACATAAAATATTTCAGAAATTTAGGACGGTGGAAACAATAATAATATTTGTGAAGAAGTTTCTGAAAAAAGTTATTAATAATGAATAAATTTGATATTTATTAAAAATCAACAGCTAATATTTCTGTCACAATAATTAAAATTATACTATTTAAATTAATTTATATATATAAATCTTTTAACTAATAAATATTTATATAATATATATACATACATTTATGTTTTTGTTAACATGAAAATATGATTCTTTTTATTTTTATTTTATTATTTCTCATTTTTAAACATCTAAACTTCTATTTTCAGAATATATAATTAAAACTACTGCTTGCTTATATGTGATATAACAATATTTTTTGGAAAAAAAAATATTTTTCCATATTTTTCATATTTTATTATTAATATTCTAACTAATTCTCTAAACTGAGGGGTTCATTTTGTTAAATAAATTTGATTGACTATTCTTTTACACCTATTTATTTGCTATTTGAATTTGATTTATTGTTTACTTCATTTTTTATTCATCTTACTTATCTATATACAGTACAAATTATTGTTATTCCAAATATGGTTTATATAGAAGGGAAGAAGAATATTTTGTTAAATTAGAATTTATTTTATTATGTTTAAATTCCTAATATTTTTCTTGCTTTTCCATTTTGCTATTATAATAAAAAAAATTATAAAAATGTTAAAAAAATGATAATTAAAATTCTAGAATGTCAAGTAATAATTACTTATTAGATTTTATAACACTATGCTTAGAAGATGATTCAGTTTTTTTCATATATTGATGAATCGATTCAATATTTTTAACTTTGGGTTTTAATCTATATTATTCATCCTCAATATACATATCAACTATACTTTAGGTTTAATGATGCTTTGATATAGAATTGTCAGTTAAATCATTAATATTCTCCTATTATTATAATTCTTATAATTCAGATTCTTAGATCATTTTAACATAATTTTACTATTTTTAGCAAAATGAATTCTTTCCAACTCGTTTTTAATTATAATTTTACCCACTAAATCCATTTTAATATTATTTAGTTAAATAAGGAAATTCCTATAAATTGCTTGAATTTTGTAATCTATCGTTAAGAAGTTATTATTGAATCTATTTTTTTTTTCAGTGAAGCTCTCATTATCATTGGTGTTTGACCTCAACCTGATATGTTTCCTCTCAGTTTGAGCTTTTTAATGTTGTAATGATGACGATGGTTTATCTTAGGTATTTTGAATACTATGTTGTTATATAGGATGGTGAATATTAGCTGCACTGTTTGTAGTTATGGATCGAAGCTAAAATACAAATTAAATTGGTTATTTAATATTAACATTAGTTAGTAAAAATTATTTGTTATAAAAATAAGCTGGTAAAAGCTGACGATTTTTACTATTCTAAAAAATCTGAAGCTAATTAATATTTATAGATATTTTTAGGTTTTAGATGTAGTATTAAAGATTATATTACATATTTAATCAAAATTTTAATATATTTTAGAATAAATATTTGTATGCTAATAATATTGATTACCTTTCCAGGCAAAGGAGGTCTTTTAAAAGTTTCCAATTTAGTTAAACTGGATTTATGCTATTATGAGTTTAATATTGTAGTTTTTTAAAGTTAATTCCAATAATTACTATTATTATCCTAAAGCAGGCCAGTCGTATCTGCCAGTGTTGAAGCTATAGTTTTATAATCGGAATTTTCTGAATCAATAATTTTTTCAATATTTTTTCTATGGTAAGTTTAAAAGAATCTGTATTAATCCTTTATTTCTTTTACTTTTTCCTGAGCTTGCATTTCTTTTTCAGATGGTGGAATTCTAAAGGTAATATGAAGTGAAACAGATCTCTTCATTTCCTTTTTATTTAGAGTTTAATTTTGTGAATATTGCAGATATTTAAAATCCACTGAGTTTTCTTTTTTCAATTCTTATAGAGTATGATGTTCAAAATACTCTGTATAATATACGTAACAGTTTTGACATACCTATACTTTTTGATTCAAAATTCATCTTTCTAAATTAGTTTATTATACTCGAATTCCGTCATTTTAGGATATAAAAGTTTAAAAAGGGAAGGAACATTCATTTCCTTATATATCAATTATTCTTTAGATTCTCCATTAATTCTTTTGTTCAGAGTCAACTTTTTTGCTGCTTTATCAGTTATATGCTTTCTACTGTCATCAATCTTGTAGCCTTATGTTTTTATAATATGCTGATAAGATATATCATAAAAGGCAGATTTTTTATCATTCTCTCCGCATTTTCTTTATAAAAAATCAGTAATTAAAATACCTTTTTTCGAAAAAATTTAACAGTAAAAACAAATAAAAAAATACAAGCAGGTGATATGTTTAGATAAATCTACCGGTTAATTTTTATTAAAAGTGCGCAAGTTATCAATTTCTTCAGACGCCTTAATTATAGGGGGCCCAAGTTTATTATATATTTTCATATATTTTTAATTTTCTTATGAAGATTCTTTTAAACACTTTTATGCGTAAATAAACCAAATTTTTCCAAATTGATCTTGCTTAAAATACAGAAATAGATTTTATATCGTAACTTAGAAAAAACTAGCTTCATAAATATGATTAACGATGGTGTTGGTTAAGTTTTTAAGCTATGCAGACATTCCTTCTCTTATAGGATCTGAAGCAGAATATAGAATTTTGTATTAAATTATATTTTAATAATTTATTTATTATTTATGTTTACATGCTTCTGAAAGAAATTATGGCCCATCATAAGTTGATAATCTTTCAGAGACATCCAGTTTTTTTTCATTTATAGGGTATTTTGTAATTCTTTTTTCCATTAACATAAAGGTAGGTGAATAGTGTAATTAGTACATTTCTAATAGTAAAAATTAAAAAAAAAAATAAAATATGCAATAAAGTTTATTATATAAAATAATACCATTAAAATCATTATAGGGATGAATAAATTTTTATAAAATTCCTGATTTATAAGAGTCATTTGTAGTTAAGAATTACTCTAACTCCTATTCATTAAAATACTTTATCTTTATATCCGTGTTTTTTTCTTTAACTTTTTATTAATCTTCATAACGATCTAGATTTTCATTTTCAAAGGGATGTTCTTTTATTTCTGATCTTTCTGGGTATATTAATTGTGCTATAATCTCACACTTTTTACTTCCTTTCACCATTTTTTCTTATATATTTTATTTTGTGATATTTTTTGTATTTTTTTTCATGATATTTCCATCTTTATTACTGAAGATCCATATGATGGGCTATAAAGTTTATATTTATTGATATATTTTTAATTCATTTTAACTGTTTTAGCTATAAATTACTGTAAAATTCATATATAGAATCGTATCTGGTACATTTAATATTAATTTTCCATTTTCTCCCTCTTTTTTTTCCATAAGAATGTATAAATATCCTAATAATTTTGAAATAAAAAAGTTTATTTATCATTGCAATAAATATTATAATGAATTATAATCATAATTTACATGCCACACTGTGCCTTCAGGAAATATATTTTTTCTAAAACTCATTTTTTATTTTAAATATGTTTATGAAGGTATCTTTTATATTACTTTGTATTATTAGTTTTTTGTTGTTGGCTTTCTTAATACCGTGGTATTAATAGTTTTATTGATGAATTATATTCTGATTCTTCTAATATAAATTAATAAATAAATTTAATTTAATTAGTTGTTAAAATAAACTAATAAACTTTGTTTAATTATTTAATATTAATAAATTATGATTATTCATAAAATTAAGGATAATTTAGCTTTTTCTTTTTATATAAAGCTATTATTAAGCCAATCTTTTGATAATTTATATAATTATTCAATTTAGAAAAATAATTATTTATAAGTTTTAATTTTTAAAATTCCATATAATAATATAATTATTAATTGCTATCTATCTATTATTAATTAATATAGGTTTTAAGTTACCAACAGTAATAAATTGAATATTGTAATAAAATTTTCAATATTATTAAAATTGAAGAATATAAAAAACTGAAATATTTAATAACTCAGTAAATTTTTTTACAATAATTTAATTTCAAATATTTATAAAAGATAGAAAAGTTATTTGATCATTGGAAATATATTTTATTTTTTATTTAATATGGAATTTCATCTATAAATAAAGGTACATATCTATTTTTAAAATATAGTTTTTATACATTTCTTTGACTAAATAATCTCTTACTATAAAAGAAAATAATACAACATTAAATTATTATTTAGTTTTTAAAAAGTTATTACTTTTATTAATTTTAGGACTTAACATTCATAGACAGTAAAATAATAATATCAAATAAATGAAAAGTATTTTTACCATTTTTTTTTCAGAAAATGCATAAATAATTAATTTAATTTATTAAAAAGAAAATCAACAAAAAATTTTAAGTAAAACAAAAAAAATAATGGGTTGTACAGGTTCTAAAAAAGAACAAAAACAAACAATTAAAATAATTTTATAAAATACATAGTAAAATAAAGAATAAGAAGAAGAAGATTAACTAGAATAAATAATGATTGAAATAAAAAAATTAAGATAATAACATAGAAATAATAGAAAAAGCCATACAACTAAAATAGAAAAAAATTTCTTATAGTTTTTTAATAAGTTAGGAATTAAAAAATCTTAATCTTATTATAATTTTAATAAGGAACTAATGGATTCAGAATTATCAACTTGTGATGAAAACTAAATAAGTCTATACCCACAAGTTTTAAAGGAAATTGAAGAAATGCTAAAAATAGAAGAATGCGTTACTATTTAAAATAAGTCTAATTAATATAATCTTAAAAATGTTCGAACTTAATTTAATTGAAACTATTCTAAAAACAATAAATATAATTTCACTTACTAATATATATATATATTAATCTATGTACTTTATATTCTATTTAAATTATTATAATTATACTAAGTTCAAGATTAAAAATAAAATAATATTTTTCCTTCCGTTTTTATACATTTTTTTACACTATAATTTATAATACATATTTTTATATAGCTTATTTATAAAATAAAAAAGATGTTAAAAAATTTTGTTAAATTTTCGAAAAATAATATATTAAAGAAATTTATAAGTAGCACAGACAGAAATATAACATATAAAATTAAATTAAATATAAAAATTAAAATATTTTTATCCAAATTTATTTGTATTAAAACAATTAAAATATTTATGACTATTAACCAGAGTTAAATAAAAAAATATTATTATTATACAAATTTTAAAATGACAATTGAAAAATAATTTTCATCAATTTCTTGATTCGAATAGGAAGGATAATAATATATGATATTTTAGGCTTATAAACGAGCCTCTTGCTATCAAAACAAATTATAATATTGAAAGCCTCAAACAGAGGTCTCTGGCTTTGTTGTGGAAATTAAATGTGTGATTTAAATATGATTGAGCTATTTTAAATATTAGCACAAAATAAATAAGAGTTAAATTTCACATAAATACACTTGAGATTCAGTAAATTGGTATATCTATCTATAAATTTAAAATAAACCATATACTACTATAAAATAAATAAATATTAGGAATTAAGTTAATTATAAATACATTTAAGTTTGGGTTTGGTATGAATATAAATATATTATAATTAATAAAGTAAATAAATATTTTATAAATCAAGGTCATGAGATAAATTATATATAATTAAGTTATTTTTTGCAGATATTTCTGATTTACAAAATTTATCATTAAACAAAAAGGTATATATATACATTCCATATAAATTGTTTATCCCCCTCTGTTAGGACTCTAAACGGTTTATTCTAAGATTCTATAAAATTTAAGAGTATTTAAAATTAGAAATACTATCATTTATAACTACTCAAAATAATTAGTATTTTTAACAAGATATATTAAATATATCTTTAGCTTCACCAATTTTCATGATTTTTAATATTAATTTCTGTAATTTGTACATTTTTAATCATAAAAACTGATGACTTGATATATTTATATAATATTCATAAATAATTCTCTTATAAACATATCGGATTGTATATTAAAAACTAAAAATTTAATGCTAAGTAGTATTATTTTTTTGATTTTTAATAAATGTCTTGTATAAGTGGAATAAGATTATATATATATATCTATATAAATAAATTAAATTGAAAATATTACCATTTTGGAATATTTAAATTTAAATATTTGAAATTAATTTTATGTTTGATTGACTTATAGTTATTACCAAATTAAATAAATTTAAATAAAGTTAATAATTTTATTAAAATTTCTAAAATTATTAACTCTAATTATCTCACTATTATAATATAATAAAAATTGATGATTAGCAAGCAATTTTGTTAAGGTTTTTTATGATAAAAATATTTTATATTTTCTATATATGTCAACAATTAAATATTAAAAGAAATTAAATGAAAATAGTTTAAATTATTATTTTTGTTATAATATAATATAAGCATAATATATGTTCAAATAAGGTAGTATAACAAATAAAAAAAGGATAAAAAATAGAAGAAAATAAACATTCAAATTTCTTTAAAATTATAGTTGGAAAAATGTTTAATAACAATAATATTGGAATACTAATATTATCTATATTAAATGAATATATTTCTAATAATTTTATTGTATATATTCATTAATATAAATTATATACTTATAATAATCCTTGAATAAAAGAGAGATAATTTATTAATTTATATACAGTCTAATTATTCATGAAAAATCAAGTTATTGTTAATAATTGGGTTTTAAATATATATTTTATTTGGAAAAATTAGTATGCAAGTAAGTAAGTAATTTATTATGTTAGTAAAATTGAATTATTCTATAGAAAAATATTTGGAATTTATGGTACCAATGCTTTATAACTTGTAAAAAAAATACCGCACTAGATAGTAATATATTATCAAATTTTTTAGTTTATTTTAGAAAAGTATAATAATTTATAAAATTTTAAAACCTAATATTCTTATGAATAGAGAACTTAATTATCAGTACTAAAATTATTTAAACATAAAATGGTATTTTTAATTCCTAATAATAAATTCTCTTGTTATCTTCCATTTTATAAACAAATTAAAAACAAATATATTTTTTAATATTAAGGGCTAAATTAGGTTAATTTCATTATTTATATCTAAAAAAATATAAGAATTATATAATACACACTTTAATAACGGGTGTTTGTATAAAATACCCTATATAGAATTATCAATTTATGTATTTGATTTAGAAAGGTAAGTTATTAGGTTATACAGTTTAAATACTATATAATAATTTCCAATTAATTTATTATATTTATTTATAGTTATTGAGAACACTTACTTAATAAATATAAATATATTTTATAGTTTTTTTCACTCCAATAAAAAACACCAAAAAAAAAAAAAAAAAATTAATATAAAAAAAAACCCCAACTTAAAAATTGTAATGGCAAAGTCTAACAAAAAACAATAGCTTAGCAAAAAAATTAAGAGGACAAGGAGAATATGATTTAAGAAATTAAAGAATCTAAAATTCCGCTTATAAGTGTAATGGAACCAAATGAATTAAATTCAATGCTAGAAGAAGAGTCCACAACAACAGATGGAGAAAAGTCGATACAGGACCAATAAATATCTCCCAATTATTCCAACTATGAATCAATTTTTTCTCCCCTTTCTCCTCTAAGCAAAATAATCAAATGCCCTCTACCCCCTAGATCTGATAAACACAAGTTTACTTTAGTTTTAGATTTAGATGAAACACTTATTCACGCTTTCGATATGATTGACGATAAAATTAACTTTTATACAAGACCCTATTGTTAAGAATTCTTAAAACTCGCTTCTGTTAATTATGAAATTATAATATTTACTGCCTCCTAACCATAGTATGCTGACTCCATAATTGATTAAATTGATCCTTGCAAGTATATATCCTACCGATTATACAGAAATAGTATGAGTTTATATAAGGGAAGATATGTAAAGGATTTAAGTTTATTAGGCAGAACCTTAGAATCAACAGTAATAGTTGATAACATGGAAAAAAACTATTAAGCTTAACCTAAAAATGGGTATAAAATTCCTGACTTTTATGGTCATAAAAAGGACAGAGAACTATATAAATTGGCTATATTGTTGAATAAGTTAGTTGAATTTAAGTGCGAAGATATCAGATTTTTCATGCCTTATAGTGAGAAATTTATCGAATAAGGTGAAAACGATTCAAAAGATAAATTATCTATGTTTAACGAAATTAATGATAATGATTAATAATAATAAAATGATAATAATACGAATAAAAAAGCAGATAATCAAAATTAATAGTCAAATTCATCATTACTAACAAATAATAATATTAATATCCAAAATTAAGAAAATTTAAATAGTAATTTAAATTCCAGAAGGAATTAAATGCGCCTGAATAAAAATATAATAGTTAGTGAAATTCCACAGGATATTCTCTCACTAAGAGAAAACAGTTAATAATAAAATTCAAGTGAATTACATAAATAAGACCACTAAAAAAGACATGCAGTCAGTTGCTCTAAACCTTCCCCAAATAACGAATAATCGTAATAAAAATAAGCATTTAAAACTTATTAATGGCTTACTTTGTAATAAATCAAGAAGTATGAACATCCTAAAAAATTCAATTTTTAAATATAAATATGAAAAAATATATATCTATATAAATATATAATATTTGATTTAAATTAACCTTATATAGTATTATAATTATAATGTAATAATATTCAATTTATAAATTAATATTAAAAATTATTATATTTCTATAATATAATATAAAATTCCTAACAATATTCTTATTATTTATATTTACTCAGAAATTTTTCTAGAATAATATTATGTAATAATTAAAACTATACGATATCATTAAAATAATTTAATAATTTTAGAATTAATTATAAGGCTTTCTAAATATTTAATTAGGTTTATTTAAGAACTTTATCATAATTAATTTTTGTTTCTAAATTTTGCTTTGTTTTAATTTAAGATGTAAAAAAGAAAGAATTAATACTCTTTATCAATATATATTAAGTGATTTAAAAGAAGTTTAAGGCATATATGTATAACATAATATACTAATTGAAATTACATTTTTATTTACACTCATATTTAACTTTTTTATCTAATAATTTAATTACAATATATAAATATCGCGCCCATTTGTTAAATCGATATTAATTATATTACTTGTTTTTATTACCTATTAAATTTATCATAAGCTAGCTTTATTCTTGAGATAGATAATTATTTTCTTGATTTTTTGATAAGAATTCATTCCTCTTTATTTCGTATACATTATTATAATTTCCTTTTATACACACTTCTTTATATTTTAAGTGTAAAATATTTTAAAAATTAGGATTTTTTTTTTGATAGCTTAATCTCTGTATTAAAAGTATCGTAATAAATTAGGTATTTATTTAATAGAAAAAGAAGAGCATTTTATATTAAAATTTTATGAACATCTAGATCTAGAAAATATTCTTCCTTTATTGAAATAAAAGGAGTTTAAAGCAGGGTTTAAATATTGATATTTAAAGTATAAGTTATTAATGCTTAACTGCTTGTAATTATAATTATTATAGATAAAATAGACTAATAACTGATGTTTATGTTATAAATTTAATTACATATGTATTTCAGACTATTCTTCATTTATTTTATTGGTATTTTAAATATTGTTTTCTACTTCTCATTATTTTGTTATTTTTAAATTTAAGTATTTTTATAAATTTTTATGATCTGTTATCCTGTTTTGTGTATTCTTGAATTTGAAAGTTTTTAGAGATAGTTTTTTATTCTTTTCTGATATTTATTTTTCCTGATATACTTTTTAAAATATTTTAAATTATATAATATCTTATTTTAATATAATAATTTTGTTTGATCATTTTTATGATATTTATAATTATTTTCAATTAAATTTCTACTTAAATTATCAGCATCAACAAAAATAATTCAAACAATAAACCAAAAATATATAATAATTATCAGTAAAACTTATATTAGGTTATAATCATCTTATTAACCATAAATAGCAAAATTCACCCATAAATTTTTAATTTCTAACCTCATTCTACTTAATTTTATTCATATAAATAATTGGATAAAAGAAACTTTTTTACTATTTATATAAAAAAAGTATTAGTTTTATACCCAAATTATTAAAAAATTAGGAGGTAGTGTTGAATTTTTTTCTTTTTTTTCTCTATATTCTTTAAATTACATTATTAATCTAAATAATAACGTATATCACTATAGATGTTGAAATAAACTGATATTCTTCTCTAAATAAACAATTAATTTAACCTTCTATAAGTAAACAATTTTATTACAATTTTTATAATATATTATATCCAATAAGCAGCATCAAAAGAAATATAGAAGTTTAATGATAATTCTTATTTTTCATTCTTATTTACATGCCATTTATTTCTTAGTTTTAATATAATAAAATGGGTATTTTGTATGTAAAATTATTTGGAACATTTTTTATTATATTTATTATCTTGATTAAATCAGTACTTTTCTATAATATTTTACCAAAATAATCATAGTTGAAATCGTTTTAAATTAATTTGGATTAATTTTTCTCTCTTATATGTATAAAATTATATTACCACTATTTGCAAATAAGCTAATATTGATTAGTCGGGTGATCAGTATGATAAATAATTGTAGTAAAATAATATAATTGTCTCTATTTCTTCATAATATTAAGGTGTATTATTTATTATAAAGGTTTATTACAAAAAATTAACAACAAAACAAAGTAATAATTAATAATAATTTAAAAACAAAAAAAAAAAAAATAAAAATTTTGCCAATCAAACAAACTTTTATAAATAGTTTTACTCAATAAAAACATTCTAAAATATGTCAGATTTTTAAAACCTTGTATTCAAAAATAAATTAACATAAGAATCTATTCCTTCAAACCAATCAACAGACACTGATTCAAATGATGATT
This sequence comes from Miamiensis avidus, assembly GCA_037039885.1. NCBI lineage: Eukaryota > Ciliophora > Oligohymenophorea > Philasterida > Glauconematidae > Miamiensis > Miamiensis avidus. The sequence continues at coordinate 50,025 of JAWVGU010000079.1, forward strand.
TTACACCTAAGTCTTCAGGATTGTAATAGCAAATAAAACCCATAAAAAACTTTAAGGTAGGAAGTCCAAAACTCGTAAACAATAATACCCCAAGATAAAAAGATACTTTCAGAAGTCATCGCCACATTGAAATTCCCAAGAGTGAATATTCTTTACCCCCTATGTCTTAATGTTGTCCTGAAAAAAATACACCTTAGTTTTAGACTTAGATGAAACTCTTATTCACACTTTTTAAGTATAGGGAAATGCAGCCCAATTTATCGTAAGACCCTATTGCTTTAGTTTTATCAAAAAGCTTTCTCAACATTACGAAATAGTTGTTTTTACAGCTGCTGCTCAGCATTACGCTGATGCAATTATAGACATAATTGATCCTAACAGATGCATAGCCCACCGTCTATATAGAAACCACACGACCAATATGGATGGAATTATGCTAAAAGATTTAACCCAATTAGGAAGAGACTTAAGCAAAACTTTAATCGTAGACAATTTGGAAGAAAGCTTTTCTCTTCAGCCTGAAAATGGATATTTAATAGAAGACTATGTCGGATAAGAAAATGATAAATGTTTGAAAGATTTATCAGTATTACTTAACCGAATTATATCTTATGGAGTTGAAGATGTAAGAAAAGTTCTTTGTAAGGCTGATTATATAATTGAGGCGGCCATAAAAGCTAAAAAAGCCAAAAGGGAAAAAAAAATAATGGTAGAATAATTCCAAAATATGCAATTAGCATAAACCCCCAAGGTTACAAAATAGTAAAAAAGCATTTCTAACCTTAAATCTGAAGAAAATAATGTTGAATCATAATAATTAAATAAATAGTAATTATCCCATAATTTGAAAAGCAAATCATAATGTAGTTTAGGAAAAACTTCTGAATTGTCTAAAAACTTAAGTAATAAATAATTGTCAGCTTAATAATACTTTTAAAAAAAGAATGCTGATATATTTTTAAGGCCTTCAAACGCCTAAAAATGCTTATAAATATGAGTAGTTCTAATATTATGAAAATAATATAAGAACTTAAAATACCAATTTATTAATTACTTATTCTATTCAAATATTATATATCTCATTTTCCCTATTATAAAAATTTTACTAATTAATTTATTATACTATATCCAATTACTATAATTCATCATTATGATAAAAATATTTATTATTTTATTATATGAATAGTATGTATGTATTAAATAACATTCTCTCTAAAAATATAAAAGATCTAATTTATTAATTAAATATAAATATACAATATATCATAATTAAATTTTACAATTATAAAACAATCAAAAATCAGATAAGCATTAATTAATTATTAATTTATAAAATTATATAAACAGAGTAATTAAATTAATTATAAAAAATATTTTTATTTTATAAATATGAAAATCTTATTATATTTTTATTAAATATTAATAATTAATTTAGATTGGGATTATAAAAATATTATAATATAGTATTTAATAGCTATATAATAGCTATATAATATATATTATAATAAAATTATAATATATTGTTACTTCTTCCTATTTTCCTTTTGGGTGTTAAATATATTTATATAAAAGCATATTATGGGATTAAATATATATTTTCATTTTAATAATCTTTATTTTTTATTTTATTAAACCAAATTTTTTATTTATTGATTTCTTAATTAGTAACTGTGGAATTAAAAAAGAAGATTATTATTGTAAAAAAATTAAAAATACTAAAAATCCGAACTAATAAATAATATTTGAAAATAATTTTATCCTAATAATTAATTTGCTGATTTTATGAATCAAAATTTTATTAACATTTATTTTATATTACAACTAGCTTTTAAACGAAGTAATTATTACAATTAATAATCATAAAATATAAAATAATAATTAACTTAAATAAATAAATAAAAAAAAAAAAATCATAAAAATTATACCATTTAATAATTATGGCTTCCTTATAAATAATCAAACCTTAATTTAACAAACCCCTTTCTCCTAAAATATCTCTTGATGCAGAAGAAATAATTGAAGCATCAATAAAGGAAATTTCAGATACTTTAGGGCGAACCTTAAATATAAGTTAGAGGCTTGAAACCTCAAGTAATATTCCAACTTAACCAACAAAACTTCCTGAAACTAAATATATTTAAACATTCAAAAACCCATAGTATTATTTACCTCCTAAATAAACAACTAAGTAACTAACTCTTGTACTTGATTTAGATGAAACTTTAATCCATTGTTAAAAATAGAATAAGAATAAATTACATTTTATACAAGACCGCACTGTATTGAATTTCTTGAAGAAATGTCTAGGTATTTTGAAATTGTGATTTTTACAGCTGCTACTTAAGCTTATGCTGATCCAATAATAGATTAAATTGACTAAAATAAAGTAATATCTCATAGACTTTATAGTTAACATATGAGTGATTTTGAAGGTAAATCTATTAAAGATTTAGAATTAATTGGGAGAGATCTAAATAAAACAATAATTGTTGACAATTTACAAAGTAATTTTGCCAAGTAACCTTAAAATGGATATCATATTCTAGATTTTTATGGATCTAAATTCGATGAAGAACTAAAAGATTTATCATTGTTTCTACATAAAATTATTTAACTTAATACTCATGATGTCAAAATACATATGCCTAATTCCAAAGTTATAATTGAATTCATGAAAAGTGCAAAAACCCATTAATAAAAACCTGAATATGGAAATGGAAATATTACTCCCAAACACTAAAACATAATAAATTTAAAATAAAACATTATTAATACAGCTGCTAACCCGTAAATAAATGATGGATTTTAATAAAATTGTTAAAAAGATAATAATTAATTCTAATTTTCTCATTTTATAAGTTAATAAAATATTAAAAAGTAATAAGAAAAACAATAGCAATAGCAATAATAATAATAATTTTAAACTTAATCGCGACAAACCCAAACCTAAAATTCAATTACTTTAATAAAAGATTTAAAATAAAATTTTATTGGATATTAATAATAAAATATTAATGATTTGAAATTTTACCAATAATATAATCCTATTAGTTTTAATACCCCCTAATCCCACAGTAGAAAATTCATATAAGAAAATAATAATTATACTACAAAATATCAATATATCCCAAGATCACCTTTAGAATAAAATAAATTATGAATAAATATAAGCAAAATAATAAAATACCTTTTGGTATTACCTTATATAAAATATAAAAATATATTGTAAAACTATTATTTTATATTTCATTTTGTATATTTATTTACTATAGGGTATATATTATATAAATATAATAAATGAATTTTCTCAATTTAAAATGTTTTGAAACAATTTAAGTTTTTAAATGTATCACAAATATTTTTCGTTTTTTAATTTACACCATATATATATTTTGGAAATAAAATATTATTTTTAGTAGACATATTTAATGAAGTATTAATTCTTTTCTATGGTTATTTTTGTGTTATAATATTATATTTTTGTTATAAATATAGAAATATTGGTAAAAAAATAAATAAACAAACATTATTATTAAATATAAATAAAATGATTTCTAATTAAATTATAAATTGTTGGATATATAAAAATATTTATTTGTAATCGGATAAAATAAGTCTAAAATTAAAATTAGCCAATATATTAGATATTATGATTTTTATATCAATATTTTTTAAATTTATATAACCAAGAAAGTCGATTAATATATTCAAAATTATAATTTTTTATGTAAATTTATTAATTTGTAATTAAAAGGTGATAGTTGTAGTTTTAAAAAGTTTAACTTATATTATTTCTATAATTATAAAAATGGCCACGCATATAACAAATAGAAAAAAATATTAATAATATTTCTAATTAACTTAAATATAATAAAAAATGATAACTAATGCATACTATTATTGGTTATTACTATGATATATATCTTGAAATAATGTATATTATTATTGAACAATGATAATTTTCTATATTTATTAATTTTATATATTATAAGTAATGATATTTTTATTATAAATATTAAAAAAGACTTTTATTATAATTTTAATATTAACGATCTATATTAGTAAAAAATCTAATACCATACTATTATCGAATATACATGATGTTATAAAATCTTAGCATAAATAAGAAATACCACTTGAAAATTATAATTATGAAGTCAAAGATTAAATTCTATTTATATCAGATATTATATTACACTAAATATTTAGCATTTCTATTATCTCTAATTCTATTTTCGTTTGTTGTAATTTTATAATAAAAAGAGTTAGAGTGCATGAATACATAACTATCGTAAACAAAACTTGCTATAAAAATAATTCTAGATAGATGATTACTTGAATATAATAAAAATAGAATAAAAAATTTATCACATATTTTTGAATTTATTGTCTGCTTTTAAGCAATAAATATTTACTGAAAATATTAAATTTTGTTCGTTATTTGTAATAAAAATTTATGAAAAAACATTCAATGTACAGGTACTGATACTATTAGAAGTACTTTTACATAATTATTAATATGCATAAAAGAAATATTCTAAATCTGCAAACGCATTTTAATTTGTGGAAAAAAAAAAAAATTAACATACTAAATAAAGAGTGATTAATTTAAAGGTTTCCAAACCCCTCTTACATTTAATAATTAATTTTTTATTTAGAAATTCAGTCATATTAAACTTCAAAAAAAAATCGCATAAAAGAAAGAAATATAAAAAAAAAAAAAAATGAAAATTCACACTTATTACTAATACAACTCAGAAGAGTTTAAAGCTCCCTAAGTATAGTATTGTCATACTCCCACAAGTTACCACCCCCATGCTAAGCTGTCAACTTAGTATTCCCATACTCCCACTAACAAAAAGCCTGTTTATCCGAACTATAATCCTTCACATTCAGAACAGTGCAAAAATGGAGTATAAAAAAAAGAATACAAGGGATTTGTTCTTCCCCAAAAAAAGACTCACTTAAAATATACTTTAGTACTTGATTTGGATGAAACTCTTATACACACGCACGACATGATTGATGAAAAGCTGAGCTTTTACACTAGACCTGAATGCTAAGAATTTTTGAAAAAAACATCGAAAAACTTCGAAATTGTAATTTTTACTGCGGCCACTAAAGACTATGCAGATGCCATCATAGATTCCATTGACCCCCAAGGATATGTTTCCCACAGACTCTATAGAGAAGACATGAAATTATTTTAGGGGTACTTTGTAAAGGACTTGGCGGCTTTGGGCCGAAAAATTGATCATACAATCATTGTTGATAATTTAAAAATAAATTTTTCTAAGTAACCCGAAAATGGATATTGGATTAAAGATTTTGAAGGAGAAAAATCAGATGAAGAGCTAAAAGTTTTATTACTTTTATTGAATAAAATTGCTAGAGAATAGCCCAGCAGCGTTTAAGAATATTTACAATAATCATCTTAAATAATCGCGGAGGAAAGATAAATATAGGACAAAAAGTTAGAAAACTACTGTCATGACAATAAAAATCTAAGCTAAACCATAATTGATATTAAATAGATAGAATCCCCTAAGCTATTCACTCCAAAAAATAAAAAGTAGAGATTAAATAAGAACATAATGCTTCTATTGGATGAAGATAATACCCCCACTAACTCTATTACTTCAACTGATGAAGACCATGATTTAACTTCCAAGAAAAATTAAGAAAATAATGATGATGATGAAGATAATGAAAGCCAATTTAGTTTATAAAAATTAGATAGTTTACTTTCAATTAAACCTTTCTTTTAAACGACTTCATCTGGTAATTGTAGCAATGTGTAGAATAATGAATCAAATTAAGAAGAGTCCTTCACTAAATATATTTAAACAGCTAAAGTTTCTTAATTTTATTCATATAAAAATAATTGAGATAGGATAAACAGGTGTTTAATTTAAAATCCTAAATGTTTAGTACTTATTACACAATGTTAGAAATATATAAATTTTTAAGTATCTGGCTAATTTGCTTTCAGGCAATAGATTCTTAATTAATTTATTTATTTACTTACTTACTTATAAATTATTAATAAAAATTTTCCTTTTATGATAAACAATTATAAAAATATTGGAATTAAAATGAATCTATTCATATATAAATATAAAAATTATTATTTATAGAATAATTATTTTATAGAGTTCTATATTATTAATGTTATTCTGTAAAACTGTATATATATATAAGTTATTTTATTAATTTCAGATATTCTTTATTTTTTATCTTTTTTTTTATCTTTTTATAGGTAGTAAATTTTAGCTATATTTAGTAATTAAAAAATAAATATCTAATTAATATAAAATTTAAATATTGCTTTTTTCCAATAATCTAACCCAAGTAGATTTAAATTCATATAGTTTATTCTTTCTTTCTCAATAATTAATTATTTATATATTTTTACCCATGATATTGGAGAATCATAAATAATAGAATAATTTCAATTTAACTTTTTAATAATAATAATGTATAAGACTCAAGAATTCATTATTATAGTACTTCAATTAAAATATACAATTTTTAATAAATATCTAAAGAAATTATAGTAATATTTATTTTTATATAAGTAATGTTCATAAAATATTATTACTATATAATAATAAAATTCAAGTAATAGTTATTTTATGGAAGAGTGAGCAAAACTAATTAAAAGTTATAAATTTATAAAACAAACCAAATCAATAAAAGATAATAATTTGATTATCAAACCTTCCATTATTTTATTTAAATATCAAAATATCAGAGCAAATTGTGAAATGATCTAAGAATGAACCTTAAAGTTTTTTTACATGAAAATAATAACCTAACTTTTTTTGATATTTTACTATAATTTTAATAATATATTAGAATAACTAATAATTTATTAAAGTCTAATACTTTCCAAAATAAGGTTAAGAAATGTAGAATATAATTTTAAATTAATTTTTTACACAAATTAATATTGTTGAAAATAATACTTCTACCAAAAAATATAATTATATAGTAATATTTTATAAATTATCATTGTGGTACAGTTTTTATTAATCATAGAATTAGTGAAATAAATTAAAGAATGTGGTTTACTATATGATAACATTTTAAATATAAAAACTTGAAACAACGAGCTATTAAATTTCTAAAAGTAAAAAATATTCTTGAAATAAAGGTTATATAGAATTAGTAAAAGTGGTAGTTTTATCCGACGAGAAAATATATAAAAATTTATAAACCATTAAATTAAGTGTATTAAAGTAGGAACGAGAGTAGTTTGCAGATTTCTGATGGACAGATTAATTGAATATACAAATTACAGAATAATATATTTAACTGGAACATAAGATAAATAGAAGTAACAAATTTAATATTTTTTTTTTCTAAATTTAATTTGATTCATATAAACAATATATATAGTGAATATGGTGAAATTTAAGACTAAAATAATCCCATACCTATTAATAAAAAAGTAGTTACTAAGTTCTATTTTGGAAAAGAAAAATAAAAAATAAAAAGAATAAACAAATAATAAAAAGTTCAAAAAGTTCAAATAGAAAATTGCTTAATATTAAGATAAGCATCATTTAACTATTAATAATAATAAATATTTCCTTTTCATTCCTTTAATTAAAAAAAATAAGGAAAAAAAAAAAATAAAAAGCCCATTTATATAAAATATTAAAAAAATAAAAATAAGTAAATCACCAAAACCACTATATGGTGCACAAATACTAGACTCCTAAAAAGTACAACAAGCCAAACTAGCCCTACATGGGCAGACTGTCCTTTCCGACTTCAAATAATAATTCTACCTTTCTCCACACTCCGCGGGACTTAACAAAAGACAGCCTTATAGAAGAGCATTCCATAAAGAGGTGGATTAACAAAGTCTCTCATTCAAGCCACTAAAAAAGCAAGAATGTACCCCGTAATTCCAGCAACAAAAACATAAGGATACCATCACTATAGTCTTTAGAAGATGAGGAAAGTGAAATTATTTCAACTTAGGAGAGTTTGTCGGACAATAAGAAAGACACCTCTATAATTTTAAAGCCCAGAGTGTCAAGTCCCTTTAAAAATAATGTTTCATTGAAATAATCTTAGCATCAATAGCAATAAAACCTGTTATAGACACCTTCTGAGCCAGCATCAAGCACTTAATCGCACCAATAGACCAGGAAATTTTCTTTTAGAAATCAAAACATTTCCAAGTCATTTATTTCCTACCCAAGCTTCGCTCAGCCCACAACCACTTAACAACAGGAAAAAAGGCTTCCTAAAAAAGGTATCGTCTAGTCCTTGATATGGATGAAACCCTTATACATTCTTTAGATATTAATGACAAAGAAGAGGTCAAATTCTTCACGAGAACGTATTGTTTAGAATTCCTGAAGAATATGCACAAATACTTCGAAATCTTCGTTTTTACAGCCGCCCAACAAGACTATGCAGATGCAATTTTGGACACCCTAGATTTCTAGGGCTTTATTTCCAAAAGACTTTACAGAGCTCATATGAAAGAGTTTTAGGGTAATTTGGTCAAAGATTTAACCGTATTGGGGAAGGAGGACCTCAGCAAAACCATTTTGGTTGACAATTTGAGGGAGAACTTCGGCCCCTACCCTGAAAATGGATATGAAATTAGCAACTTTTTTGGTAACGTTTCAGACATTGAGTTGTTTAAACTCGAAATTTTACTGATGGAAATCGTAAATCAGTAATGTGACGATGTTAGAATTGCTTTGGGTCAAAAAAAATAAATTTTCGAAGAAAAAAAACAAAAAATTAATGAGTTCTAGAAAAAATTCGCACAAAAAGATTAGGGTGTCGACCTTACCCATGCCATTGCTGTTAAAATTAAGCCCATAAAAAGTGAAGCACAAAATTTGGGCTTTTCTACAATGTTAAGTCAATTAACGAAAACCAAGATTATTCAAACCAAAGGGGATCAATCTTAATAGTAGCCAGGCGATTGGTTGAAAAACAAAAATTAATCCGAATAATTAGTTGCAGAAGAAAACGTTAGTGCTTCTAATAAAAATATTTAAACTTCATAAAATCCTAAAACTGCCGAATTATTGTTTTAATCAATCAGTGAAATCAATATTAAATTACCTATACAATAATAATAATAGCAATTACCCCCCAAAACCTAATTAAACTTCGCTCAAAATAAATAACTTCCTTAAACCAATATAACAGAATAAAAAGAAATTAACCCTACCAAAAGAAGAATGACCTTTTAACTTCCTCAAAATAGTAAGCCCCCTCTTTAAAGACCTTCTACTTCTAATATCAACAACAACAATAATAATAATAGCCTTCCTCTTTCGATCGTAAAAAAGTCGGGAGTTAGTAAAGACTTAGTAATAGCAAATATGAGTTTGCTAAATAAGTTTAAAGTTCATTTTATGAAACTCATACTCCTAAACACTGATTACTTAATGTTTTGAAAGTCAGAAAGAAATTACAATTAAAATGACAATTTGTCAGTTGTATTTTTATTCTGAATACCAACAATTCTTTATATATATATAAACAAAAGCATTTCGAAAACAAATCTAAAAAGTAAACATCATTCATATTTTATTATATTTTGATATAAATGAATAATATTTATAAAATTTTATAAATATATATATATACACAATAAATTTATAAGCCATGAGATTTTATATATATTCAAAACATATATATATTTATTTATTTATATATATATACATAAACAATTCATCTATATAGATACATTTTATGTATGGTGAAATAAAATTTGATAAAAACTTACATATTAAATAAATTCTAACTTTTATTAGCCTTTTTCTTTTCGTACTTTGTTATGATTTATTATGGTTTATTATTTATAATATGGAATTATGATTTTTTTACTGAAATCCATAAATTTTTATATAAATAAAGATGAATTATTTATTTATAAATTCTAAAATGGTTTAATTTTTTCAAATTTCCAATCTTATTTTAGAGATCATGAAATTTAACTATCTCAATTAATTTATTTAGAAATTTATTTTTTTCTTTCCAATTTATGATTTAGCAAAATAGCTATATATAAATTAGTGAATTTATAATTGTAAAAATGATAAAAATTTATTAAATAATTTATTTATTTGGTATTTATTATAACCATTTTTATTGTTAGTAAATAAATAACATGAGATGAACTAGATAGCTAATTAAAATAAATTTCTCTTAACTAAAAGTAATTAAAGAAGATTATAGATAAATCAAAATTATTTCATGGATATAATTTAAAATATTACCTATAGATATTTATTATTTTAAAAATAATTTAATCTTAATTACTAATTATATATATTATTATTATGAAAAATCATTTTCCAAAGTTCTTTTTATCAGATAATTATATAATAATTAAGGAATTATAATATATGTATTATTATATTGAATATTATTATATTATAAAGTCAACTATTATAAACTTGATGGGCTTTCATAAACTCACTTTTAATTTATAAAACTATTATATTTTCAATAGCCTGGAATTAATAAATTACTCTTTCACCATCTCACTTACAAACTAACTAACTAACTCTGATTTACTTAAAAAAGCTGTGAATAAAAATAAAAAAAAAACAAATAGCAAATAAACATAAAAAAGCCAATAGATCTTATAAAATACTTAGAATCTAAACTATTAAATAAATAAAATAGAAATTCTAAAGTGTAGAAACATACAACCTTTTTAAATTTATAAATAGCATACCTAAAATTGATAGAAAATCATGTGGTTTAAAACAGAAGAATCAAAAGCAGAAAAGCTGCTAAAGAGTGGCAATGCCACAATAGAACAATTACTAAAGGAAAGCTCAGTGGTTGATTTGAAAATCAATGAAGATTTTGCGAGGTTTCTGCTCAAAAATCCGAACAACATAAAAAAGCTTATACACTTCGCACTGCGAGAACCTTTCGAGCAGCAGTAAATGACAGATAAAAAAGAGTTGATTAGTTATTCTTTTAACGCGAAGTAACTATTATCCGTTTCTGAATCCGGGGACCAGGGAATCAAGTTTCTCCCCGAATTTCTCCTCCAATAGTCAACAGAAGAAATACTGGATTTTCTTAAAGAGGAAGGAAAGCCCACAACAGAGGTTTCTTAAAGCGACATACCGATGTATAGTTCTAATTTCGATTAAAGAGAAGCAAAGGAAGAATAGGATTCGAAGGTAATATCATAGGAGTAGCAAGATAATAAGCAACTTCCTTCAAAGGACGACGCGGGCAATCAGAACACGAAAGCTGTGGCCAGTGCTCTTTCCTCCAAATAAATTTAGCAAACACTGCAAAATTCGCTGTAGTGTCCGGATTCGAATTTCGACTCTTAAAGAAGTATTAGGAACTCGAGGGAATTCCAGATTAATAAAATGCAAGAAGAAGGGAAATAAATTTTTAATTATTTGGTGAATTTTGTTTACGAAAAGAGGTCTGTGGACTGTGAGGATGCAAGTATGGACTATTTTGCTCAAATTTTTAGGCAATTTTTGAAGCACCAGCATGCAGTTTGGCTGGTTTTGATGGAAAATAACGCTTCGTTGGCGAATGCGCTGATCTAAAATTTGTAAAACAGCGGAACTGCCAATTTAATGGTGGAATTGTGCAAGCAGCCATACATAGAAATGGCAACGGTAGAGGAGTAAAATTCGGGCCAAAAAAAGGAAAAGGAATAATAAGAAAAGCAAAATGGCATAGAAATTAAATAAAATCAGGTCAAAATCAGCAAACTCGACTTTCTGCAACGCATCATTGACTTGTTTTGCAACTTGAATAACCCAATCCACGGCAAGCACCAGCTGCCCTATTTCACAGACAACATCGAATACCAAACTTCCGTCATTTTGCAACAGTATTCTCCGAAAAATTCGCAGGTGAGCATGCACGAAGAAGAACTCATGAACACGATGGACTAGATTGAAGACCATATAGAAAAGGACGAACAAATGCAAAAGGCAAAACCCGTTTCGATGGAAGACAGGGCGTCGTATTTTATGTTGGAAGATCAATTGGAAAATGCCGCGCATATTATAATAGAAATCGTCAATGAGCAGCTGGATTCCGACATCATTTTGACTGCGGAAAAGCCGAAGAAATTGGCGACCCTTCAGTTCCTCAGAGAGCAAGTCGTTTCTGCAGTAAATATCGAAAATTTGTTCGAAATCGCTCAGATGACTCAAAACAAAAATATCCAAAATATCGCGCTCAAAATTCTGAAGTACATAAGTGGTTGTTCTCTGGTTTCTTCCTCCGTTGAGCTGAAGGTTCTGTTTCAGACGTTTATTCCCGATTTCTGCTTCTTTCTGCAAAATAACAACTTTCCGAAAATGAGAGTCTTTAACAAAGCGAGAGGAGCCACGCAAAGCATGAATGACAGAGACTTGGAAGGAAATGTGCCCTCGCAACACAAAGTCAACACGCAGTTTGGAGATCGAATTAACGTGTTCGGAGAAGCCAGGTTCACGGTTTTAGAAATTATTGCCAATTTCGTGTCTTTCAATGCAGTGAAAAGGGAGGAACGGTCGCCCGGAAGTAGGGCAGAAAGTGTGAAGCCGGAGCCGATCGACGATGAGCAAAATAACAAAAATTAAAGCATTTTGATCGAAACTCTAAAATAAACTGATTTGCTGCGAATCATGATCAATCTCGTTTTCAAATTCGAATGGAATAATATCATGCATATCTAGGTCTATAAGATAATTCAAAGGATCGTGTAGCTCAATAATAAGCAAATTATAAGCTTTTTGCTTGGAGGGAAAATCGATTTGGTCGATATTATTTTCAACAATTACAGAAAAGACAATATTTTTATCAAAGTGGGAATCAATTAAAAGGAAATTATAAGGGGGTATGTGTCCTTTTTGGAAAATTTGGCCATCTATTTAAATGAATAAACGGTACAAAAATTCGAAATTAATTTTTTTTAATAAAAAATTGATAATTTTACTAATTAGTATATGATGACGATTGAAAATAATTAAGTTACCTATGACGGAGACGAAAATTCGGGAATTGATATATTGTAGACGCCAGACTTTCCCTTTTAGAAGACGAACGAACAAATAAGAGGAAAAAATGCGGGAATTTAGGAAAAAATAGAAAAAGAAATAGAAATTGATGGGGAAAAGCAAACTATCAGTTTCTACAAACTAGCCAACTAAAAAGGATGGATCAAACTGAAAAAATAAAATACGATTTTTTCCCAAATGAAGGAAGTAATAATAAACAAACCTAAACCATTTTTTAATAAATCCAAAAATTAAATTGAACTTACTCTAATATTTTTAGTCAGAAATGAACGAAAACTACGAATTTTGGATTTCAAAACTGTTCTAGAATCCACAGTGGGAGCTTTTCAGGTAAAACAAGTTACTTCCTCTTAAAAAATGGAGGAAAACATAGGACATCAGGTGGAAACTTAGATCATTTCGAAGATTTAGATTTTGGAAAGAAGTAAGAGTACGATGGGATCGAAACAGTTTTGGTCCGAGCCAGCAACACTTGATATTTATGATAAAAGAGAAGTGTTTCTAGAAATTGTTACCCAAGGTTGCAATCTTTATATATGCCACAACAAGTACTGTGCGAATAATGCAGGTAAAAGAAATTTACATTTTTTCTTTAATTATTAGTAGTTATATTTATTTTTTTTTGTAGAGGTGAAAAAGAAACTTACCTATTTGGAAGCAGCTATTTTATTCAAAGAGTTGCCGAAAAGCGAGCTTGATTCACTATATGACTGCAAAACATTTGCTTAGTTATGTAAAATTTATATTTTATTATAAATTTTGGCTAAAAAAAAGATTAATTTAAACAATTTAATTTTAAGAACGAATAGAGTCTTAGATTTCGCATTCGAATATAAAAGAAGACGAAAAAGAATTAATCGTAAAGTAACTAGAGTCGCTGGAAGAAGAATTCATTGAGGTGACGAGCTATCCAGGACTGAACAATTTGATACAAAAATATGAAGATTTGCAAAGAAAGGCGGGAGAGCTTATCAAAAAGTGTTCTGAAAAAATTTAATTTTGCGAAATAAAAATAAATGCGAAAAAAATTCAGCAAAAAATTTCAGAAAAATACCTAGAAGTCATTGACAAGTAGCACAAAAATTTTGACCGGAATAGAGACATCGACCTGTGTCTGAAAATCGGCCGAATTTACCAGACCGACGTCGGCGACTTCCAGAAGGCGCGGAAATTTTACGGCCGCGCGCTCCACAGGTCCGTCGACATGAATTCGAAACTTCAGTTTTACAAGTCGAAGCACTCCCTGAACCGATTACAAGAGGCGCGCGTTATTTAGCAAATAAAGGAAACGGAAGACTCTTTTCAACTGAGATTTAAAAGACTGTATAATGTGCAAACGGGATTCAATATTCACCAACACAATAGCAGTCAAAACATCATTTAGAGTCAGTTCTATTCCGACCGCAGGAAAAAAAAATCGAGTTTGCACGAATTAACTAGTGCGAACAGTTTGGCTATGCAAAATCAATCAAATTTTAAAAACAATGGTAGTAGCACGAGACCTCCTTCAATTCGAGAATTTTCCAATGATTTTAATGAGTTGAATTCTAACTAAAAAAATACATTGAATACCAATAAATTAATTTCCAATTACAATGGTCAGACAGCGAAAAATGCGAATTTCTTTAATAATTCGAATAATAACAATAATTCCATATTCCCAACGCTTTAATCGAACACAAATAGCATTCTTATTAATAATCACTGATGATATTACTAATTCAATCTTTTTATTAAAATTTTAAATGACTACTATTAGTAGGGAAATATAATTATATATATATATTTATTGACTTTCGGTATCATTTATATTCTAAAAAAATATTATATAAAAACTTATATATATATATTTTAATAAATAAATATATATAATTATTATTATATACATATGAGAGTAATAATAAAAGTTTTATTAAATAAATTAATTTTTCTATAGTTTAATTCATAACGCGGAGCATGTAAATTATATATTCATAATTACTAAATACTTTTGTTTGTCTTTATATAAATGAATTTGCAATTTATAAATAAAATAAATTTAACTTCATAAGGCGTGCTTCATTTTTCTATTCTTTCTCAAATGTTTTTTCTTATGGATAAATAATTTTTCTACAATTTAAGAATTTCCTGTAGCCTAGTTTTCAGTACCATTAATAATTTTAGCTTTTTCTAAATAATCTGAAAACTTTTCGTTTTCTACTATGGTTGCACCTTCCACCTCTCCTTGCAAAAGCAGTTGGAAGTCAATTTTCGCTAAAGAGGTGAAGCTTTTCGTATAGGTCACCGTTAGTCCTTCAAAGAAAGGAGATTCCCAAACTAAAATTGGATTTGAATAATTAATATGTGTAATATAACATCAAAGAAATAAAAAAATTAAAAGTACGAATAAATTTAACTCCCTCAGGTATATAAATAGCCCTTGTCTATAGATTGAATTTTTCATTTTAGTCACAAATACTTATAAACTTTCCTTAATAATTTTCTCTATCATATAAAATAACACATTTTCCAGCTAAAAACAAAAATAATTTGACCACTCATTAATAAAATAACAATAAATATATTTATTGATTAGATTAAATTACCAGGATCCGGAGTAGGGATTCCGTTATTCCAAAGCGCTTTAAAGCATTCTTCTTCATTCGGCTGACACAGATGGCCGAACTAAACCGACAAATTTCGAACTTTCCCATTGAAGGGATAATACTTGACATCTGGATTTTTTTCATGGTCATACTACGGTTAATCTGACGGATAAAACCCAACAAACAAAACCTGTCGATCGGGTCTAAAATGCCAAAGAGCAATCTCATCTTTTCCCTCCTATTGGCTGGACTGAAGCGCATCTTTACCCAAAATAGGTCTCACATATTGCCACGATTTGTTTTCAATTCTGCTATACGCCTGGTACACCCAAATCCAATTCTCCAAAGCTTCCGATTAAACATATATTTTCTCAGAAAGATTCGGAATTGCGCCAGGACCGCCCCCATTCGGAGAAGTTGAATAGGTTTAAAAGTCAAAGTTAAAATCTGGTGTCATTTAACAGAAAAGGGCCTTGTCGCCTGTTTTTTCGACCAATCCCCACTTCAAATTGTCTTCACTCAACGCCAAGTCTCTTAAAGTAAAAAACAATTAGTTGTTGTTATTGTTGTTGTTGTTGTTATTGGCGTTGTTGTTGTTGCTATTTTTGAACCACCCGTACACAGCATATTGCTGCGTGCCTTGCAAATCAGTGAATTCAAATGTTTTTTGCTATTGGGTGAGTTCTTGCAAGTTTAGTTCGACATTGCTTCCGTACAAATTCTTGACGAGAGAATGAGTGAAAACAGGCGGCAGATGCGTAATCGGCTGGCCTTACGACATCAGGTAAAATTGAATGTCCTCTTCCGAAGATTGGTACACATTCGTCAACCCAAATCTAAGTTAAATATTATAGAAGTCGCCTTGAAATCCCAATGGCAGATACTAGTTCCCCCCGACTTTTCTGCCCAGCGTGAATTTTAAACTGCCCATAGAATCAGGCACACTTGAGTCGAACTCAACCATTTTTTATTTTTGGCTTTCACTAAAGTAGATGTACCCCACCGCCTTATCCCTGTTGCTCTACGCGACGTATACCAAATTCCAACTATAGTCAAAGTCTTTCCTGTCCGGAAATTCCACGCCGTTAACCTCTTATAAACTGGCAAAACTTGCATTTTCCTTTTCCCGCGAATCCTCTTTATGCGCATCCAAATACAGGTCGAGTCCAGATGATTAGTATTACGATTTATTTGTTTGTTGCGCATTTTAATTTTAAGAGTTTTTGTCTTCGTAGTCGCTGGCGGCCTCCGAGTTATAGATTTCTTTGATTTCTTCATCGGACAGCGATTTTTCGTAAATTCGCAAATCACTGACCTTTCCCTCGAAGGGAGACGAGTCTGGGTATTGCAATAAATTGCTGGCATTGTCCCCCACAACGATTTCAGAAAGGTCAAGTTTCCCAGTTTGAATTCCATTGATAGCTTAATTTAGCTGTCCATTTAAGTAAAGTTCTAGTTTTTGCTCGCCCTCTTTTCTGACGTAGCAAACGTGCGTCCAGACTTCAATCGCGTAGTTTCTGTAATCCAGGTACTTGACGGAGTTCGAGGCTACCGTTTGGCCGTTAAAAGAGAACTTGAATCCCTAATTGCCGTTGTTTATATTTCCGTTGCTATCCGTGGAAAGCCATATATTTTCCCCATAGCCACTATTTTGACTCCCATCGTCCATTCGTTTCCTCCAAATCCATGTACAAATTGAAAAGTTGCTTTTCCCACTCAAAACCTCACCTGCAATTACGACTTTACTTCCCTTTCCCTTCAAAAGAAGAGCTGAATTAGGCGCGCCGAACCTATTTTCTGTGAATGAAGCGCTACTTATATTCCCCGCGCCGCCTCCAACGACATCGTTGGCTGTGTTGTGGAAAGGATAATGGGCTGCAAGTCCCTTCGCATTTCCGAAAACGAACCCGGCGATTCTGGCCTTATTCGCTGAGAATTTCTTCAGGTCAAAGGCTGAAGGACTGAGGTACGAAAATCGAATCCAAAGGAAAAAAGCGAATTCCTACACATCATCAACCTGGTCTTGCGGAACCTCGTACTCATAAACATCCTTTTCTTAATCTGAATACCGAAACGGACCAGTCGACTACTTGTCCTCTGCACACCTTTTCGTCCCCGTTCCGTCATCGTAAATGAACCCGCCCTCACACTCTACGCAATTTTCGTCTTCGTCCACGTAGTAGTTAGGATTTTCACATATTTTTATGCAATAGAAAACTCCATCGTCCGGATTTTTCGTCCAGGGACCATATTTGCAGGCCTTACAGGCAGGCCCTCTCGACACTTCATGAATGTCAGAACCTCTTCGCTTCGGACAGTTTTTCGGAGGATAGACGTGGAACAAAATCGGGCCGTTGGAACAAGTCACCTGGATTTCTACCCCCATCGGGCATTCCTTGCAAGAATAGAAGCCGTTCTTAGTCGGGTTGGGAATCAATTCTCCATTACATATTGAACACTCTCTTTTTGATTATGACACATTATAAATACAAAAAAATACTTACTTATAACTATATTTACCTAGTTTTTTCTTCTAAATACATGTTTTAAGACCGATCACAATTTGGATAGCATGCTTTTTCAGGTTCCCCTACGTCGACCCATTGTCCGTCCACACATTCTAAACAGCTTCTGAGGCCGTCACTGCTCTGCGTAAATCCTTTGATATTTAGTTTTATTTACATCTGATTTATTGAAAATAATAATAATATTCACCTCCTTCGCAGGGCTGACACTGAGCTGTATACCTTAAATCAACCTCTTCTCCTGTGTATGGAATTATAAGTCCTTAACACTCTATACATTCACTATCTTAAGACTCTCTGTACAGGTACTTAGTTTCGCAGGGTGTTGGGATAATGGGTCCACATTTCAATATGTCATGCAAACACGGATCGTCTATATCTTTGACTACGTAAAACTGAATTTGCTTGTACTCATAGATGTTAGTATTCAAATTGTTTTTCTCGTACTCTGAACTTGTATAATAGTGCTATTTTCCTTATTTTTAAGCAGAGTGAAACACTGGAATGGTTCTCTCGTAATTCATCGGATATATGAAGCAAATTACCGAGCTAAAATCATAGTTTTCGTCCGGAATGTTTTCGGGATCCGTTGTGTAGAAATGGCTTTTCGTCTGAGTATTGTAAAACTCAATCAGAGGGGCACTATGCGAATCTCTGTCCTAGTTGTACCCGTATCCTTTTAGGTAGAAAAATTCACTCAAAATTTTTTTATTTTTAAAACAAACTTATTCTGTTACCGACGATATAGGAGTTTTGAGTGCTATCTTCGTAAATTTGGTCGAACTGTTAATACCCTTCCTATTTCAAAGCCGTCACCCTTTCGTCTGATACAGTCAGTATGATATCCCCGGTGTTTTAATGCTGTAGTCTCCATATAGGAATAAGCTTTACTATAGAAACAAGAAAATCATTAAAAAACTATCATGTTTACAAAAATTAAAGAATACATTCAGTGGCAACCTCCTTCTCAGATGGCTAAAATATCCAGGAAGCTTCTTCTTTAAATTGGTCCGTTTAATCATCTTATTCTAAGCGGATCACGAGACCTTTATGTCTCAAAAAATAGCCACGCTTATTGGCACTTTCTAGAGATATTGTCCCCTACACAAATCGGTCTTTTTGGATAATGAAAGAAGCATCTTTGGCAAATTGCTGACTTTCATCATTTTTCATTTCTCTCAAAATCCCGTTCGCATGTCTCCAAAAAAATTTATCAGCGTGACCGTCCACCTACTGCGCACTTTTCAAAGAAATCGTGTCTGGATCTCCGATTAATCCCTTTTCAAAATAGAACTTTGCAATTTTGTCGTCGGTCAAAAAACTTGGGTTTCCGTGCGACATATAGTACTGCGGCATATTATAAGATTGCAGAATATACGTTCCTTCACCAGCTAGATAGAAATAATAATTTTTAGTATAGGAAATCAATTAATTGACTAACTCATTAAAAATTACGAGCCTGTTCGCCCTCTTTGATGCAATTTGAATCCATTTCGCTGTTTATTTCAACGATCGATGGGATGAATGACCCCTCTCCTGTTTTAAAAGTAAAACATTTAAAGTCAGCTTTAAGTCCATCTTTATACTCTTCTGTTTTGGCAAGGTAAACTATGTAATCATCTGATCTCATGTGCTGAATCTACTTGTTACTGCTTTATTGGTAGGCCATTTACCCCACTTCACTATCATAAGTTTTAATAAAAGTAACCACCTATCCTGCGCTGGCCGAATACCCGTGGTAAATATAAAAGCTTTAAAAGAGAGAACAAATCATATAATGAAAAAAACGAAAAATAACAATTAATTTTTACTCATTTTGGTAGTCATCCTTCGATATTTCGAATTCTTAATCTAGAGAAATGGTTTCTATTTGAGTCACATCGTAAATTGAATAGGTCAAAAATCTTATTTTGTGTTAATTTATTTCAGCTGCCAAGGTGTATTTTCCTAAATTGTTCTATCCCAAATACGACGCGAAATTTTTCGTGGAGACTGAATATATCAATTTAAATTAATTATCTAATTCCACTTTGTCGTTCACTCGAATCCACCCTTATCTTAAATGAATAGTCTGTTATTTTTATTATATTTGGAATTTATTTTATTTTATTTGTACATTGAATATTCCTTCGGGTATTGCGCTTAATGCAAAGTAGATATAATATCTTAGCCCTGATAAGAAATTTTATCCACCTAACTTTCCCCATTAGATTGCATCGATAAATTGGTAATTTACGATTTGGGTTTCGTGCTGTATGGCTCCAAAGAACTGTAATAAATTTGCATATCATTTAAATTTCTAAAGCCCCCCTTTCCTTCAGGTCCATACGTAAACCTTACTTGTCTAAATGATCCATTCCACCCTGGATTTATGCTATTAAAGGTATTTCCTAATCTGAAATACAATAAATTGTTTTTATTTATTTCTTAATGGTGAGTAGCTTCCCACTCCAAAGTCTTCCATTCCTAAGAATTCGCAAATTTAAGGCCTAAAATAGCTTATTTCAGTTTGTCACTATATGAAAAGTGAACAAATATCCATTCACTGTCTAAGTCCTATGATCAATTAATTATTTCATTTTTTCAGAATTTTTTATTTTTTACATTAGAAGACGAAAATTCAATGAATTTTTCTATATTATTTGCATCTGCTTCCTAAGAATTCAAATCGTAGGTACTTCCTATTAATATAGGCTTCCCATATATTAATTACAAATGCATGGCCAATGTTCTAGAACCTGGTGTAGATGTATCCCATCCTTTGTTTTGAATTTCGCCTAAATTTGCCATTACCATTTATTCCTTGGCTTTATCAAAGTTAAACTAGGGCTAATCTTTCCATAAATAGTCCCATTTAAACCAGAAGGAATATCTTGATCCATAAAAAATAAAATTATAACTTTCTATTTTAACTAATTTAATACCATTTGTATACCCATATTCCACTATTCCTTCTCCAATATCTTTCTAATCTGGTTATTGCTCTAGAGGAGAAGTTTACTACCCTTGGTATGTAAATATTTCATAAATTCGTCCAGAATGATCATCTTCTTCATTTTCTCTAATTCATTATAATGGTGATCATAAAAATAAAACAAATAATTTTCCAATATCTTTACTTATTATTTAAACTGGCACTTTTAATTGCATTACATAGTATAGCTAATAGTAGAAAAAGAATATATATATTGTATACTGATTTCTATTTGTTTTTTTTTACCATTTTCAGTATCTTATATAAAATTATTATGCTATTATTAAGTACTATTTTTGTTTGTTTGATGTCGTTTTTGGAAAATTACTGAGTTATTTACAATATATGCTATTTTAATTAAAACGTATAAATATTTTTGATATAAGTAAATTACTAAACCTAAAAAAACTAATTAATAGTTTTTATAAAGTAGAATTAAATATAGACTTTATTTACACAAATCAAATAAAAATATATAATATAAAATTTTGAAATAATTATAATATATTAAAATACAATTATTATATATAATATAAAAATACAATTTTTTTTTAATTAACTTATTTTAATTAAAATTTTTATAGAAGATAAATTTAGTAAAAAAAATTGATTTCTTTTATTTTATTCACTCTAATCCTAATTTATTATCTAAAGTAGCTATGCAAATTCCAAAGGCTTATAAGGGAGTTAGTGGCCAAGTAAGATCCATAGTAAATAAATGTTTGTCAATTTTTCCAAACTGAAGAAGTATGTTATTTTCATTATCATCGGCTATCTAATTTATGGGAAGTTAATAAGAATCTTTAAAATTTTATAAAATATTTTTTTAATTTACCAATTAAAAATTTTTAGTTGAAGCCAAAGTTACTCTTCCTTTAAAATCAAGAATAAATTTTTATTTTACTTAATCCCATTCCGGCGACTAAAATTGTGTTATAAATGTAATATTAGTAGGTTATTTTTATGTAAAGTAATAAAAATATATTTTAATTTACTTTATTGTGGAAAATATCTATGCTATTTACATTTCCCTTTTAAAAATGGTCAATCATTGAATCTTCATTGCTGGGCTACCATATGGAAATATTATTTGTTGTTTTCGGATTATTAGGAAAATACCATTCGGGATTAGGGTTAATATTATATGTAGGAATTTTCAAAGAATCCTTAGCTAAAGTTTCCTGCCCATTTTGTTTTTTAATCTATTACTCTTTTACCTAAGGTAGAAGTACTTGCATTTGCCGAGGATTTCCCGGTTTTGCATATCTGGTTTCATATTTGATAACTCCTAATTCTTTTCTTAATGGAGTATTGTTAATGTTGCTTTTAATTTTTTTGGGTTTATTCCATCATCATATATTTTAAATTAAGTTCCCAAGAAATTAGAACGCACCTTACCTAATTTTTATAAAAATATAAGCATTAATTCTCATAAAATAATTATTTTTTAACTTATTAATAATATATTTTATTTTATACCTAATATTTTGTTGTATTTTTTATCCTATAATTCATCTGACTACTCCACAATAAAATTTGGAGTAGACGTGCAAGGCCTTTTACGAGCAGTCATTAAGTGCTTATTCGAAAATGATTGACAAACATGGTATTTTGGCCACAGCCGATTTAACCCCTAATTTTCTCGCTTTATAGTGCATTAAAAAAGATATCCTTTCTAAATAGGCTGAGTTAAAAATTATCTCATTTACTCTCTTTAATTTATGTATAATTATACTATTAAGTTCAATGTGTTATTATAAGGGTTTAAAACCATGCAATTCTACTATTGAGATTCAATTAATGAGCTTGATAATTAGATCAATGAGACCTATGTATTTTGTGGATGCGTTCCCTGTTAATTATCAGTATCCTAATTGTTCTCCTAATTGGTGGCATTTTCTAATTCAAATTTAGGAATTTAATTCATAGAACTTATTCTGGCTTACTTTTTTTTTAATCTTCTGCCATTTTCTTTTAAATTTTATTCTTTTTATTAACTTTCCAAAATATACTGCTGGATTTAATCTTCATTCATTTCCTCAGAACTATCATCAGATAAGATAATAACTGCTTCACTGTGTTATAATTATTGGTTTTCATCTTAGTTATTATTAGCATTTTATTGCTAAATGTTGTTTTGTTCGTCTTTCGGCTGTTCGGAATCTTAAGATTCAATCAAATTTTCTGCAAATTATATATGTCCTAATACTTTATAGTTACTAAATTATAAATCAAATTATATAAGATATGGAATAATAATGAGGGAATTTTATAAAATAAATTTACTCAAATAAATTTCTTATTTTTTGATTTTATTCTTCTTATGTATCAGGATTTTTATTTGCTTTGGGACTTAAAGTCTTCAATTATTAAAAATCCATATTCTTATAATACTGATCTTCAATATTAATTCCTTATTTCGTATTGGTTTGTAAATATCCCTAATTTTAGTTAAGCATATTTCTTCTTTCAAGAAATTTTTCTTGAATATTTTCAATAGAATTCTGATTGCCATTTCTATTCTTATATCTTCTATTGTTTGCTTCTTTAACAAAATCGCATTTATTGTCTCCTATATTGTTTGAATTATTTTAAGGAGAATTTTATTAACTTTTTATTTTAGATTTATGCAAATCTATTATATTCTAATCTATATTACTGCTATTTCTATTTAAATTATTATCACTATTTTCATCATTAATATTGCTTCTTTTTATAAAATCCGTTTAAGTCCTTTTTCTATTAACATCATTTTAATTATTATAGAGAACAACAACATCATCAATTTATTCATCTTCATCAAGCAAAAATTATGGCATTTTTATTTTTTTTAATTTGAAACTTAATCCTATTTTGATGCATATGTTTAGTTTTTTTTAGTTTTTAATTATTAAAATTTATCGTCATTGGAAGCATTTTTTGTATCATTTGATAGGCCTAGCTATACAGAATTTATCTTCTAAAGGATTTATTTTTCATTATTTATTTCTTTTGGAGTGTCTTCCTCAGTTTTCAGAAAATCTGATTGCTATAGAAACATTAAGATTTACTATGTTATTTATAATCTTTGTTTTATATTTAATTTTGTGATTTATGATTTTTCTTAAATATAAATATAATAATACCTTTTTCTCATGTGAAATGGTGTGTAGTAAATGTATTTATCAATATTGCTATTTATAGTAAATATTCCAATATTTACTTATCAATTATAACAATGTACGTTAGCTTAAATATTGAAAAATTGTAACATATAAAAAAATTTTATGATAAATTGATAAAAAATATTATTTTATTTTAATTTAGATATATTGATAAAACAAAAGAACTATTTAAAAATTTATTTAACATTAAAAATATATATATAAATATAAATACAGATATATAAATATTTTAATCTAAAAAAAAGGGGGGGTATGGTGAAATTATAATTTATAATATTGGTATAATAATCCAATTTAACTAATAATAATGTATGATAAAATGTTATATGATGTTTACAAACTGTTAAAAAAAAAAAATCAGTAGAATCCAGCTCAATAATATTAGGATCTTTTGATGGGACTGTATGTTCTTTTAACAGGGCTTCTGTTTGAAGATCTTAAAACATCATATAAGTTTTTGGTGGTGATTACATCAGCTTTGTTGGTTAATTTGTCAGGATTGTTAACGAAATCTTAAATGACAGCTTCCATTTTATTATATTTGGTGACATAATTTTAGAATTCTTTCTCTTTTAATTATAATCTGACATTTAATTCTTATATTTCTTGCTAAAATTAAATTAAAACAATATTACTTTAACAAACAAATTTTAATTAAATAATAAATTTTTTTTTACTTCCATAATATTAACTTAATTATCGAAAGATTGTTTCATGGTCTAAGTAGTATAATTATGAGATTATTCCATCTTTTATCTTTGTTCTTATAGTTCAGAGTTTTTATTTCTTTCAACGAAATTCAAATTGTCTTATAATTATTCTATGTCTCCTCTCAATTTTACAATTTCTTATTCAAGTTAGTTAATGCTTTGTTACAAGTTTTTGGTTTCAGCACTTTTAACTTCATTGATATCTATATTTTTTATTTTAAAATTAAAAAAAAATTAAACGAAAAATAATAATAATTAATTTGTGTTTCTACCTTATAATCTTTTGATCTCCTATTCTTGACTGTTGACAGTTATTTGATTTTTTTTCTTTTCTTCATTGGCATCATTTTCCTAAACATTTAATCTTAACTTTAGGTCTTCGATTACCAATTCAGAGTCGTCTATTTTATAAATAATAAAGTTAGAAATGTAACAAAAGAAATAGATATTTTTACGGCAAGCCTTGCAATATTTTGATTCCCAGTCTTAAGCTTAATCTTTCCATTATTCAACTTCTTTTTGAAGTCCTTCTTAAATTTACAACCCTTGTTCTCTGGTGGCTTCCAAGTCTTGAGTTCTGTGTTCTAACAAGCTTTGGAGTTCTTTAATTTAGTTTTCTAATTCAGCATTGTGGTCACTGTGATTTTTGATTTCATTCTAATATTTTATAAATGTTTAGTTTTTAAAAAAGAATATAGCAATTAAATTGAATATCTTACCATGTAATTAGCATGGGCAGCTTCTAAATCGGTGTTATTGTCATCTTTTTATTTGGATAAATCATCTTCGAGTTGGTGGATTTATTGTTTAAGGTCTAGAACAACTTCATTTTGTCTATCTATTTCAGAGTTATAGTTCTATCTTTATTCCAATTTTTCTTTGATTTATTCATCAATTTATTAACTCTTTTATTCAATCAATTCGTGTAAATGCTCTACTTCTTTTTCTAAGGCTTCAATTTGGTTTTCGTGGTGGAATCTCAATCCTATTAAGGGGGAATATTATTTTATAAATTGGGCATTATAATAAAATAAATTTTTAAATACCTTGTAAGTCAGTAGTGTGAGATTAGTGTAATGATTGTTTCAATTCTTCTAATTCATCGAGTTTTTGAGTGTTGATTTCGTGAATCTTATTTTTTAATTCTTCAATTTCTTCTCTTAAGCCATTGGATTCTTCGTCATTGTTAGATTTTTGTTTTTGTTTTAATTGATAAGAGAGGAAATTTCTCCATTTTTAAGTTCTAATAACTCTTTAAGTTTAGAATTTTCACTTGTAAGTACATCAATTTCATTCTAATAGTGGTTTTTTAGGTTTTCAATGTTGTTAGATTGAACAATTTCACTTTTAGAAGTGTCTAATTCTTTTTTTTTTGGTTTTCTACTTATTGTTGACTGAGTTGAGTTAAAATCTATACAAAATTTAATGAATTTTACAGTTAAAATAATTTTAAATTAAAAATTAAAAAAATTACTTTTTATTTTTCTTCGTTGAATTTAACCATTTCTAAGTGTGAATCATTCTTTTAAGATTATAGTTTTTAATTCAAAATGGAAATTTGCTTTTCTCTATCTTCAAGAATTTCTCTGAGTTTTCTGGTTTGTTCTTCATATAGTCCTATTTCTTGACAATGGTTATCTTTCAAGATATTGAGTTTTTAATGAGCTGAAGTTTCGGCCTATAAAGAAGATTAGGTAGGTAGGTTAAAAAATTATTTATATTAGATATTTTTATACAATTAATATTTTATTTTATTCTAAATAATATATAATGGTTATAAATATTTACATCTGATTTATTGGCGGACTATATTTGTACAGTTTCAACTTGAACTTGGTCTAATTTATCTCTTAAGAAGTTGATATCTTCATTTAATCTCTTAGTTTGGAGTTCACTTTAAGATTTCAAGGAGATTTTATCATTTAACTCTCTTTCATACTTTTGCTTCCAAATATCACCTAAAATTTAATAAAATAATTAAATTTTTTACAATATGTTTTATAATTTCTATTGTTTTAACTTTACATTCTGTCAATTTTTATGTTAATTATTTGCTTAATTTTTCATTGGTATCAATCAACTATTGATTATTTCTCATTACGATATCAACTTTATCTTCTAAGTTTTAACTTTATCTGAGTTTATTGTTGGCAAGGAGAAGTTCTGTATTAGTTTATTACAATGAACTTTCTAAATCATTGCACCTTTATTTAAAAAATTCAATTAGTTTCATAATAGTATTGTAATTTTTAAGTATGAATCTGTATAATTTTCCAATTTCATATAATTAAGAATGTAAAAATATATTTATAAATAATTAAATAAATAAATAATTTATATATATATACCTTGATTTCCATAATTCTTATTCTTAAACAGGGGCTTGTTATCTGTAGTTTTAGTTTTAGTTTTAGTTTTAGTATTATTACTATTGAGGCTATGATTCTTCCATTGCTTATTTAACAGGGGAAGTGATTTAAGTATAGGGAGAAAAACTGGATGTATTTATGTTAGCTTGAGTGGTAGGCAAATATCTGGAAGGGGTTCCTGCTTATTGCAAAGGAGATTATTGACTTCTTCTAAGATAAGACATTGGTAGATTTTTATTGATGAATGCAATTAGTAGTTTTTTTTTGTTAATTTTTTTTTATTTTTTTGATAGATGAAAGAAAATTAATATTTTTATTATTATTATATTATATTTTGTTTTTAATTTTTTTATTGGCCACTTTCTTTGGTAAATATAATTAAGATTAAATAAAATTTTATTAAATTTATTGCAGATCATTTATTTCCAAGCATTAATATAAAATTTTACTAATTAGGTGTAATAAATGTGATATTTACCGGACATATTGCTTGGTTTAAAATTTTATTTCAGCAATCTCTTTGATAGTATTGTATTTAGATATTAATATATTTTATTGTGACTGTTTTTATATTAATTATTAATATGTGTCACTACTATAAAGAGTGATAAAATAATTTTAAAATACCAATTATAAGTTAAAATTTATTTTTACTTTTTTACTTATAATATTAAAACCCTATTCATAATAACAAAACCTAGAGAATTTAATATATTAAATACAAAATTAATTATTTATATAAACATAATAATAAATTTTTAAATAATAAGAAAAATTAAAAGTAAACATAATAATTATTTTTAAATGAGTACTTATATAAATATGATGTTATATTTTTTGTATTTAAAAGTAATTTTAGTTTATACTATTTAATATTAAAAATAAAAAATATAAAAATTAGAGTAAATCAATATGTTATTTTATTTTTAAATTATAAAATTAAAATATATATGTGTATTTTTAAATAACCAAAATAATAAAAATAATTTTTGGGTTATAATAATTATTAAGTATTTTATAAATTATTGATAACTCAATTTTTATACTGTATAAAATATTTGTCTATTATATTTTTTGTTAAAGTATAAAATTCATATTAATACCACAGTTTTGAATAAACAGGTTACTATAAAATTAAAATAGAAATATAAAATATTAATTTTCTAATTTAAAAATAAAAATAAATATAAATTAAATAAAAAAAATGGATAAAATATTTAAACAATAATAAGATTTGTTCATAATAATGAAATAAAATCACTTAAAAATAAGAAATAAATATATAGTATAATAATTATACGAAAGGTATGTACCAAAAGCTATTAATGAAGATACATTTAATATTAAAAATCTATAGGGAGTATAATTCATAAATCTTATTGCAATAAATAGAATGTAAATACTTCGTCTAAAAATATGGAAATTATCATATTAATTTTGAAAAGGAATTATAGATTAAGGGATGAAGGGTGCATAGAATTAGGAAAAAAACTTGAAACATTATTATAATTGTCTTCTTTAACAATTAATTTAGAGTAAATTTACTAATATTCTACGATATTAAAAAAATTAGTATTAAATTAAGAACCAAAATATAATAAAATAAAAAACAAATTATCCTAATTATTTATTTAGCTGTGCATTATTAATCTAGGTCATCCTTATTTTTTACAAAATATTTTATTATTACAATCTAACATTTATTTTCTTTTTTCTGTTAATATTTAATATTTTAGTTTTTAATTAAATCATGCTATAAATCAAATTATATTTATTTTTTAATTGTAATTAGTTGTAATTAAATTGGAGAAAAAGGAATTGGTGAATTAGGAATATCATTAGAAAAACTTGATAATTTAACATATTTGAACCTAAATTTAATGTAATGCTTTAACTCCTATCAATATCTTATGCTCATTATATCAAATTAATTATCAATATATTTTTTATAATTTATCTAACTTTTAATATATTAATTAATAAAATAGAAATAATAATATTAGAGATAATGGATGTACTGAATTTCGCTAATCCCTAGAAAAAATGGTTAATTTAACTTAATTAAATATAGAATTAAGGTGAAATTATTAAATTATACTTCTATGTACCTGCCTACAAATTATACTATTTAATTAAAAAGGTATAATGAAATCTAAGATAAAGGTTGCAGTGAAATAGGTAAATCGCTTGAAAAACTGAGTAATTTAACTTCTTTAAAGTTAAATTTATGGTAATAATCGAAATCGAATATTATCTAATATAACTTATTTACTTTTGATTATTACCATAAATTACTCTTTTCATTTAAAATAGCTGTAATTAAATTGGAGAATTAGGCTTTATAGTAATAGCAAAGGCAATAGAAAAATTAAGAGATTTAACTTTCTTAAACTTTAATTTAGGGTAAATAAGAATTACAAAATTATGATAATTATTGGATATTATTTGGTAATTTTAGTTTAATTTGTTTAATTTTTTATCCAGGTATAATGTATTGCATGGAGATAACGGATGTATTTAATTAGGAAAATCTTTTCAATAATTGATGAATTTAACTTCTTTAAACATAAATTTATCGTAAATATTAACTATAGGATTTAAATATCAATAAAAACTAATCATATGTTTTATTTTGGAATATAATAACTATATTGTTTTTTTTTATAGAGACAATGAAATTGGAGATAATGGTTTTATAGAAATAACAAAATCACTCTAAAATCTCCTGAAATTGAATAATATAAACTTATCATTTCGGTAAATATGATCCCAAAAACTTAAATTATTAATATACTTATTGGTATAATATTGGTTATCATATATTTTAATAAATAGTCGTAACTAAATAGGAGATAAAGGGTGTAGTTAATTGTCACAAACACTTTAAGGATTAGTCAATATAACTTATTTAGAAATTAATTTATTGTAATTATTATTTAAATGAATTATTTAGATATTTTAGGAATTTAACCTATAGTTGTAATTAAATTGGAGATATAGGATGTAGTTATATTGGTTAATTGCTTCAAAATTCTATGAATATAAATTAGTTAATAATAGTTTTATCGTAAATTGAAATTATAATTATCTTATGTTTTATAATGTATAATAAAAATATAATGTCAGATAAATTATTAAATTTTGAGTAGAGATAATTAAATTGAGGATAAGGGATGCATATATTTAGGGAAATCAATTGAAACATTTGTGAATGTATAATCTTTGGTGATAGAATTAGGATAGTTTATACTTTTATTGGATAAATATTAAATATACTTAATTTAAGGTCTAATAAATTAGGAGAAATAGGATTGGTTGAATTTGGAAAATCATTAGAAAAATTAAAATGTTTAACTTCATTATAATTAGATGTTTTGTATTTATTATAGATACTAAGATATTGAATAATATACTGAATATATTTTTTAATTAATAATATTAATTGATAATAGTAATAATAAAATAGGAGATTAAGGGTGTTTAGAATTTGGAAAATCCCTGAAGAAACTATTGAATCTAACCTCCCTGAATTTAAATCTAGGGTAAAATGTTATAATTTAAAATAAAAAAAGAATTAATTAATATATATGGTATTATCATATCTTTATAAGATTTATACTTAAAGATTATTATTATCAAAATAATATTAAATTATTAAGTTTTTTTAAAATAATTTATTTTATCTTAAATGTAAAACATAAAAATTTTGTCATACATAATTCTTGGTTATTAAGGTGTATAAAATAAATGGAAGATAATGGATGCACTGAGATAGGAAAGTCACTTAGTTAATTGATAAATTTAACTTTTTTAAAATAAATTTATCGTAAATAAACTTCACTTCAATTTTTATAAAAAATGTTAATTGATAATATATATAATAATAAAGGAAAAATGAAATAACAGATATATGATGCAGTCAATTAGGAAAATCACTTGAAAATTTGATAAAATTAACTTCTTTGAAGATTAATTTAGGGTATATAAAATACAATAACTTTTTATTTATTTAGTTAATGAATTTTTTAAATTATAAATAATTTAAATTGATGTATTTTATTTAAATTTTTTTTTATAGATAAAATAAAATATGGAAATAAGGATGCATTTAACTCGAAAATTCATTAAAAAAGCTTGTGAATTTAACTTCACTTGAAATAGATCTAGAATAATATTGACATGTTAGATGAGTTAGATATGATATAGTATATGCAATTAATAAAAGTGATATCAATTGATATAATTAATCCTATTTCTAGTATAAATTGTGAATTATATATTTAATTTTATACAAATGAGTTTAATAAAAATTATTTTTTAATATTCTCTAATAAATTAGTAGTATATAAAAAATAATAATTTATTTAACCATTATATTTTAAAAAGCAATATATTCAGAAAAATCTTTTATAAAAAAGATATTTTTATATCATTAAGTTATCAATTAAAAGGTTACCAAAATCTAATTTAACTGCTTCCCTCTTAAGTTACATATTTATTATCTTCAAAAAATGTAAACGATTTTAATTAAGGATAATAACAAAACTATTCTTTTATAACCAAATCTTGTGAGAAATCATAAGCATAAACTGAAATTTTGTCAGACTAATCAACATAAATCAAGTACTAACCTTTCTAGCAAAAATCAAATATATTTAATACCCTGAAGCTCATTTAATTTCCTATAAAGACATGCTTTGGCCTATTGCCTAATTATTTTTTAAAAAAATCATTGGATTTTCCAATTTTTTCTAGCTAATGATTATAGCTATAAATAAATCCACTTTCTGAGACCATTTGAATTTTTTCCTCATCACATATATGCACTCCCGCTATTTTATCAGAAATTTGTAATTTAATGGTTTAAAAAATGCTCACTTATTTTGATTGTGGATCAAGATACATTTTTACCATAAACTGTTTATTATGCAAAAGGAACCCATCTTTGCATAGTATGATTTTTTCAATATTTTAAGTTCCTATTTGAATTTGAGATAATTTCTACATGGAATTTTTTTAAAAATTAGAACTCTCGTAATCAAGCCCCCAGACCTATATATAATTTTAAATAATATTTAAAGTAAAAGGTTTATATTTTTATTTATTAATACTTTGATAACATTTTCTTCTCCCATTGTTACAAATTCCACATAATTCACAACGATTTTTGTGTTTTCCTTTGTGTATTAATCTTCTTTTAAAACTCTTAAATCTTTTATTGGTCTGTCATGCATTTCTAATATTTCAATGTGTTCAGTTATATTTGACCCTTCATATAGACTCCATAGTTTTAAACTTACATTTAGTTGTTTATTTCCCCAGCAGTAAACAGAAGTTAATTTTCCATAAAACTTCGAGCTATTCCCATCACAAAGTGGGCTTAAACTTAAAATATTTGTTTTAATTAATGGCCTGTGACTGATTCTTCTGCCTTATTAATATTTAAATCATTTTTTAACTAAAATTTTCTAGTATTTATTTATATAAGTTTTAAATATTATAATTACCTTTATTATTTAAATTCCAATCCCATTTTTGCTTTTTTAACTTTATAAATAAGAAGATGCATTTTATTACTTATTTGAATCTTGTTGAGATCCATGTATTGAGGGGTTGTAAAATTAGTATTCGTTATAATCATTAGGCTTTTCGAATAAAGATATTTTTCCGCTTTTATGAGCAATTAACAATATATACTTGTTCAACTTTTAAACATCTACAATAATATCTTCATTAAAAGTAAGTGATTATATAAGAGTTTCAGTTATCTACTTTTGTTTACTATGGTCCATTTTTTCTTATTGAATTTATTATTAATTTACAGTGGTTACTGTATTAATATTTAAAGCTTGACTCTAATACTATTTCTGTGTATCATTTGACCGAAATGACGACAAGATAGTATCATTTTGATGTGAATAGTAATATTTCGAAATAGGAGTAGAAGTAAAAGTAAAATTGTTCCCTTCCTTTTACAAAATGGAGCTTTCATTTACAGAAGTATTGTTTCTGTACTCAGAACTCAAATTTGTGTAAGAAGAATCCATTTTTTTGTTAATCCTTAAATAAATTTGTGGTTTGAAGGATTAGTTTTGTATTAGTTTTATGTAATTTATTTAAGTAGCTGAGATTTTACTAGACCTTTTTCTTAGCGATCTGTTTTGCTTTAATTTATGAAATTTTTTACAGAATTTTATAAAATATTTCCTGCTTTCTTAAATTTTAAAAAACATATTAGAAATTAGAAATATATAAATAATAAATAATCATTTTGAAAATTACTTGTTTATTATTCATATATTTTATCTGATCTTAAAAATTATTATTAATATCCTCAAAGGTTTATATTTACATTAAATTCAGCTTCATTTTATCTAATTTTAGTTTTTAATTATTTCTGTATTCAGCTCTTTTGAAAAGAGCAGTTTTGGCTAAGTTTTTTGCTTTTCAAATTTTTAAAGTAATGACTAAAGTCTTTTAGCTCTTAGTTTATCATTTAATCAGTTTTTTAAATAAACTGTTAAATTTTTTCTGTCATTTAAGAAAATATTTTAATTATTTGTTCCTTAGAAAACGCCAATTCAAACTGTCCTTAATGTAACTTTCGCAAATCCTAATTGATCACATTATAATCCTACCTTTTCATAGAACTGAGTATTAAATTGCACGCTCTATCTTTAAAGATTTTGTCATGTAAAGATTCTGTAGAAAACAATCCTTTACTTTATTTCTAATAAATTTCAATTATTTATGATTTAGAATCTGTAACCATTTTATTTATATCAGAGATAAATTTATTCATCATTTTCTCAATTTCGTTTAGATGTTAGTCTTTGAAATATTCTTAACTTTCTTTTGCTTTTTTGGAAAAATATTGCAGTTTTTAATTGGCATTTCTTCCTTCTATAATTTAAGCCAAGCTTTCATTGAATAGGTCTGTATCTAAGTTGACAAAATTAATTTTCAATTTCAATATTAATAAGTAACCAAATGATAATTACCATTTTATTCCATATTTTAATACTATACTAATTTTTAACAAAATTCCCCAATAGGTATAACATGATGTTCTCCTTGTGGAGAGTGCAATTCGCAGAAGTAACATAAAGCTGTAAAATATTTAATATATCTATAAATAATATTTGAACACTAACTTATTTCTATTATTAAATATTACCTTTTTCTGAACAATGGTTGTCAAGACATATTGAATTTATAATTTAATCTTTGTGATACAAACAGTA
The DNA here is from genome assembly GCA_037039885.1 of Miamiensis avidus. Classification (NCBI taxonomy): domain Eukaryota; phylum Ciliophora; class Oligohymenophorea; order Philasterida; family Glauconematidae; genus Miamiensis; species Miamiensis avidus. The sequence continues at coordinate 84,636 of JAWVGU010000079.1, forward strand.
TATTTTGGGATTTAATTCAGTTTTATTTTAAGAATTTATGGTATTCTATTTCATAAAAACTGAATTTGGACTGGCTTCATTATTTTATTCAATTAGCTTTGTATTTTAGATATCTTAATGACCAGATAAAGCCTTTCTTATATTTTTCATAATATTTGTTTTATCTAAATTTTGTTTCTAAATAGTTGAATGAATGAATAAATATTAGTATAAATAGTATTTATTATTAGTTAATTAGTTATTTTAAAACTACCATAACATTTATTAATTAGTTAATATTTAATTTATTATAAATTAAAAGTAACAACAACAAAGTTAACCATGACCATAGTACAGTATTAATTGTATTATTATAAAATTTTATAAATCATATTTATATAAGTATACTAATTGTTAAAATATTATCATAAAATATGATGCATAATAATTAAGATATATTAAATTTCTTATTATATTGATTGACTCATTAGTTCTACTCTTATAATTACTATTTTATTTCATCTTATTTATTTTCAAATCCTTTTTCTTCCATACTTTCTTAGTCACTATTCTTTCTATTTTTAGGTGACTTTTTGCCGAATCTAGTAAATGATTTATTTTTACCTGAACTTTTCGGTGTTCCATGCGCGGCTCCATCGTACCTACTCCACCGATTAAAATTTTTATAACTTATTTTAAAGCTTTATTTTCTTGATCCATCTAAAGTACTGTTTTTCCCTGAAAATAGACTTACAATATCTTGGCTCATATGATCTCCGTGTTCGAATAGAGCACAGAATTCTGAATAGTTCATTTGCTGGTTATCTCCCCCCTTTTTTTCTAAAAACCTTGTCAAATATATATATTCAAATTTATTAATCATTATAAAAAAAATATATTAAATAATTTATTAATTTACTTATTAATATCGAATGTAAGTTCAAATTCCTCTTTAATTATTTCTATTATATGATTTTTATCAATATAACCAGATCTATCTGCATTTCCTCCCAAGGCTGTAAATGCATTTACATAATCAGCATTATTTGCTTCATCTATTTCTTATTCTATTATCTATTTTTAAATATATATTCATTATTATTAATATTTCACTGAATATAATATGGAAAATTATTTTATACCTATAATATTATAACATAAAGTTCACATGTCATTTTAAAATCTGCATATCTTTTATCAACTTTATCCATTTCCTGCCATATCCTCGTTTTATGGTTTTCATTAATATCCAAACCCATGTCTCTGAAAACATCATCTACTTCATCATATCTTATGGCATCTATTCTCTTAATATCATATCTTAAAAATTATTTATAAAGTTCTTCAATTTCTTCCTATGAAAGTTTAGTGGTTGCTTTTATAATATCATAATTAGACATATTTTTTATGGCATCTTTCCTTGGTGTTTATTTATTCTAAGTAACCAAACCCGTAAAACTACTTCTGATACCTGATTATCTTGGATTCTTTGAATTTCCAGAAGGACTTGGTAAAACTATTTTAAATTTTTTATCAGTTTTCATTATCAATTTATCAAATAATATGTTAATTTTTCTAAAATAAAAAAATGTGAGAATTTTTATTTTTTATGCAGTATTATTGATTAAAGAAATTAATTATATATTATTATGTAGATGGTGTGTTAATAATTATAAAATATAATATCCCATAAAAGAGGTTTTGCATAATGTGATTTTATAAACTAAATTACTTTTTTTATTTTTATAATTTTTGTGTTTATAAAATAATATTACTATTTTAAATAATATTACTATTTTAAATAATATTATTACTTCTGGAATTAATTTATTATCTTTATCTTTATTTATAATTTTTTTTAAATAATTATTTCATGCATCTGATACTAATAATTTATATAGAATAGGATATCAATATTACAGTTTTATATTAAATATTTCATATAATTAAACCCTACAATTAAAATTTCTAAAATTGTTTAATTTAAATTTACTGAAAATTATTTTTTGCATTTTATTATAATAAATATTTCTTATATTTAAAATAATAAAACCTTTTACCTTAATAAGCTTTAAAGTTTTATAACTATTTACTCACAAAATAATATAAAGTTTACCATATTTAAAGGGATTAGTTAACTAGTTTAAGAATATGCTGAACAATTAAACCATCAATTAAAACAAAATAATTATAGAATAAATAAAAAAAAAAATAAAAATGAAATTGATTGAAGACCGAGTTAAAGAAACCAATGCATCTATAAGTAGAAAAAAATACACACATGAGCTAATGAAAGGAAAATTAATTTATCAAAAATAAGTTAGTGATTGCTTCTCTCCTTCAAATCAAAACTCATTGTTCAATTCATCATCTTTTGGAGGATCATAAAAATTAGGGAGGTCAAGTTCTTAATTTTAAAAATCAGCCAATGCTTATGAAGGATCCGCCCTGGGTTTATATAATAATGACAGTGTCTGGGGATAGTCTGCTTCAACTTGGCTTCACACAAGTCATGCATTTGGATTTGGGAAGGGGAGTGAAAGATTTAAAAATGATGATAAATATGAAAAATTGACTCTATAAACCTGTTTAAATGAAGTCTCTGATTTTTATATCAACTTGCCATCGACAAATACTAGTAGAAGCTGTACTCTTGGTAATAAAATTAATTTTTTATAGTTTTTCAAATTAATTTCTCTGTACTAATCTGTCTTCAAATTTTGATAGGAAAGGGATAAAAACAAATCATGTTTTAATATCAATTAAAAAATGCTAAAGAAAATCCCCCTCCAGGCCACTCTATTTCAGTTTATTAAAAGCCTACGCATTAAAGAAATATTTCGCTTGGAACCAGTCAAAGATTTTATAAGCCGTAAAATGTAAATCCTGGTCCTGGCTCCTATAATATTATATAATAACCTGGAAAAGAAAAAAAAGTATTTTCTTTAAAGAGTCGAATTGAAGACCCTAATTTTAATAGGCTGAATATGGATAGGCTTTCTCCCAATCACTATACTCCGAACGAATCGCTGTAGTAAACCTAAAAATTCGCTAATATTACTTTTGGAAAGGGATAAAAAATGAGTTTTACAATAAAATCTATGAAAGATAATCCTGGACCTATCTATAAACTTCCCTCTCCTTTTGACAAATTTAATAAAGGAATGAAAAATTGGGTTAGTCCCTTAATTAAGATAAAATAAAAAGAACAATAATAATAATTATAAAAATAATAAAATATAAAAGAAAGCCCAGTTATTCATCTCACTATAGATCTCAAACTTAAAGATTTGACAATAATAATTAAATTTTAGCTTGATTATTATAATATATATATATAACTAATACTATATAGTAAAAAGTAAGAAAATTTATTGGAGAAAAATTTTTATTATAGTTAAAATTATATATAATTATAAATTTAACTAAAATTATTTAATAATTATATTTATTTCACAAATTAGTTTATTTTTTGTATTTAAAAGCTTTCAATTTTGTCTCCAATTCTTCTTTCAAATTGTTATTGAAACTATTTTCGCTAGCTATATTTTTATATGAAGGTATCTTTGGAGTGTCTAGGAATAATTTATTTTTAGTTTATTCATTTTTTACCACTACTTTTTATTTAAGATGACTCCTAATATCATATTCGCAATTATTTTTTTTATTATTCCTTTTCTCTTTGCCCTCTTGTTTTAGTACGGTACTATTAATAATTATCTAAGTAAATCGGAAATGTGCTACTTTATTCCCCAGTTTCCTATAGCGGTTCATTCATATTCTTTTTATAATAAAAAATATCCTTCCTATTTTGTGTGCTAACTCTCTGATATAGCTTCTCGTCCTGATACCCATATTAGTTAAATTTACCATCATCAAATTCTTTATCAATTTTTGGGTCTAGTTGTTGTTAGATTTAATGCTTTTTCTTAGACTTATATTTTTTTGCATTTTTTTAAAATTATACATTTCCGATTTATTTTTTTATTAGCTATTTTCCAATGAAAGTAATTAGAGATTTCTAAGGTCTTGAGAAGAAGCATTATTGTATTCCTTATATGACAACTATGGCTACTAAGACGTTGATTTATTGAATAAACTTTGCATTTCCTCAAATTTCCTTTCTTCTCTATCTTACGACTTCTAATATTATGATTAGTTTTCACTTTTTATGCCTCTCGCTTGAAAAGATTAATTGTCAGAGTTTAAAATGTAAGGTAAGGCACTTTCTTAATAAGATTTTTGTATTTAAATGTCTTTTAAATTATTTTTAATTTTTTAATTTTAATGATTTATGTTCTAAGGAAAGTTATTATTATTTTTGTTAAATTAGATATTTTACTAAATGAGTGTAGGTTTTTCAATTGGTTTTATATAATAATTTTTCTTTTTAAATTTAAGATCATAGTCGCTTTCCGTTTTAACTCTTTCTTAATTTTCCTTTAAATTTGTAATTTCATTGTTGTTTTATTCTTCTAAAATTTCTTTTGTTTCTATTTCTAAACAAGAATTCCTTTAAATTTACCTTGTATATTTGTCATTTTAATAGCTTTTTTTTACATTTGAAATGTCATTTACCTGATTATTTTCTTTCTTGTCATTATTTAGAATAAGTTTTTTTTTAATTTTATTTTCTTGTTTTTCCTATCTGGCTATTTAGATTATTTAAAAAAGTTTTGACTCGATTCTTCATTCCAAGGACTGATTTCATAACTATCATCCAGTTCTCCTACCTAATTAGTATAAAACTTTCCAAATTTTTTTAATGTTTAATCAAAAACTAATTGGTTTTATTTATTTTTTTAAATTTCTTCTTAGTCTATAATCATTGTTTTTAGTTGTATACCTTTTTATTATAATTATTATACATCATAAAAAGTTATACAGTTTATACTTATTTTTAATATATGGCGATTTATAATATGTAATGTATTTATTAACCAGCATAGTTAAAATTATAAAATTTAATTTATTTTTTAAATATTTAAAAAAAATGAAAATAATATGTCATAATTTATAAAATTAATTATTTAAAAAGGTGTTTTAATAATTTATTGTATTTTAATTACATTTTTATTTTATAATCTACTTTTCATGTAATAAATAATTATTAGCCTACTACCTAAGGCTATCCAGAATATAAATATCCTAACTTATATATATAATAATCATAATTATTGAAACAAATAAAGAATAAAATATATTTAAACTCTACATTATCATTAAAAATTAAATATTATAAGAGAAAATAATTATACATAGATTTTATAATCAGAACAAAAATCAAAAAACACTCAATTAAAATTTCCCATTAATCTATAATCTTTTTATGGAAATAGAAAAGGAAAATTCCAGAGAAGATAACAAACTCGATGAGCAATTAATAGCTATATCTTAAGCTGAAAAATCATCTTCTATTGATGTTAAAGAAGAATAAAATAGTGTTGGAAACATAGAAAATTAAGAAATGATAATGAAAAAATAAAAAACAGAAGATGGAGATATCATCACCTAGTGTACAATCATATATTAAATCAATAATACAAATTAAGATGATTAAATAAATTATTTAGAAACTCAGTAATATGAAGACAATTAAAACGACATTTCATATAATAGGCAATTAGATGAGTAATTGAAAATAATAATAATAATATTTGTATTTACAGATAATAATTAACTACATATTTATTTCGAAGTTAACTATAGTAGAATGAGGGAAATAATAACTAGAATGCACAAAAAGATTAAAAAAAAAACATAGATTTCAATGCAAACTCTGCAAAAATGATAGAGGGGAGCATATTTATGGCTCCTAACAAGCTTATAGGAGACATTTCTAAAATAAGCATTGCAAAGATCGCTATGAAAGTCCTGAGAGAATATTTGAAGAAGTAAGTTAGACGCTAGACAATTAGAGTCACCAAAGTAATTCAGTATAGGGATTTAAGATGTTTGAAACCACATATGAGAGCAATAATAATAATAGCAATGTGGAAGAAATTGAATTAAAAGAAAAAGAAGTTCCTATTTCAAAAATTTCTCAATTTACAAATGAATGCAAAATCAAGGAATAAAGTTAAAGTTTAGATATAAATATTGAAAAATAATAAGGAATTGGAAAATAAAATAATTCCCCGCTTTCTCAGGATAAATGCAATTCTACAGCTTAAAATAAGCTATCTCTAGCGCAGATAGCAAACAATAAATAAACGGATAGAAAGGGTAGGCCCACAACTGATCAATTTTAAAAAATAAGATAAATCCCTGACGGATATATCAATATAAATAGAAGAAATAAAAAATAATAAATTGTTTAATTTATAACTTGCAATAATGAAATACAAAAAGCATTCACTGAGTTTGTTAAAGAAGTTTAAAATAATGAAGTCAATAAAGACTTTTTGAAGAAAATGTTTTAGCTAAAGTATGAACCAGATTAGTTTTAGCCGATAATTACCTTTCCAGAAAATTAAATAGACAATATGATTTAAGAAATTATGAAAAAGTTTTAAATTTCTACTGCGGTAATTCAACTCCAACAATGGAACGATGACTTATAAGTATTAAAAGAGTAGTTAATCAACTTCTAGCAGGAAATTACAAATGGATTATACTTTACCTTTTTGATAGAAATAATTTTGTTTTGCTTTTTCTTCAGAGAATAAGACACAAATAATAAGACATAAATCCTATTACAAACAATTGTTTTCAACTAAGACATAAAGCTATGTAATTATTTTTTACAAGAAATGTGTCTGAATAATAAATATTTCAACTCAAGCAAGTTAGAATCTTTGGTAATCAAAATTTAAAAGGCATTGCCTTATACGTACAATTATAATTATGAGGAAAACTAATAAAGCAGTCCAGAAAATAAAAATGAAAATGATGTCCCAAATAGCTAATTTTAAAATTAACCCAATGAAATTTATCAAAATTCTTAGGAAAACTCTGTATAATAAAGTAAAAAAATATCTTCTGATAAATAAATAGAGCTTGACCGTATTAAAAATGAATAACTCCAAAATCAAAATAATTTAGATGATAATCAGGAAGAAATGTGCATACTATTAGCGAAAACTGAAGGCGAAGAAGATGAAGAAGAAGGAGATAATGGTGATTAAAATTATATTAAAGAAGAAGAAGAATAAAAATAATAAGATATATAATAAAATTAGAATAATAAATAAACTAATCATAATTAAAATAAAAAAGAAGATAGAGAAATAAATAATGAAGATAAAAATAGTTTGAATAGTTTTATTGAAAAAAATGGGAGTGACATTACATAATAATAATGACTATTACTGTGAAGTTAAAATCATTATTTTTGAATATATTAATTAAATTATATAGGAATAGGAAATATTATTACATTTTTAATTATTAAAATAAATTATAAAAACTTATAAACTCAAAATGATATATCATTTTATATTTTTTTTTATCACTTATTGAATTGATGGCTTTCTCATTTGATTAATATGATAGGATTATTGACTTCATAATCTATTCAAGTATTTCTTCAATATGTTCTCCAGTTTTTGTAGAACAATAAAAATGGTTAATATATACTGGTAAAATATTTAAGAATTCATTAAAGCATATTCTTACGATATCAAAAATAATTTCAACTCTAAATGTTTTTTTTAACTTACTTTACTAAACCATTCCTTTAATCTGCTTACATATTAAAGAATTTAGCTTCTTTTTATATGATTAATATTAAAATATTGGAGGTCGGTATGATTATAAGTTTTAATTTTAAAACTTTGCATTAGAAACCAAGTCTATCTTATTTCCAATATAAAATATCAAAGGATCTTATAAAATAACTTGTTTAAACTTTCCTTTATTAAATATAGGATTTATACTTTCATAACTTTTTATTATTAGTTATTCCCACATTTCAATATCTTAATATGATTTTTCGTTAGAAACATCATACATAATAATAGCAGCACAAATTCCTTGAAAAAAGAAGTTGGAAAATGATGATGAGTTATCATTCATTTCATCCCATAATAAAAACTAAAAGTCTTCATATTTTCTAGACCCAATGTAAGTTGTTCCTTTAATTTATTGTTAAATCAATGGCTGACACTAGAAGGCTTTATTTAAGGTAGATTTTCCAGTTCCTGAGTTTCCTAAAGTAACTATTTTTCCTGTAGTATGGTTTATACTATTTAATTTCATTGATAATTTTAAATTTTTTTATTGGCAATATAATTATATTATTATTTTTCTTATAAAAACTAATACTATATCTAATAATAAAGAGACTACATTTCATTGATAATAATAATATTTCATATAAATTTAAGTTAATAATAGTTATAATATAGTCAATACAATTTTTTAAATGTATATAATTTCAAAATAGTTGGCATGATTGTTTAATTGAATTCATAATAGAATTATTTTGACTCTAATTATTGTTTATTTATTAAAGGGTATGTCTATTTTCGTATTAATGCTATTGAATTATTTATTCAAAAATAGTTGTAAAAATTTAATCAACATCTTATTTATTTTAAGATGACCACAAAAAGTGATTTTTCAATAAAGTAGTATCAATATCACTAAATTAATTATGAATTTATCTAATTATATCATATAAAATTTCCTTTCTAAAATTATTTTTTATTTTCTATTATTCGCTAATTGCATAAATCTATTTTTAAACTAAAGATATAAAAAGTTGTAAATTTTATTTATAGTTTTTTTTAATACAATATTTTTTTTCTATGTTGTCTATTAATTTAGAGTTTTCTTATTTATATTCTTAGTTCTATTATCTACCAAAATAAAATCGAAGTGTATTTTTAAACTAAACACATTTACTATTTTATGGTTGGGATTATTTAAGTTAATTTAATTCCTTTTTAGCCTCTTCATAAGAATTATCCCATTTACTTAAACATTCAATTGAATTGATATCATTAAGATCATAACCGTAAAAAATAGCACATCTATTTCTATAATATCCTTTTTGCAATTTAAAATAATTGCAATATCTTTCATATCCACAAGTATCCCACAACATAAATTTATAGCCTTTATACTTTTTTACATAAAAATCAGGCAACACATAAAATTAGAAATGTAGTTCTTATCCCCCAAAAATCCGGAAAAGACTTGTTTTTCCAACCCCTTAGTTTCCTAATAATATAATATTACAGGAAATGTAAGTTTCTTCTTATTTTGTTTATTTATATTACTTCATTTAAATTTATTTATTTATTATTTTTTTAAATCAAGTTAAAATGATATTATTATTCGATTAATCATAATTCTGATAAAATTTAATGATTGAAATTATAAATGTAATACTTTATTATATCATAATTTTATAAAATTTAATGATTTAAATTATAAATTTAATATTTTATCATATTAATAAAGAAAATTTATATTTCACAATTTTGGTAGAATGATAGTTATTGAATAAAAGATAATTATTTAATTTGATTATTAATAAGATTTAATTAAATGTAATTTCTGATAAAATAACTAAATAGAATATTTAAAAAAAATTATTTCACTAACTTTGTTTTTAAATTATCATTTTTTTAAAATCTATATATTTTACTTATAACATAAATTTTGACATTTAATAATTTATAATCATGAAAAAATATTTTAATAAATTGTCTTCAGAATATTTGGCATGATTATTTAATAGTGTTTAATGTTGATGTTTTTTTATTTTTATTATACCATTATTTAATTATTATTAATTTAGTTAGTGTTTCTATATGATTTAGTCAAAAATAGAATTAAATATATTATCAACATACTATTTGTTTTTAGAACTCCAAAAAAAATGATTTTTTTGTGGAATTATACTAATATCCTAAAATTAGTTATGAATTTCTCTAATTAGATCATATAAAATTTCTTTTCTGAAATTATCATTTATTTACTTGTATTATTTAAATGCTTAAATTTATTATTAGATTTGTTTTATTAAAACTTATCTGGTTGTTTTAGAATTTATTTTTAGGTTATATTTTTATTCTATATTTCCCATTAGGACTTAATTTTCTCTATTATATTCCTTTTCAGATTATCTACCTACATAAATCTTAATCGGTTCTTTAAATACTACAAATTTTTCTGAATAAAATTTTTATTCTTCGTCTTTTATTTCTTATTAAATGTTCTCAAAATCAATATCCCACTACCTTAGATCTTCAATTGATTATTAATTATTTACATCATATGCATAAACTATAGCACATATATTTCTATAGTAAGATTTAGGAAATTATTTAGTAAATCTTTCTTAACCATAGGTATCCCACAATTAAAATGTATAATCTTTATATTATTTTACTCCAAATTCAGGACTTAAACAAACCGGATATGTCTTTACATCATACCCATTGTATATATGGCTAAGAGTAGATTTCCCTACTCCTGCATTACCCAATAGTATAATTTTACAGCGGCAATTTTTTTGTTTTTGATTTTGTTACATTAAATATTAACTAATTTTCTTTTTTATTATATAGCTAATAAGTGATAGCATAGCTCATAAAAATAAAATTAATTCTGTTTAATTATGATAAAATTAAATTTAAAATGTATCTTACTAATGATTACAAATTTAGAATGCATAAAGGTGTGTATTATTTTTCCAAATTTCATTTTAGATGTTATTATTAAAAGAATAATTCATAATTTAGAGCTATAGTTTAATATTATTTTATTCTCTAAAATAACTATACAAATTCAAAAAGTGGCCAAGTTAGATCCACAATAATTTAAAATATATTAATTTTACCAAAAAGGAGAAACATTTTTTTATTTATTTTCATTTTTAGAAATTACCCGTTTTATGGTATTTAATCACACTAGAATTGTTAGATTACCTAAAGTTATTTCACCTTTAAAATGAAATGTTTAAATTACTTAAGTCCATGTTGGTGACTTAAAATTATTTATTAATATTAAATAATGACAGTTTTTTATATATATATAGAAATATATAATAGATAAAGATATATTTTTAATTGTATTGTAAAGCTTTACATAAGACTACTATAAAAATTAATATTATATTTAACATAACTTAATAATGTTTGTAACATCTAAACCATTTATCTATTACTTTATATAAAAATAATAAAAACCAAAAATTATGAAGCTTTTCCAATAAAATGATTGTTTAAGAAACAAAAACTATTTTTAAATCTTATTAATAAAAATAAAATCATATTTAACTCTTTGTTCTTCATATTTAATCTATGGTTATATTATAAACTGAGAAAATAATATTACATTCGATTTTTCAACTATGGTTATGTTAAAAATTACATGTCAACAACTCAAAGCTGTTTATTATTTTTATTACATCTTTAAATGCACCTGAATTTTTATTTATTTATTTGTATGCTTTAAATAGATTTTTTAATTTTATTACATCTTTAAATGCACCTGAATTTTATTTATTTATTTGTATGCTTTAAATTGATTTTTTAACATTATTTATAAAATTTAATTCATAAATAAGATATAAGATTAAAAATATTTATATATATTAAACTTAAATCTAAACTTTATAAAATTCAAATAAAATTAAGATAAATAATTATTAGAAATTGGTTTTAAAATTCATGAATTTGTTGTTTTTAGTAATATAATTTAAAAGAAAATTTATGTTTTCGAGTAATTAGATTTTAATATTTTTAATAATTTAAGATAGTAATATCATTATATAAAATTCTTTATTTAGTAAAATATATTTTATATTATTTCACTCGAATAATCAAATGCAATTAATATAGTACATTTACATTAGCATACTTTTATTATTAAATAAATACGATAAATAAAATTAATAATTCTGCATACAACCATTCAGTAATTTAATCATTTTATATATTTTATCACTCTAGTTCTCGTGTTTGTTTCAAGAATAAAAAAACATAATTAAATTTGCTAATTGTATAGATAAAATAAAAATTAAAAAAAATCAACATTCTAAAAACAAATAATGTTAGTTGCCTAGCCCTACGCTCACAAAAAGCCAATCACTCAAAGAGTTTAATCATAAGAACGGGTGACTTCAAACCCTATGCCTTTAAAATAAAATCACCCAATAATGCCTATGAAAAATCCATCAATAAATATATAAACTCCTTAAAAAACTCAGAATGTGGGATAAAATAATATGTAGCAAACGCATTAAAGACCCAGTTTAACTGCACGATCCACATCTGTAGAAAATCTGTTAAAAAGTATTCACCAACCCTAAATTGCAAAAAATATCATACATCTTTAGCATTAGTAGCAGTAGAATTATTAAAAAGTTTTCAATTAGCATTAAATATAGTAATAGGCCCATGCGCATACGAACTTGCATTCCTTGAACCATATTCACCAGTAGTAAAACTAATTTACAAGATTTATTTAAGACAATAAGCCTGTTCTCCCTCCTTAAAACCCTAAAAATGCAAAAAAATATACCTTGGTGCTGGATTTAGATGAAACATTAGTTCATACTTTTAAAGTTACAGGAACAACTGTAGATTTTTATACAAGACCCTATTATAAAGAGTTTTTGCAGTCTCTGCAGAATGATTTCGAATTAGTTGTATTTACAGCTGCCTTAAGAGAATACGCCGACGTGGTATTGGATAATTTAGACCCTGAAAAAATACTGACTCACAGATTGTACAGATAGCATATGAAAATGTATAAAGGATAGCGAGTTAAAGATCTTTCCGTTCTGGGAAGAGATCTCTCCAAAACGATCATTGTAGATAATCTGGAAGATAATTTCGACGCCCAACCTGAAAATGGATATTTAATAAAGGATTTCGTCGATGATCCCAAAGATTAAGAATTGAAAGACCTTTAAATCTTACTAAAAACCATTGTTTTTCTTAATATTGATGATGTTAGATAAGTTCTCAAAAAGAAAAAGAAATATTACAAGACTATAAGCAGAATCCTCTTATATTTAGATTAGCTTAATATCCCCAATCGAGATAGTAAATCAGCACACCTAATAAACAAGTTTCGGAATATTCAACTCCTTTAAAGCCTTCTAAATAAAAATATACTCCCCATAGTGTACAAAATATGGACTAGGATGAAGAAAATAATAGAAATAGAGTTTTTACGTAAACAGATGAAAAAGCTGGAAAAATAGGAATAGGATTGTGCAAAAATAGTTAATTAATAGATGATCCTTTTGATAATATTTTAAATAATTAAAATTCTAAAAAGGAAAGTGATAAGAGGTTATTTAAACCTAATGGAAATGAATTTTAAATTAAATTTTTCACGCCTAGTAAAAAAATTGAAGGTAAAATAGATGGTAGCAATTCAGAAAAAAAGAGTTAATCTTTTTAAGAGTAGATAGTATCTTCAAACGGACTTATTACTAATGTATAACAATAGAAGAAATTTTGATTAAAAATATATATTTTTATTTAAAAAAAACAATAAATTACAAATTTTTCATAAACTCATATTTGTTTTTTTGTAATTATATTAAATCAATATAGAATTTATATTTAAAAATAAATATAATTATATTTGTAACAATAAATAATATAACAAAATAAAAATAATGATTATTTATACTCGTAGTTTCATAAAATAATTAAATTATTTACTATATGAAAAATTTATTCCATCTGTATACTATAGTTTATTTCATAAAAATAAACCGTTTTTCAGAAATATTAATATATTATAATCAAAACAAATTGTTGTGAATTAATATTATTAAATTAAGTCCAAAATAGAAAATAATTATTTTTAATAAAAATAAATAAGTTTAATAGAAATATGAATTATAGTTTAATTTTGCTTTTAATTATCATATAATTTGTTGAAATTATTATATGTGATTTACCTGTACACTGCATTAAAAATGATATTGTAGGAAAATGGAAAGTTTTGAAAACTAAAGAATTTAATAGTAGTAATTAGAATCTTAATCATGGTCATACTAAAATAGAAAACAATTAATAAAATCTTATTAAAATTTATAATAAATTTCCTGTAACTTGTGGACACAAAATTCCAGACTCTTCAACTCATTCCTATAAAGCTAAATCACCTGAAAAATTATATTAGAAGAATATGTGATATTATATATGAATGATACAGCTATTAAGACAAATAGAAATGGTAAAGATGAGTATGGGAACTGGACTATGGTAATTAACTGAAAATTAAGTAAATAAAAAAAAGAAGATTTAAATAATATTAAAAATTTTTAACAATTAAAATATTAGATTTATGATGAAGGATTTGAAATTATCTTTTAAAATGAAAAATTAATGTGGTTTAATAAATATGAACCTGTTGACTAATAATTATCTAAAGAAAGTGTAATTCATAATTCATTTTTGATTTTTTTTTATATTAACTATTTTAAAATTTAAAGGATGGGGAATAAAATTATAATGAAGAAGAATTTAAGTTTCATCAAAATTATAATAAATACTTATCTAAATGTTCTGAAACTATTGTTGGATGGTATTATAATAAAAACACCGAATAAAGTGGGTGCTCAAAAGCATTTAAAGTATAAAACTACAAAAATTAAGTAAACGAATCTAAGACGAAAAACAATAGATTGAGAGGCAAAAACATTATTTGGACATCTCAAGGACCAAAATTATTGAGTGATTAATAAATTATAGAATACTAAGGAGATGATGTGATGTTTTTTGATTAAGAAATAAACATAAATAAACCTAAAGCTTTAGAAAATTATCATATTGAAGCACTCCTAAGTTATGAAGAAAAATAAAACTAATTTTTAAATAACGCAGTTTAAGATAAAGAATAAATATTAGATAATAGTTAATTATTTAATGACTATTCTGATTAAAATAAAGAAGTTAATTAAGAATTGGCAGTGTCGCAAATTAATAAATTGGATAAGTTATGGCAGGCTGGGGTAAACAAGTAATTTGGTACTCTTTCCTTCAGGGAATTAAACAAAAAAGCAGGAAGAAAAAAATTTTAATATAAAAAAATTGATTTTTAAAAATATAAAAACTACACAAGTAAATAAGTTAATTTATAGATATATTATGCTGAAATTTGATTTTATCTTCTATTATCCCTTTATAATAGATTATTCATCTGAGGATATATCTGATTTTCCAAAAGAATTTTCATGGGAAGAGTACTTAAATCCTCCTATCGAGCAAGGGGACTGTGGTAGCTGTTATACAATTTCCTTTTTGAACATGTTATCAATGAGACTTAAAATATTTTAAAATGAAAATGTGAAAGTAATTTTATAAAATAAAAATACATTTAATTAAATATTTTTATCCTAAAATTCTTAAATTTAGCTCTCAGTGCAGCATGTACTCGATTGTAATTTTTATAATTAAGCTTGCAATGGAGGGTATCCGTATTTGGTAGGAAAATTTGCAAACGAGTATGATCTTTATCCTGAATATTGCTCACCCTATATATCAAAAGAATTTTTTTCAAATATTCAAAATTAAAAAGATATATAATGTAAACTTTAATGCGATTTCGATTAAATAGATAAAACCTATAAGGTCAGCAATTACTATTATATTGGAGGATCATATGGAAAAACAACAGAAAAATCAATAATGAATGAAATTTTAGAAAATGGACCTGTAGTATTAAATATCGAACCACAGTAAAATAAAATTATTTATAAATTAATAAATTAATTTTCTTAAATAGTTCACAATTATTTTTATAGATATGATTTTATGTATTATAAAAGTGGAGTCTATCATTCTGTAGATGCAGCTGAATGGATATTAGACCAAGAAGATCACCCAGATTGGGAACCAGTTGATCACTCAGTTTTATGCTATGGATGGGGAGAAACAGAACAAGGAGAAAAAGTATATTTTATTTACAATATCAAAAATATCTGAATTACAAAAAATATAAATATTTTAAAGTACTGGCTACTATAAAATTCTTGGGGAGATGATTGGGGTTAGAATGGAAACTTCAAGTAATAAAAATTTATTTCATGTATAATTAATTGAATTGAAAATTTATGTAGAATGAGAAGAGGTACAGATGAGTCTAATATAGAAAGTATGGGAGAAGCTGCTACAGTTTAAATATAATATAGATAAAAACCTAATTATGAAGAAGAACATGATGAATTAAAATAAAAAGTTGAAGACATAGGCCTATCTAAATAAAAAGAAAATAAAAAATATTATTTTTAATGAAATTTTAAAAATCATTATTTAGAAAGAAAAAAAATAATTTATTTATAGTAAATAATTGTTGTAGAATATATATTTATTAACTATTCTAAAATATATACATATATAAATATATAAGAATTAATCATAAATTATAAGTAATTCTTGACCAACAAATAGTATTTAATTCTTTTCAAATATAATTCAATTCTGTATTTATTAACATTACAAATGGAAAATAAGACAAGTGAAAAAGATTTTACATAGATAAATAGCTAAGAGAGTGGAGATAGTGAACATATGAAAGATGCCTAAGTTATCGAAAATTCACAATAAAATTTAGATAGTGATTCATCTAATAAGAGTGAATAAAATACAGCATAATTAGAAAAAAAAACCGATAAAAATTAAATATGTGAAGATGACGTGGTAGTAGTTCTTGAGAATGAACACCCAGAATAAATAAATAATTAAGAACAACATAAAGAATAGTCTAAGGAACCTGTTGAAAATAAAAATTAGAATTAAAATATATAAGAAAAAGATAATGTATAACAAGTGTAAGATAAACAAGATTCTGAATAAGAAAAAACTTAAAACAATGAACTATCGGAATAAGAAAAAACTTAAAACAATGAGAGTATTAGCAACAATAATAATGAAATTCAAAATTAGTAAAATCAAGAAAAAACCTAATGTTTTAATTGTACATTGATAGGAATTACTGATATGGAATAAACACTACTCATACAAAATTTGGTACCAAACAAATAATTTTGTTGCGAAAAGTGTGTTGCAGCCGAGGAAAAAAAATTGAAATAGATGGAAGATGAAATTCAATTTTATGTTGATAAAATAGAAATGTTAGAAATAGACATAAAAGAAACTGAATTCATATAATCAGAAGAGAATAAATAAAATGTACATGATTTAGAAAAAGAATTAACGTTATAACTCAAATAATAATAAGTACAAATTTTTAAATTCGATACAAAAATTATATTTATTTTGCTTATACTTTAAAAAGGAATTAGAAGAAAAATAAAATTAAGAAATATAAAAATTAAAAGATGAAGTTTTGAATTTGGAAACTGAAGAGGAAAAGTATTGGGAAAAATAAATAATCATCAAAAAAATTTTGTAAAATTGGAAGAAAAAATACAGTAAGCCGATAGCTATTTGAAAAAGCTGAATTAGGATATAGAAAATATAAAACAAATAAATGTAGTAAATGATGTATTTTTAATTTACCATGATGAATAAGCAGGATGCATTAATGGACTTACAATAGGTAAGTAATAGTTAATATAAAAGATTTCAAATTTTATCATATTACAATTTTATGATAGGTAAAAAAAAAGATTAGTAATATGTTGATTGGGATTCTACAAATAGCGGACTTGGACAATTAGCTGCCTTGTTTACTTATCTTAAGCAAAAGTATGCATATAAATATTAGTTATTGGACTATATATAGTGTAATGGAAATAATACTCTTATTCATTCACGGATACCCTTACAAACAAGTTAGTAAGACTCAGGAAGTGGGTCCAAATCTAAATAGAAGGGATAAAATTTAAATTTATTCGGTCCATTTACAAAAGAAAATACCGAAGAAATGTTTTGTTAGGCTTTAGTACACTTTATGGGAGAATTTAAATTATTTTGCGATTTTTTATCTTAAAATGACACCATTGTAAAAAAGGGAATAAGAATAAAAATTCCATATGATATTAATGATCAGTATTTAATATAGGGAAATAATTAGTATTCAATAAACCCTTCGAGATATAAAGAACTTAAATGGGACTACTGGACCTAGGCTATGAAATATTTATTGGCTGACTTCAAATATATTGTGTAAATCAATGCTGAACATGATCGTTTAGCTGAAGAAGAATATATTAAATCTATATGAATATTAATAATTTTTTATTAAAAATAAAAAATTCTAAATTATAATTTTTTTAATAAATATACTAGTAAAAATATTGCTTTATGTTTTTGATATTTTAGATTTAAGTTTTATTTATTAAAAATAGTAAATAAATAAAATATATAAAATAATATTAATTATAAGTAATAAAATAAATTTAAAATTAAAATCACTCTTTTGTTTTGGTTACTTAAGAAAAACAATCAGAATTAATTAAAAGGTCTTTTAAATTTATATTAATATTTTAATTTTCAAACTGAATTTGCACTAACAAATTTTTAGATGTAGTTTCTTCTTTTTGCTCTTAATATTTCTCATTTAAATATTTTTACACAAATTTTATTTCTTCTGAATTGTAATTTTCAATAAGTTAATTATTAGAATCTTCAATATATTAGGAAATTTGTTCTTTTTTTTAGTGGGAAATTTTCTTTAAACTTAATAGTTCAGCGCAAAAATTTTCGAAATTTTCGTTGGCTTTTCTATTTTACTTCTACAGTTTTGTTTCATTTTGCTTTCTATAAAAAGAAACATCTTGATCAGCTTCTAGATCCCCCACTTCTTAAAACTTTTCACATGATATTGCTATCATTATATTTAAGAAAAAGAAATTCGCTACAAATATAAATCCTATAAATATGAAAGGTCCCTCTTTATGTTAGTTTTTCAATAATACTTTTATCAAATGAGCGCACCTAATAATATAAATAAATATTTTATAAAGCTCTATTAAGCAATGTTTTATTACCAATCATCCAAGGTAAGAATTTAGAAAAATGTATAAACAGAATTATTGAAATTGGTCCAATACTTAGAAACCTAATTTAAATACATTTGGCTCCACATAGATAATATAAAAATGATGCCCATAATCGCTGAAAAGGGAGGCATAAGTAAAGGAAATACTCGAATGGCTCCTAATATGATACCTTTCAGTATTTTAATTGTGAATATTTTTCCAATTTTAAGATATCCGCCATGAGATATATACAGTCCATTCTGTAAAGAAATTATATCAAAAATTAAAGCCAGCGGTCCTGATACTATATCAAAAAATTCTATCCATCTGCTTTTTCTTCTTTAAATGAAATCTTCTGACTATTTTTTTTTCTAATAAAAGTAGTGAATTGTGTAGGCAACTGAAGATACAAAATGAATACAAATCGAAAAGCCTCCCTTTATTTAAACTAAATCTGGCTGAAAAAATGAATTTATAATGCAAAGGGCCTGTAATACCCCAATCACATAATCAAATTTAGGGGCTTCCTCTGTAGGAAGTAGGGGAAAGTCAGTCGATAGTTTTTTCTTCTTGTCTTAACCTTTGCTCTATTTCATTTGTTACTACATCTCTTTTTTTTGATCTCTGAGAATTTCCAATATAAATCCGATTAAAATATTCCAAAAAAAATAACTCATAACCAAGATAAAGAAACACAAAAACAACGCAGAAACCATATTCCATTTGTACAAAATTTATCGCCCTATTTCTCCCCATCCATCAAGTGTCATAATTTACAGCATTGTAAAAATACTGTACCCTATTTGAGTATAATAATTATTTTTGTCGTCTATTCCAAATACGTCCCCGTACATGTAAGTGGCTATATATGTAAAAATATAAAAAACTAAAAACAAAGCCAAGAAAAATCTCCACACTTTTGGGACGATACTTAACACATTTCGTAGTTAGTGAGCCAAAGGGGGCAGTGTAAATATTTTAATGAATCTAAATACAACTGCTGCTATACTCATATTGCCTTCTGATGCAAGACAATAAAAATCCATAAATAGTGCTCCAGGTCCCGCAAGAAAATTTTTATTAAAGTGATCTGCAAAAAATAGGTTTAATTAAGGTAATTAAAAAAATAAATGAACTGCTTACCTTACACTAAAAGTTTTTATGTTTTATGTTTTAATAAAAGAGATATGAAAAATAGAAATTTAGTAAAATAGCTATAAAAAGTAATAGAGAAAATTCTAATATGGGTTACAAATCTTGTTTATCATTATTTCCATTACTTTTTACGTTAGGATCTTTGTTTTAAATATTTTTTTTCTCTGTTATTTCATTAGATTATGTAATTTATTCTATGAAAAGGGCATGAGATATTATAAGGACGATAATTGAAGTTATTAGCGTTTTTGGAATTGCATTTTTTGATGAATTTATATAGTTAATATGCGTTTTTTAATGTGGTCTGTAATCTAAAGATATGTCATCAGAATTTGAAGACCCATTCTGTTTTTTGTTCTTTTATTTTTATTATATCTCTATCTCTAGAGAAGATTCAATATTATCAATTCCATTTTCGTCATCTTAATTCATATTATCTAATAAACCAAGCATTCACTTTTTTTTCTTTTTTTATTTTATATAATTTTACATACGCAAATTATAATATATAATATATAATACGTTATCATAAAATAATCCTAACAAGTGTTTGCAAGTATAATTATAAGAGTATGCAATATACAATAGTAATAATTATTTTTCTTTTTATGTAAAATAATAATTTTTTAGAATAGCTTTCAAAAATAACAAAAATAATTAAAGTATTTCTATCAATGAAATTATATATTATTTTAAAATAAATATAAACCTATACATTTAATTATAGCAACATTAAAAAAATCTAAGTTAGTATAATTAATAAATTTCTTAATAAAGCGTTTAATTTAATAAATAAACATATTTTTATGAAAATCATAACTCTTATTTAGGTTAAGTTATAAATTTACATTCATTTACAATACATTAACTAACCTCCTTAGTTCTTTAATTATTTAAATCATTAATAACTTATTATAAATCGCAATCTTTTTACTATTCAATACATTCTTTTATTTTGCTTAACTCACTAAGACATTCTTCATCTACACAGTTATCAGAATATTATTTGCAGGTCTTAATTAAACTCATATATAAACAGTACAGTTTTTCAGAAAATACTTCATTCGGATGCTTTTATTATTAGCTATTTGATTATTACTATTTAGAAGTTGAGTTTTGATAATTTTCCTTATAATATTTGGTTAAATCTTCTGGGATATCTTACTCCTAGAGAATATCACAGTATTAATCCAAGCAATCTAAAAGCTCTTTATTTTCTTTGATCGAGATTTACTTGTATTATTCCTTTACACAGGAAGGATCATTTATATCATCATTATCAACTAATTCACATTTATTAAAAGAGATTCATACTCTAGGGTGCATTCTTATTAACCGAAACAATTTTAAATATTCAATTTGCATTCATTATCCATAACATGATCCAAACATTTTATTAGCAGAGAGTTGGTTCTTATGATCTTTTTTTCTACTTAATTATCTCCCTAATCCGTTTAATGACAAATTATAGAAATTAAGCATAAACAACAGAATACTATTATTGTTTTATTCATTTAAAAAGCCAATAAAATTTAATTATTCGAACTATTTTTAAATTTTTGATTAATTTTTTATTCAGAATTTGTTCAATTTTTTAATTATATGCTTATAATAGTAATAACAATTTTAATATTATTCAGAATAAATAACTATTTTAATAAAATAAATAAATCCTAAATGAATGTTTTATATTACGAATTTTAATATTTAAAATTCATAAGAAATTATCGTATTAAAAAAAAATATTTTATTGCATAAAAAAGTAATTATGGAAGAAATTAATTAAACTAATCAATAAACTGATCAAATAAAAGATTAAAATGAAGTTTAAAACATTGAAAAGGATGAATAATAGTAGATTTAGGAAAATTAATAAAATCCTGTAGAAAATTAAATATTATTTATAATAATGTATTTATTAATTTGTTAAAATATATAGTGTGGAGAATTTGAAGATGAAAATGACCCTGAACTTGTTAATACAATTAATAAAATGCAATAAATATTATAGGCTTCTATGCAATTGATAGGGGGGTATAAATCAGAGATTGACACAATCAAAGGTAGAAAATTTTGATATAATTTTGTATAAAATATATCATATTTCTTATATAGGATAAATAACTGACATTAAATCAAAAATTGCCGAAAATAATGATTAATAATAAATTCCTCAAGCTTTTGATGGAATAACAGAGGTGTATAGCTAGGAATTTGATTCATTAATGAAATAAAATAAAGATCTTTAAATTGAACTTAAATAAGAGTTGACAGAAAAATTTGAGTTGGAGAAATCAGCTTTAGATATGATTGAAAGATTAGATAAATTAGAAAAATTAGTTTAAAAAAATAAATAATAATAATAAACATAAGAATCATAAGAGAAAGAAGTAAAGGATAAAAAAGAATGAAAAACTATAATGTTACTATTAAAAATATGCTAGTACAGTCATATTTCAATGCTTATTTATATAATATTCATAATATATAATAATTAATTAAAATTATTAAAACTAATTTATAATTATTATAATAATAGCACTCAGTTTAGATGTAGTATATAAAAATATATTATTGAATTTTAAAAATAAAACTTTACAAATGTTTTAAATTATCTTTATTTTCTCTATTTTTATTAAAATATAAATTTACTTGCATAAGCAACATATTTTTATTTTTTCAACTATTTTATTTATTTCTAATTAACAATTTATTTATCAGAATTATCAAGGGAAACAGGTAACCAACCAACAAAACGATATGTAAATAGAGAAGACTAGAACAAAGACGTATATATAAATAACATATAAAAATTAAAAAAAAAAATCTATGAACAATTTAATGATAGATACCAGATTAATCTTTATATTATAAAATTGAGAAGTTTATTAGAGCATATTATAAATTTTACACAAAACTGGTCAAAATAAAAAAAAATTTCTAATTAAAAAAAATGATATAAAACAATATATATTATTATGGCTAACAATAAATTTATTTTCTATAATATTTGTAGTAACTCTATATATAAGATGAATAAAAATTTTATAAATATAATAAATCAAGCCATAAAATATTATCAACAAAACATTAATAAAAATTTATTTATTATATTCTATAATTACCTAATTGCATATTTGCGAATAAAATTAAATCAACAATACTAAAATCATAGAAATAAAAATGATTTCTAAACATTCTCACACATATATGCATTCTAATAGTATACAATAAAAGCATTATAAACAAAATTCTCATATAGATACTAAGTTAAAAGAATAAAGTATTTACAATTATAATTTGTAATTCCTTTGCTAGTTATGTAATAAATAGTTGGAAATGCCGATAAGAGCTAAAGAATGTAGTCATATATTTTGCTAATAATGCTTGGTTTAATGGATTTAGTAAAATTAGGATTGTCCTTTTAAATGTCCGTAGATATAAAATTAAGATCTAATATATGTAAATTAAAAAGATATGTATGAGTCAGAAACTTTACCATTTCGCTGTCCTAATTAGTAGCAAAATGGATGCCAAAACATAATTAATAAATTAAATTTAGAACATCATCTTTAAAAAGAATGTGGATAATAAAATACAACTCCCTAAAAATAATAGATTCGATAAAGTGATCATGAGAACAAAATATCCTATAGTGAATCAAAGTTATCACATTAGGATTCTTCTTACCAATATTAATCTTAGTAATCTATAATTTAATAATCATAGCCCAATTCCAATACAAAGCAGGACTAGAAGTATATATCACAAGAAGAGTTACTTAAAATTTATCAGCATATTGATTAAATCAGAAACACACAAAGACAATTTATTTAGCAATTCGTTAATTTTTTAAGAGATTAATAGTTAGAACAGTAGTAAATACACCCGTTTGAATAGTTTATTATTAAAAACAATAATAGTAATAATGTCTCAAGTAAAACGAATACTGAAATTAGTTGTGAAAATGAAGGAGATGTATTCGAATAATAATACCAATCAAACCTAAATATATAGTTACAAAATTAAGATTTATAAACGGGAAATGAAAAAAATTTTAGGATTTTAAAACTGACAGTTTGGTATCCCCTACATAAAATTAACATCAATATTTGCCAACAAAAACTCCAACCAATAGGAGCAATAGAAGTTCTTAATACATTGAAAAAGAATAAGAAAATGAAGATTATGATGATAGCAATGGAAGTCTTTCCTATCACTAAAAAACTCTAGCATAAACTTTTTGAAAAAAAATGCAAAAAAAGTCTAAATAGATCTTCATAATAAATAAAGGAAAAAAAAGGAAAAAAGCGGAAACAAAAGCATGTCGAGTGAAAAATCATCTTATCTTAATGTATCCGTCGATTAAGGAAAACTTAAATCTTCAGAAGATTTAAATCCTAGTTCTGTTGCGAATAAAACGAGTCAAAATTCTTAGGCCCCAAATAATAAAAATACCTAATATTTTAAGGGTTAATAAATATACCAAACCGGCGATATAGGAAATAAGTTATAATTATAAGATATGAATTAATAGTAAGAGGAGTAATCAGTATCACTTTCTCAAAGAAATAGGACATCTTAAAGTCCTTCATAAACCAATATTGCTTATAAAGATTTGATGCATCAGAGCGATAGTAAATAAAAAGCTAAAACACTTTAAAATCAATCATACTCTACATATTATGGATCAGGGTAGAGTGAAAGATCTTAAAATACTGTTAATGAAAAGAACTAAGTTATAAATAATGCTTTGAGTTCAAGTGGAAGCAGATTCCATAAATCAAATAATAATCCAATGAGCAATTCCTAAGATAAAACGCACAAACTTCCATATCATAAAAGCTATGTTAGTAATATATAATCAAATGTTTTAAATTCAATGATGAATAGTAGTTAAAAAAATAAAAATTTCAATATAAATAATGCAAACTATGCATCAAAAGAGAAGTATTTTACATATTCCCAGTTGCAACACAGTTAAGTTTATAACGCTCATAGTAAAAATGCGATTTCTGATGTTCTTAGTCCATTACCAGGCCATAGAAGGCAAAATAGTTAAACAGATAAAAGCAGCACTACAAATGTCAAGGGTCCTGGACACAGAAAAACTTATTCGAATAATTTTAATTCCTCATCAGCAACACAGCAGCACTAATTATAAGAAAGTGATACAAATAATTAAAAGTTGCCTTCTAATTTGACTGCTCAACATGAATTTTAGAACTCAATTAACTAAATTACTCCAACCAAGTAATTTCATTTGAGTTTTGTTGAATTATCTAAAAACATTTCTCAGGAAAAGGTTTTTGATACGGTCTATTCAGGTTAGAATTCTAAAGATTAACCAATTTAAAATTTAGAAATTGGTAAAGAAATGTTATAAAGTTATTCTCATAAAGAATCAGAAAATAATTAACCACAAATTAATCCTTAAATTTAGTTGTAAATAAAAAAATAATAAAATAAAAGAAGCAAATAAGATGAAATGCAATAAATTAGACACATTTTATCAAATGAAAATGCTTAGTTAAATAATGCTCATATAAAGTGTAAAGCAATTTTGAATATTAACTTAATAAGAAATTTATTTTTATTATATTTTTAGATGATTTATCTTAAAATTATGACAAAATATATTTAATTAGCATGCAATGGTGGAAAAAATATTTAAATTATTTAGGAATTGGATAGGCCCTGACTTGTAAACAACTGAATTACTAATTATTTATTATGAAAATACATATTTAATTTTATATTTTAGAAGAAAGTGAAGGTACCAATCTAAGTGCTTCCCATTATCAAAATATAGATTAGATTACTAATTAAAATCTATTAGAAAAAAAATGGGAAATAAGGCAGTTTTAAGAGAGGGTTTAATTTTGCATATTGATTATGAACCTATATGTGAGCAGCTGTTTTCATAATTGAAAGATTGGTACGGAATAGATTATATTATATAAAGAAAAGTTATAAAAGATCATTAATAAGGTAGAATTATTATATAGCTATATCCTGGTAATAAAAACTATTTAAAATATAAAATCCATATTAATAAATTTAAACATATGATTTTATAAAATTAAATAGAAAAAGAATAGATTAATTAATATTCTTCGTAAAATAGTAGAAAAAACTCAGGAGCATCTTAAATTTAAACTAAAGGATATTTGTCACGAGAACTTTTACTTTAATAATAAAAAATGAATAATAGTGTGTCGATAAATGGGGGATAATGTAATATACAATGACTATTAAATAATCCTAAAAAATAACATATATTACTTTAAATAGTATGTTAATTATAAATATATATAAAAATTAAAATTTTTAGTATTATTATGATATTTAATAATTATTTTATTAATTAATGAATGGCTTTCATCATAATAAAGTGATTAAGGCTACATAGATGAAAAAGAAAAAGGTTATAAATAAAAAACTATAGAACCATCTAACATTTCCTTTTCCAATACATTTTCCAGTCCATATACAATGATGGTCTATATATGAAATTTATTTTATCAATTAACTTTAATCAATTATTACGTTTATTTAAATACCTAAATTTTAAATGCACGAGTTACAATCAGTACAATGATAAGTATTTTATTCTCTTCTTATATGACAAATTTCACACATTCTATTTTATTAAGTTAAATATAATAAACGAATAATTAAATAATGATAATTATTACTATTCTCCTAACTCTATAGGAGGCTAATTATATTGATTTACTATGCCTTCATTTTTCAAAGCAGTGACAAGAAATAAAAATAAATCAAGAAATATTAAAAACAATAAACCAATTTTTTTCCATTCCGCCATACTTCTTAGCTTTGTAGTTGATACAAACATCAAATATCCAAATCCTGTAATCATACCAACAGTGACTATACTTAAATACCCTAAAACAATTATTTTTCATACATATTTAATATATTTATTTATCTATTATTATAGATTATATACAATGAGGTCCAATTGTAATTCTTGGCTATCCATCTCTAAACATATAAACCTTATGATTTCCATACATAGGCCGACTGGAAAGATTTTAACCTCCTTAAATTTCAAATTGTGTTGAATTATCACTAACTAATTCAATTGGTTTTATATCTTTGCCCATCATTATTTTTTTGTTTAGATTGAATTTGACTAATTTCTATTTTATTTAAATTGTAAAAAAATAAATTTTATTGGAGAAAACTATTCAATAAACCTTCTAAAAAATTATTATTTTTAGAAAAAGAAGAAAATAATAATTAACATATGACAAAAGTATAATAGTTGTAATATAATTAAAATATAATATATGAAAAATTTATTATAAAAAATATATATTTAAGTAATTATATATTGATTGAATGTCATTAAATTGTCTGACCTCTAAGTTTTCTATATTTTAAACTGTGCGGTGTTTTTTCGTTTTTTGTTTTATAAAACTAATTTTCACTTTATCTAAATGTTTGTGCCATAAATGAACTAGGTGCATCTCTTCCGGTCATTGACCTCATATTAATGATATGTTTTATACGGGGGGATATTTTTTCCAAAGCTTTTTATATTTACTTTCTTTGATTTTCTTGATTTTCCTCTACATTTTTAGCAGTATTTACTCCATTAATTACATTGTCTATTTTGATAGATAGGGGTCTTTTTATTCCCTATCATAGTCAAAAATACATTTTAATCTGTCTTAATACACACATTTTAGATATTAATTATTGGCCTATTGATAGTATAAATCATGCATAGGAACCTTCATAGATTTTCCATCTCTGAATGGTCTTTTACATATGTCAGGAGTATAAACTCCTTACTTCACTTTATAACTTGAAAAATTATTATATCTTCTCTCATCATCTGGATTGTCCATGCTGCTTTGTATTTTCCTAGGTGTAAACTTATCAAAACAGATTTAGGGCACATGTTTTTCTATAACATTTTTAGAAGGTGAATATGAAGTATCAGTGCATGCTTAGAAATAATTTTATTAGAATTAAAATCCTTTAGTAGACTAGTGTCCCTAATTTATGTCTCCATTTTGTGGACTTTAGACATTAAAGTGGGATAAACTTAGTCTATTTCTTGCTTTTATGTAACTTGTCTAACATTTTTAACTAACATCACCTGCTGAAGTTCTAAAGTGCTTTTCATACGATATGTTTTTAGCCTTTCTAAGCTTATATTATATTTAATTCATGATATTTTCTTGTTAATTTAAATTTTGTATCAATATAGGTTATTCATTATTTTATTATTGCAAAAATTTTTCATTTCTTTTAAACACAGATCTTGTTTTATAATATAGTTCTCTTTTTGTTATGCTCTTTTTTTCATAAGGGTTAAAAGATGTATTCATCTTTTTTGATATTTTTATTGGAATTTATTAAATAAATTTATTGAGTTTTATTTCGCTTAATACATTCATCTCTATACAGATAATTAGAGTAGGAATCCATTATAAACTGCTACTAAAATGTTAAGAGAATATTATAATAAAACATTTCAAAAATAATAATACTGAATATTTAAATTATTTGCCTAAAAATTATATTTATATTAATATACAAATGTAAATTTTTATTTTTAAATAAAAGTAATTTTATTTTAATTTTTATATGTGAAAAAATAATATATACTTTCCTTATATATTAACAATTTTATATTAATCTTCATAAAACCTAATTCAAATATAATAAAAAATAATAAAAATGAAATATTAGATCATTCTAATACTCTATTTTCTATAATTATAAACTATTATCTCATAGGAATTACAAGATTAGATTAAATAATGTCTGACAAATAAATGTGGATAATAGATAAAATAATTATCAGAATAAGATTTCTAAGAGTTTTCTTACAGTTTAATGGGATTTGAAAATTGCACAAAAGAAAAATGCAAATATTTTATAGTTAATGATAGAAAAGTAAATAATATAACACAAGGATAAAAATAGGATATAAAAAATGCTATAAAGAGTGTGATTCATTTTTTTAAGACATTACTTAGTAATCTATTTCTAATTGTATTATAAAATGTGTTGACAATTTGGTAGTTGTTTAACAAGATAAAAGTGGTGTGAAAAACAATACACTTTTTTATTAAAAATCGCTATTTTACCTTTTGATTTTTCTTATTGCATTAACTCTTGTAGTATGTATTAGTTAATTTGCTAGAAATTACTTAAGAAATAATCAGAGATATAGTTAAAATTCTGTAAGTTACTCACGATAACTTGGATAAGAAATTGACTTGCAAAGTTTTGAAAATGATACAATGAATGATTTAAAAGATTATTCTGAGAGCTAGGTTTCATTAAGATCAAGCTAAAATTTTAAATAAAAAGAAGATGAAGGCTTAAATAATCAATAATCAATAAAATAAAATAGTTAAAAATCTAAGAATTTATGAAATATAATGTTGATTAAGATAAAATAAGAATTAGCCTCTTAACTTATATAATATAGTGCTATAAAATTTATAATACAAAACTAAATATTAAATAATTATAATTTATTATTAAAAAATTTTATTAGTAATATTTACTATCATCACTAGAATCTTATCTATAATTAAAATTTATTATTATTACATTTAAATATAAACAAATACCTAATAAAAAAACCCAATTAATATTAATCAAGAATATTTGTGGATTAATTTTAAAAATAATTTCATTTATATTAATATTGGACTATGTAATATTTATTTATTTTTATTTAAAGACAAGTCACCATTATATAATAGTATAATAATTATAATAATAAAAATAATTATATTTTATCTAATAAAATTTCTGTTAATTTAATATTACTATAAATATTTTTATAAATTTAATTAAGTATAAAAATATATGAAATTAATGAATTAAATTATTGCTTATTCTGAATAAATTTAATTATCATTATACATGTTAAGCTTAGAGTTTATAAAATTCTGTTATATAAGTAATATTGATTAAATATATTTGGAATATTACTAATATTTAAATTAGATGGGGGATAGAGAATAAAAGTAAATATTTATTTAATGCTCGAAAAAGAAAATGAAATCAAATTTTTTTAATACTAAAATAGAAAAATTTATAAAAAAGTTTAGTTATTTGTTGACTCAAAAAAAAACATTACTATATAAAAGTAGTGGTTTATATTTTTATACTTATAATATAGAATTATAATTATATATAAAACACTAAATAGTAAATTAATGTTTAAATTCACAGAAATAATTAATTATTTTATGTTATATAGATTTTTTATAGGTATATATCATTTATATATTTTTTAAAGTAATTTTAAAAAACACATAGTTGAGTATATATTCCAGAAGATTTCATAAAAACGAAGGCAAGCCGATATTTTGGGGATCAATTGCTTATTAATAAGAACTTTGGGCATAATATTAATAGGTTCGGCATTCTTCTTCCTAAGAACTACTATATAGTCTGTCTTTATCAATTGTAGAATCAGAGAATAGAATCTCTTCGTCACATACGACTTATATATTGTTAAGCAATACTTGATTTTAGTTGTTTGAAGAAGATGAATCTTCGTCGGATAAATATTATACATGATTATTTACAGGGGGTCTAGAAGCATATTTCTTAGAATTAGGCTATCTAGGCTTTTGTTGAGAATGATTTCTGGAGCTCATTATATATTATTTTATCAATTTTAATGTAAGTTTTTAAATATAAGGTTGATAATTTTGGGTAAAAATTGTTTCCTTGTTGAAGGTTCGCGTATTTTTTTTCTCAGTTTATTTTTCTTTAATTAAGAGGTCTCAAGCCTTTAATTTCCCTTTATTTTTTTATTTTGTTTTTTTTTTTTTTTCAGATCATAAACAATTAATTAATTATGCATTTATGAGTCTTCCCAAATTCCTTTAATAATATGCATGGCCCCCTATTTTACAGATTAATTTAATTTTTTATTGTTGCAATATGACATGTAAATTATGATATAAAATTATTTAAAGTTAATCTTCTATTTATAATAACGCCTGATTCACTGAGTATATATATACATATATATATCAGTTTTCATTATGCTAATTTCTATATATCAATAGAACTTTCTGGCATATTCTTATATAAATAATCTTTCTCAATATCATTAAAAAAATGAATTAATATTTTATATTGTTTAATTATAAACAAAAAATATTTTTTAATTTAATTAAAATTATTTGTTTATTTTATAATAAATGATTAATTTTTTCGTATAATATTAGATATTTCTAAAATGACAATATATATTGAATATATTTCGAACAATTTTGTACCCTACTCCTTTTCCTTACTTACCAGCTATTTTATCTATCTGTGAAATCAATTTAAATAATTTTGAAGAACTTATTAATAGGAATTACTAAATAATTCGTCATTAATATGGTTTATCAATAATTTATGTGTTTATATACCTATAATATTCTGCTTTTAGCCCCTTTTTTTCAATTTCCTATCAATAAAAACTGTACTTTTATTCATGATAAGTCTTTTATATGGCGTAATATTTATTGAAAATTATTTAAAAATTATTATTTTTATTCCATTTAACTCACCACCCTAATATGTGTAATTTAAATAAACGAAATAAATATTAACTTATAATTTTTTAGTTTTAATTAGAATAATTAAAAATATCTATATTTATTTCTTAAATTTCAATTATTAAACAATTATGACGAATTAATAAAAAATGTTGATGATGTAGTATTTTACATGTACTTATTACCACCTTATATTTAAAAATTTAAAATTAATAGAATTTTTAGCAATAATAATGATGAGTAATTAAGTCATTTAAATTTCAAAAGAATAAAATAAGCAGCGAAAATCAAAAATTTAATTATTAAATAGTAATACTATAAAATAAAAATGAAAATAGGATATATTTCTAATTATATAATTGTTTTAATACTAGCTTTTTTATACAATAATAATGTAAGAGGTTTAGTTGGATAAAAATAATATGATGGTTTTGACTTATTTGTTCATTTGTTATTGATTACATTCTTCATAATCCTGTAGATTTAGCGAAAAATAGTTTTAGGTTTTTCTTACTTAGGATAACTTATAGTATATTTGATAATAATTGATTAATAAAATAAAAATAAATTCGAAATGATGGAAAGTCTTAAATATGGAATAATTTCCACCACAGTATTTTGGATTTTTCGATTATTTTATTGAGTTTTAAGGACAAGAAATAAATATATTAAATTCAATAAATATATGTTTGAGTTGCTTAATTATGATGATTCAAAATTCTTTTTAAAATGATATATATATTTTAATTTTTTATATATACAATATTAAATTGTTAATTTTATTCTAAAATTTATATACTAATTATAAATAATATTTATTTTCGATTAATTTTATATAAATAAATTTTAAAAATTGAAATCAATTAAACAAAATGATTTTTATATTTTACATATACTTATTTGCAGTGGTGGTTTATTAAGAAATTAAATTTTTGTATTTAAATCTCAGATAAACTATTTTTTACGTGAAGTTAATAAATCTAAATTATTTTATTAAATGTTTAATAAGCTAAAAACTCTTCGAAATGTCCCTATTAATAAAAATTAAAAATAAATTAGAGAATGATATATTAGCATTTGTTAATAATTTAAAATGTACATTGAGAACTTCATCTTTATTTATTTTAGCTGCTATCGGTAGATCATAATTTTATTCCAGACTCAAAAAAGTCGATGTGAATTATATAGTAGGAAGTAGTTCAATAAAATCATTGATTTCGAAAGCATCTTTCAAAAAATACTAGAAAAATTAGTTGTATAAGTCTATTTCGCTTTCATGATGTTCATGAGATTTTGTTAAATATTCAGGACAAAAAGGAATTATTCTAACTGCTTTTTCTAAAGAAAAAACATTTAGCTATATCCCTATAATCAAATAGAATAGAGATGCTAACAAAGCAAACTGATTATACTATAATGATTCATTTTCCATTTGAATTACATCTAAAATTTGCATGCAAAATCTATAATTTTTATATGAAGATTCTTTAGGTTTCTTGAAATATACGTCTTCTTCTTCTTCCATATCTGGAATATACTTTTTGTTTTTAAATTAGTAGAAGGGATTTACTTCATAGTATTTATCCCATTCCTACATATACCATTGGCACCACATATTAACAGTAGAGGGGTTTATATACCATTGTATTTCCTATTTTAGTTTAATTTAAATTTGAATTAATAAATTTATTAAAATAGAATTTATTTTAATACAATCATGATTTTCATTTCCATATCTTTAATTTAATCTCTGGAATATCCATTGTCAGCAGAAAGAACAAAGTCATCAAGTCTGGGAGGTAATACTTCCTATTATATATTTATATGATTTAAAAATAAGAAATTAATTTACATCATAAATTTTGATTTGTACCTCATTTTTCGCTGCAATTAACATAGCAGCTACCCCAACTAATTAGAGCATATCTCTTGTAATATTCGGAACTTATGTTAAATATCTATCTATATAATCATAAGTTAAATACATAGTTTCTCTAGTTAAAGTAAACTCATAGACCACTTCAGATATCCAGTTAAATAAAATCTGCCTCATTTCATTCTATAATAAATAAAAGATATTATATTTTTTATACTATATATTCAAATTTATTGAAATAAATTAATTTACTGTTATTTCTGATTAATTATCTAGATAAAATGGATTTATTACATATTTTGACTAAAGTGCTTTTAGATTTTTCTGGACTTCCTTATCAAAATTCTACATTCCATAATAAGAAGGATTAAAATGAGACTCTTTTTTTTAATTACATTATTAGTTTTTAATAATCTCATTACTTTAATCTTTAATCTACCTCACCCCATGTTTTTCCAAATCATGGTCTAAATTTTTAAATGAGTTTCTAACAGCTTGGATATTTTAATTTTATAACCCATTACTTTATTATTGTTACTATTATCTATTATCTAACTACCCTATGTAGTTCTTTTAAAATGAATTATTTTCCTATTATTAGTTTTTCTATTAAACATATGTGTTTTCAGAATATAGTTATAAGTTTTCTTCATCAAAATCCTATATATCGCTTCTAGTTTTTTCTTGGTTAGAATTTTAGTTGGCTTATTTAGTTGAAAGATAGCTATTTTATCCGATATCTTTTTAAAAATCCTCTCCATGCGTGGTAGCTACAGTTGCAACAGTTTGAACGTCTTTCGCTTCTTAAGTTTGTAAACTTTCTTATTTAGTTTGGAAATTGTCTTATATATATATTGTTTCAAATGGTTTATTATTATAGTTTAACTTCTTTAAACTATTAATACTTTATTTTTCATCAGAGTTTTCATCGATAAGTTTATAATTACTGAGTTCTTAAATTATTTTGTTAAAGTTTTAGGTTTGCTGCTCTGAAATTATTTCTTGACAATTATGAATACTTGCCATATATTGCTCTTGGTTGTGTTTAAAATTGTCATAAAGCCCGGACTTATTTTATTCTGAAAATTTCATCTATGCTACAGTAGCTTATTCATTAGCCTAATAATCATCATCATCGCTATTGTTATTAAAATCATTCTTATCATTTCCACTGCCCTCTTATAAGATTTTTATGTTTTCATAAAATCGGTATTCTTTTAAAAAATCAATTGTTTTTTATTTCTCTGAGGTTAATTATTTTTCTTCTTTTTCTTCTTCGTTGGAATTTTCACTAATGTGAGATAATGATTCATCACATTCTAAACCTGCTAAGGGATTGAATTCCTCTTCTTCTATATTATTACATATGTTATCTGAGGATATAGGATCAAAGGGATTAGGAGAAAATTAGGATTCTTGTAGATGTGTCAGCTACTTTGGCTCAACTACTTTCATGTTTTAATTCTAATTTTAAGAATTGTTGGTGTAGCTACTGTTGTCAACTTAAGAATTTGAATTCTTGCACTAAGACTTTTCTTTATTTGAAGAAACTCCATATGTAGAAGATCTATTAGAAGAAGATGGAAAATAGTTTTGTTTTTAGGGTTATATTTGTAAATAGTTTTAACCATCTTATTGGCATTAGTTTTTTTAAGAACTAATATTATTAATTTTCATAGATAAATTTGAAGTTTAAGATGAATTTTAGCCTTATTTTTGAGAAAAATTCAATCCTTCATTTTCTCCTTAGAGCTGGCCAGAAGAATTTAATTTCTATATTTAATGTTCTTATTAGTCATTTTCTTTTTTTAATTTTTTATCTCTATTTATATTGTTTTCTTTTTCTAGATAATTACTGTAAGAGATTATATCCTCTGGTTTCATTGTATGGTATTTATATGGGTATTCATTCAGAGCATATTAGCTATTATTGTTATTATTATTGTCAATAGATATATCTCTTTTGCTGTTTTGGTATGAATAACTGTTTATTTAGTTCTTTGTGGTTTAGTAAGTTTCGACATTGGTTTAATAATTTTTAGGAGATATATCTATATAGTTTGTTCGATTTTAATTAGTCAATATAGAATCATAGACTTTATTATTCTAACTTTAATACTACTGTTCCTAAATATCATGTTCGTTTTATATAGGTTCTTATCCTTTATGCTCTTTGTAAAGCTCATTCAGTAACTTTTCTTATTCTTTTAAATAAACTTATTTTTCTCTTTAATTTTTCTCAATGAGTTAAATTTAAGATTTTAATGTTTAAGTTAAATTTGTACATTCAGATTGAGAACGAGTATTTTTTTTTTAAACTGAAAATCATTGTTATTAGTAAGTTATTATTTTTGTTAATGATCTTAATATTTATTTAAAATGCTGTTATTTTCCTAAAAAGGCTTGATTTTGCTTAATTCAAATGTGTTAGCTATTCCTTCTTTATCAGCAGGTAGAAATGATTTCTTTTTACTATTTTCTTTGCTTTTATTCTATTTCTGATCTTATTTAGACATAAAATTATTCTTTTTACTTTCATCATTAAGGAATGAAGTAGTATAAGGATATAAATTAATGCTAGTATTATATACACTATTTAATTTTAAATGTTGATATTTAGGATTGTTTTCACCAACTTTGTTGGAAGAGTTGCTATTTAGCTTATTTTATCCAATTTCATTTTACTATAACCTAGCTTAATTTTCTTATTTCCCACAGTGAATCTAAGTATTTACTTTTTCTTATTAAATGCAATTATATTATTCTTGCGAGGTATTGTTTTAATTCTGAAAAAATAATTTTTTATTATTTAAAATTAATTTTTTTAATATAAATTTTATTTAATTTACTTAACTCTTATTATTATGATGATACTCTTCAACAAATTTATAATTTTTTTATTATAGGTTTTGATGTTTTTTCTTAGTGCATCCATCTTAAGGTTATTGTTGTTTATTTGCATTTGATATGCAATTGTTAGGTTGACTACCTTAATTATTTAAAGATTTTTATGCATTTTATAAATATGAATTAGATGGTTTATTAGTACTTAGATTACTATTATTTAATGCACTAGATTATTAAATATTAAAACCTTGCTTTTATTAGTTGGTATAAGTGGACTTATTTTAGTGCTAGTGATTTCTAGAACTGTTTGAAATAATATTTGTTTATTACAATGCAAGTTACTACACAGGTATATGAACCTTGCTTGTTTATATATTGGTGATATGAGTTTATTTATTACAATTATCTTCTTAAGTCTATAGATGATTATATAACTACTAATGTATCTAGGAATATTTCGGAGATGATTGTTTACTAATATATTTATTGCTGTTTTCTTGAATTTAGGAAGTATTATTAGTGTTCGATGAATATGGATGCTGATTTCCTCCATAAAAAACATAATCACTCCTGTGCCTCAAATGCGATTATCTCTCATTTTTAGTTTAATTATTTTGTTACTATGCTTGCTGTTATTGTTATTATAAAATATGTTAATTCTTATAAATATTATTACTCACTTATTATTCTTAAGGCTTTATATTTTATTATGTGAAACTATAATTTCGTTATGAATTACTCTAGCTTAATGATGGTTAAGCTTTTTAAATATTATGACTTTAATTTTAATTAGATTATTACTCAGATAGACCTAATATTTTTAATGAATTTCATTATATGTTGTAGAGGAAAAACTAGTTTTTTTATTATGCATATACTAGTAAGGTTAAGCTGTGGTTGTTATTTAATGAACCTTATTATTCATATTTCCATTTGATATTCCATTCATAACGGGCTTTGATTTGGATTGCAAACTATATTTTTATTATGAATTGCTTTGGTTGGTACTATTTGTGTAAGATTACTGGGAAGATGACATTGAATAATTTCCAGTTCCGGTTTTTCTATCATTGTTGACATTTTAGCATATCTAATTATTATTTTATTAATTCAATGTATTGTGTGCATTTTAATGTGGCTATTTAACTTTATTAAGATCACTAATTCTTTTATTGACATAACTCATCGTTGATGTTAAGGGTTTTTAATTTATATTAGATTATCTAATTTAATTTATAAATATTATTAGATCAGCCATTATTTAAAATTTTAATAGTATAATAATAAATACCTTTAATAATTTTCTTTATTGTTGTTGTCATGTTCTAAGTTACCTTAATTTTATTGATATTTTATGTTATAAGAACCATGATTAGCATTATTATAATTATATGTCTATGAATGCTATGGTTGCAATTTAGTTTAATTTAAAGTAATTTTATTTTTGGTATCTTCTTGCTAATTTATCGGTATAATTCCATTCTGAGAAGAAATGGAATTATTTCTTATATACTATGAATATGAATATTGTTATGAAGGATACTTATTTTTAGATGTTTAATAAACTGAACTCATTACAATATTTTGTAATTTTGTAATATTATTTTTGTTTTGATTTAATATTGTCTTTACTTATGATTACAGTCTCTCAATGTTTGATTACTATTAATTTAATTCAAATTTTTCCAGTTGAAAGTTAATTACACAATATTTAGCATATAAATAACAAATCTAAACGAGATATATAGAAGAAGAAATTAATTATTAATAACGATGAATTATTATAAATTCAAAAATTAATTTATTTAATTATATGCTTTTGTAAATATTATATATATATTTTAAATTAACAATAATTATAAATAAAATATTAATATAATTAAATAAAAAATTTAAGTACAATTTATAATTTTTTTAAACTATTTTATATTAATTTTCCTATAAGAATTATACAAAAAAAAATTTATATTACTTTTATTTTTAAAAAGTTTATATATATATTATTATATTCCACTATACTTGAGTAATTATTATTAAAATTAATATAAAAATAAAAATAAAAAAAATATAAAATATTGGATTTAAAAAATGAAATAGAAATTATCTATATAAAAAAATGTTTAAAGTAAGAGAAGAAATATAATAAATATTTTTATAAAATTATAAAAATTTTGAAAAATAATTTAATTAAATATTTATGAATCAATTTAATTATTTTAAATAAATGTTACTATTTAATTTATTATAATTCTATTAAAGATACATAGCTAATAGAATAAATGATATTTATATTTTATTTATTATTATTACTGATTTTAAAATTTATGATAATTCGATAATTTAAAAATTATATTAATGAAAGTTTATATTATAGTTTTCCCACTTTTTTAAACTCTAAAAAATTTAATAATTATTTTTATATCAGTCTTATTTTAATTAAGATAAAAGTATTAATGATATTCAACTATAGAAAAATAAAATAATTCCTAAAAAATATCTAAAGGTAATAATTAACTTAGATAATTTTTAATGAAATAAATTGTTATTTAGGTGAGATTGTATATTTATATCATATTGAAATATTTCTTTTTACATTTATTTAATATTTTTTTTTTTAAATACTCGAAATAAACTAAAAACATTTTATTTAATTTAATTTTATACAGCTATGGTAAAGATGGTTGGTTCATACCGATATATAATTATATGCTTTAAAATTAAATATGCAAATTAAATCTTTATATTTGGTTATTTACTTTATATTAAGTATTTCTATAATGTATATATTTTATGTAACTAATTATATTATTTTCAGTTAAGAATTACAAGATTTTTAATACTTCAGTAAATAAAGTATTTTAAGTTATATCATTAATTACAGAAAGCGCTATATGCATATTTATTAAAGATATTATATTCTAATAAATTAATTTTTTACTTTTTAGATTCTCTAATAAGTAGAATAAATTTATAAATTGAATGAATTTTTCTTTTTTTTAATAATATTCCTTTTTTTACCTGTATTATAGATAATATATCATATTTTAAAATAGTTTATTATAAAATAAATTACTATTTTAAACTGGAAAAAAAAAAATGGGATAATTAAGTATTGTTAAACAGGCAAGTTTTAATAAGCATGAGCGGTAATAAATTTGTGATAATTAAATCTCTTGATATAGTATGTTATTTAATAAAAATCAAAATTGCAGAAAATTTGTAAATACTAATATAAACTATTAAAATAAAAAACAAAACAACAAAAAAAAACCCTAAAATAAAAAAAAATACTATTTGCAATACATTTATTAAATACTAGATCACAAGATGGGATGCGTGTCAACAAAAGATAAGCAAAAAAAAGGAAAGTAAAAAAAGAATAGATATAAAACCCAAATTTAAGTTCTGTATTGAAAAATTTGGAAGAAAATAATGCAAATTCGCAAATAGAAAAAAATTAAAAATCACCACCGTTTCACCATTAATTAATGAAACATATGCAAAGACCTTCTTTTTAAAATTTTTCATTGAACTCTCAATAAATTTCATAAAAGAAATCACATTGTCATAGTGAAAAACATATAAGTGAAAATTAACAATAAATAGTACTATAATAAACTTAATCTGAGAATTTGTGCACTTAAAATTATAATTAGGCTCATCCAGGACGACTTAAATAGCTTATAATAGATATTAATGTAGAGAATAGTTCTATAATAAAAAATCGATTTTCTCTGCTTGTCATGCTAATTTAGATTAAAAAAATCATTAAACTCGAATTGATTAACAATTGGAATATAATATATAATTTAGCAAGTAATTACAATAAAAAAGTGGGTAGAATAATAACAATTCTCCAGTCAAATAATCTGAGTAATAACATTAATTCGCAAAAATATCACAAAATGATAACGATAGTTTATACAATACACCCAAAAGAAAATCTGCAAACTATAATAATTTAGAGA
Source organism: Miamiensis avidus (assembly GCA_037039885.1). Classification (NCBI taxonomy): domain Eukaryota; phylum Ciliophora; class Oligohymenophorea; order Philasterida; family Glauconematidae; genus Miamiensis; species Miamiensis avidus. The sequence goes on from JAWVGU010000079.1 coordinate 124,887, forward strand.
AACATGACTTCAAAATCGATGATTTAGATGAACATTTTTTAAATAATTTCCATATGATCCATGAAAGAAAGCCCACTAATTCCAATGTTAAAGATATTATAAATAACAAAAATAATAAAAGTATTGATTATAATAATTCTAAAATAAAAGTAGAGAAATCTCAATAGTGTATTTAAGAGTAATGAATACATTAATATAAAAATTAAGATATATATATATATTCAAATCCTCTCATTTTAAGTTGTATTGGTATAGCTTTATAATTTTGGGATTATGAGCTTTAATTAAGAAATAATAATAGTCAAATGAATTAAAATTCTAATATAACAAGTTATTATATTCTAAAATAAAGAAATTTATATTTACTAATTATTATATATAAATATTGTAATATATTATAGCATTTTACTACTTATAATAAATAAAAATTATAGTTATATCATACTTAAAAATATTTTAAAATAATAAGCAATTATTTTAGTAAAAATATTAATAATAAGATAATATAGAATTAAGAATAATAGAAATATTTAATTTTTATATATTTATATTGAATTCACTTACTTTCAAATTAAACTTTATTAGCTGGCTAATTTTCTGGGTTTTAATTTTAATCTATATTCAATTTTTTTATTGGCTCTGCTCTTTTACCATATCCCTTTTAACCTTATTTTACATATCTTATTAATTTCGGCATTTACTTCAAATAGGAATTTTACTAATTATTAATAGCAGAAGCTATAGGGTATTTAGGAGATCTAGAAATTTATTATTTAAAGGGTGAGATTATATTTCTTTTGTATGGTTATTCCATTTCAACCTAATTTTCTTATTCTTCATCTTAGTATGTTTTTAGATTTATATCAGATTTTATTTAATCGATTTAATGGTTGCGGTTCTTTTCTTTAAAGGGACTGATGTATCTTATATGTTCTATTTGAGGTCTAGCCCTATTTACTACAGGGCTCAAACTTCTGTATACTTTAGGTGGATGAGGATATGACAGCATGACATCTTTTGATTATTAATCTTTATATCTTTGCTGAATAGTACTACATTACAGTACAGGAGGGGGAGTGCTAGGGTACGGAATTTTATTGAAAATATGACTTTAATTTGTTGGACTCAGTGAAGGATAAGATCTTAATGATTAAAAAAAGTTGTCTTATTTATTGCTTTTAATAAATCCTCCATCATTTATTCTTAAAATATAAAATAATTTTACATACATAGAATGAAAAAAATTATATTTTTATTTGTTTATATTTAATACACTATATATTTATCTCTTCCAGTTCCATCACTCTTATAATGCTACACCTTTGGAGGAATAAATGGTCTATAATAAATTTGTTTTGGTTAAGTCAATCTAGTCCCTATAATAAAATTATAAGTAAATATATTTATTTATTTATTTTAAAATTGTTTCACATAAATAAATTAATTGTAATATATTATATATCATAATTTTACTATTTTCAAGCTGAAAAAAAGTAGGTTTTTTGTAGGGAATTTAGATTCCTCCAGAATTAAAATTAATATAATTATCTCTTCCTTATCCATCAGATCTATAAGCAACGGTTTTATGTTATATTTAAACTTTTTTTCTCTCCATATATTATTTGAGATATTTAAATTAAAATTTTTAATTAGCAGAAAATAAATTGCTGTTCTTTTTATATAATTGTTTAAATATTTCAAGTTTTAAATTTCAAGATTATGTGTATTATTATTTTTTTTTTTTTTTCTTAGTTTAACTTGAAATGTTATTTTATTTCACAATACTTTTACCAAATACATATTAGCATAATTATTAATAATAACATTTTATAAACTATTCTTATAATAATATATATAATAAAATATATTTAGGAATTCTTAAGAATAATATTTATACAAAATTATCATTCTAATAGTGTTTGGTATATACTATGCTAATTTTACTATACAAATATATTAATTAGAATATATTTTAATTTTTTTATATTTTTACATTTATATTTTTAGGATCTCAATAAGATTGTTTACATTCTGGTTAAAAAAATTTGGTAGTTTATTGTTTAATTTATATAATTAAAAATTTATTAAACTGAAATAAAAATAAAGTGTATATATTAAAATTACTACATTATCTATAAGGAAAAATAAAACACTTTGTATTTAGAATGAATAAAAATCCTTAAAAAGATAAATGGTATTATCAAGCTTTTAAAAAGTAGGTTTAATATAGCAAATTAGTGCACCACAACGATAAAACAGAGGAAGACAAATATTTTGAAGCTATATAAAAGGAAAAATAAGTAATATAAAAGAAAATAAAGTGTTTATTATTTTATTTAAAATTCTAGTCAATTATAAAATCCAACATAAATAAATATTCTTTAGAAAAAACAGTAAAGAGTAACTTAAGAAGATTTTAAGCTATATAAAAATACGGTAATTATTATTTTTAAAATATGAAACTTTATATAATATAATTATATTTTGAAGATACACAACATATTATTTGAAGATTCATAAGAAATTAATACAAACAAGTGTAACAAAACCTTCGCTTTAGAAAGATAATCAAGGTAGAGCAATAACAACAATAATAGTATTAATCATAGCGGTTTTATAATGAAGTCTAATTTGGCAAATCAATCCTTTGATATAAAAGAGATTAAGAAAAGTTAAAATTTAGGAGACAACATAAAAAGATAGCATTCAAAAACTATATATGAAAATGGAAATCAAAAGGAACTTAGTTATATAAAAACCACAAATTGCGTAGATATTTCATAAACTTTTGGAATTACACCATAAAATTACAAAGCGTATAAAAAATAAAAAAAATTAAATACTGTAATGAAATATTGATTTTGTTCTTTTTTTATTAGATATTCTTAATAATCATCAAGAAAATCACGCCCTGTAAGTAATGGAATGACACATTTCCCTCCTAAATAAAGTGGGAAAATGTCTTTATTATGTGATTCGCAATAATCATAAAATTTAAAAGGAAAACCTAATGCATTTCCTAGAATTTTGGATGATATAACACCTTAAAATATTCATATAAAATAGAGCAATACGATGGATATAAAATTCTAAGAAAAAGGCCGTTATCATAATCATTTACAAGGAATATTTTACAAAATAATAGCGAATTTAAAAGAGATATATCATCTAGCAATGGAGTTTCTACATAAAACGATTAGTAGTAATAATAACCTACTGTTATCAGAGTTGTAAAGACTTTAATGGGAAGTGTAAAGGAATTTGCACCTGTAGTATTAAGTCCATAGTAATTTTTTGAGTAAATAGAAAAATAAAAGTAATAAAAACTTGCAGAATTAGCTGAACAAGTAATTATATATTTATTATACCTATTTTTGAATTGAATTAAAATATATTATTAAAAGAATAAAGAAAAATCCTTGGTTATTCCTCTTAATACTGACAAATATTTTAGAAATGTAAAAAAATTATTTAAATTATTTAATATTACAATATTTTTATTAATTTTATTAAAGGTAAACATATCATTTTCTTAAACATTCTAAAATTAAGAATTAAAGATAGTGAATGAAAAATTAATAACTGTTTGCAATAAATCCTCTTATTTAAAAGTACTTTAATAATTTTATCAAGTTATATGGATCTTGAATAAAATTTTTTATTTCCATTATTATAGTTTGCAATAATACATCCTCAAATCAATTTAGAAAAGTAATATCAAATAAGTATTTAAATAAATAACTGTGATATTTAAGGGAAATTAGCTATAGGGTAATTAAATCTAATAATAAAATATATTTGATATATATATAAGTTAATGTATAATTAAAAAAAGAATTTGTGACTAAAATCTTTTGAACAATAACAAATAATTATGCATGACTGAAAAAGAAGCTATAAATTGTCCTTATATCAGCATGATATCTGCAAAACGAAAATTGCTGGGAGGAGTGTCTTTAAAAACAGATAAGTAGTTTCAAATTAAAAATACTAATAGAAATGAGGAAGAGTAGTAAAAAATATTTTGTTTTGAAAAATCTAGTTCATTATGTCTAGAAATAGATCTGATTGGTAAATAGTAAATGAAATTAAGTAACTTTACAACTGGAGAAGAAATTTCATTTGGATCGCTTAATATTTAACAAAATAACAAATACTATGTTGCGATTGCTCTTCACTCGAAAAATGATGCTGTAGAAATTGTTGGTGCTACTCAAATTTCTGATTTTTCTCACTTTTCTGAGGTTTCTTAAATGGTTGACATAGACCCTTAATAATTTTATAGTTAAGATGGGAGCAATGTTAAGTTATAATAAAAACAATAATAACAAAATTTGTAATTAGAAGAATAGTTTAGTGATGAAGTAAATTTATAAGACTTACTTGTAATGAATGATGATGAACTTAGAGAAGACCTTCAAAATAAAATTCCTCTAAAGACATATGGAATTAAAATAAAATCTTAGTATCCTAAATTATACTAATTCTATGAAAATAAAATAGAGAAAAAGTAGAAGTAAAAGCAATTAGATGACATACCTAAAGTACTACCGATTTACCATTGTGAAAATAATGAAGAAGAAGAACAAGAAAAAAAAGAGAAATAAAAATAAGTGAAAAATTATCTCCCGCCTCCTAAAAACATCCGCAAAATAAAATGAGTTTAGAAGAAATAAATACCTAAATTGTAATTTTATAAATTAAATATATATTTAATATTGCAAGCTTTTAAAATTAATTTATTTTAGAAAAAAATAAAATAGATGATAGTTTAAGAAGTAACTTTATATCATTTAGTTAAAAATTAAAATAATTTAAATGGTTAACTATTTTTAAAAAAAAATAGGAAATAAATGAACAGAATATAGCAATAGGTAGATTTAATGGAGAAAAATAAGAACATTAAGAAATAAATCAATAATAAATAGATGATGAATAAATCGACGAAGAAAGAGACAGTCTTAAAGATTCTAATAATGAAGACTACTTTAAATCATTAAAATAATCAAACCTAAGTCAATAAAGAAGTAATCAGTAATTAGAATCTCCACTAAATTCATAAAATTAATCATCACAGTATAGATTCATAGAATTAAAATATATAAAATATGATTATTCTTATAATTTATACTATTTTCTAAGATAAAGAGGTATTAGGAGTAAAACTGTAAGTCATTTTAGCAATTCATAAAACTCTAAAAATATTAATTTTTAATAAAATGAAATATTTAACTTAACTTCTGCAAATAATAATAATAATGATAATGATGGTGATTGTAATAATAGTAATTAATAAATTATTGATGAAGATAATAAAGAAAAAGAGGAATTAAAAATATAATTAAGAGAAAATTAAACAAAACTATAATTGTACAATAAAAAGCTAAATGATCTGAAATAAATAAAAGAGAATTTGTAAAATTAAAAGCCTAATGTTCCTGATGCAGTTGACAATTTTAGAAAAACTTAGCGGTTTACTCCACTTTAAGAATCATAACAGTATTATGATTCGCTGAGTGAAAAAGAAAAATTTCTTTTGCATTTTTGGAAAAGCATTAACAGTTCTTATTAGTAACAAATTTTAAAATTAATTAGCGAATAAATATTTGATATTATAATTAAATTAAAATTTATAAAATAATTTTTTATTTAGATTCAAAGATAGACTATTATAAGCTAGAGAAGAGACTAAAATGCATTGGAAAAAATTATAACCCTATTATGAATAGCTCCCTCCTAAAGAATAAATGCAAGATATTCTTAAAAATGCAAACTTAATGAAAGCCTAGAAATAAGGAGTAATAATATATATCATATATAACAGTATTATAATAAAAAATAATATATTTTAATAAATCAGTTATAAATGACTAAAAATTTCATTCCTAAAAAGTAATAATAGTTATTAAGGCACAAATACAAAGAAATATAAGACTAGTGTTTAAAGGCTAGATTATTTTTAGATACTAATAATTAAAGCTAATTTAAAAATCTGAAAAATAAAAGCAAAAATAATAATATTTGATTTTTTTATACTATATTTTTTTAATATTTATACTTATTCTTATTAATTTATATTAATTAATTAAATTATTTATATTATTAATTTATAAAAATAGTTAGCAATTTTAAATTTATATAAAATGATGAGTTTTAATTATAAGTTAGAATACCATTAACTCTTTCTGCATAAAATATTCCAAATTATTTTATTAGTATAATATAATCCTTTTTCTAAATTGAAAAATAAATATTATTAATAGGCTTTATTAGAAGGTTTCAATATATATATATATTTTGATTTTTAATTTTTGGGACTGATTAATTAAATATATACTTCTAAATAATGTCTACGGGAAGATAACTATATATACCATATTATTAATTAATTAGAATATAAATTATTTTACATGACTATTTAATAAATAATTATATAATTAATTTAAATTTATATATTCTTTCTACACGAAATAATTATCCGCATATTAATCTATGATAGAAGAATTATGGAAAATAAACTTTGAAGGACAAAATAAATTAACAAAAATTTAAATTTTTGACTTATTCTATTTTAGATGTGGCTCAAATAGAAGCAGATTCATTAAATTAGAATTCGAAATATCAAAGGATAAAATAATTGATTACCAAGGATATTGTGATTTTTTAAATATAACTTATGATAATGTTGTAGGGTAAATGGCCTACCAAAAATTCTTGCAAAAAAAAAATTCGGCATATGAAATCTGACAAGTTATAAAGACTAAAAGCAGATTTTAAAATTTTACTTTTTTAAATATGACAACAATCATTGCCCCATCGGTACTTGAAATGAAAAGTGAAATCTTCTTTGTTTTTTTAGCTTCTCAAAGGAGGCTGCTACTTACTATATTTTTGTTTTATTGAAATTAATATTATTAGTGGTGATATTATTATATACACTAAAGCATATTCATATATAAAGACTATAGCATTTAAACACCTGAGATATTGAATAAACTGTTTAAGAAGAAAGGTTAGCTGATTTAAAATAAGAGAAATATTAATATTTCGATTAAGAGGAATATTAATACCTCGATTAAGTGTATGAAGATAGCTCAATGGTTTAAAATACCAATTTAATTTACTAAATATAATGTATAAAGAATTTATTATTACAGACATAGCAATTATAATTAAAATATGTATTAATATATATATATATGGTGTTTTAGTTAAAAAATTAATATATCTAGAAGTTTTTACATCATTGTTTTTATTTTTTTTGCTTATTATTACAAATTCATTATTTCATTATATAACTTAATTTTATTATATAAATATGATATTTCAATATTAGTTTATTAGAAATTGATTTTTATAAATGTAATATAATTTCTCAAATATTAAATTACATTATTTATTTAGTTATAACTACAAATTAATAAATAAAAAATAATTAAAAAAATAAATAGGGAAGCAAAATTTAAGACAATTAAAAGATCTTCATGTAATCAATTTTCTTGTTTTTAAAAAAATAAAAAATGATGAAAAAAATAAAAACTGATGATTTTATTAATATTTACCAAATCACTTATATTTTTTTATACATCATTATATTGATGTTATTGTTTGATATAGATAATTATACCGATTAAATTCCTTTTATAAATAAAATTTCTATCTTATATATATATATTATGACTGTATAAAAAACAAAAATGTGTAGTATTATATTATTCTTAATTTATTATTTATATTTTATTATTTAAAGATTAATACTAAACATACGAATATGCTATTAATTAAATATAATTTATTTAAATATACTATACAAGATCATTCCCAATAACTTTAATCAACTTTTCTTCTACAATTTAAAACTCTAAATATGTCATTTTAAAAGAATAACTTATTAAAAAATTAAGATAAAAAACCAGGTAAAAAATGAAATCTATATAAATTATTTAACTTGCGGCATAATGAAGAGAGAAAGTAAGCCTACCAATAAAAATTTAAGTTATCTTATAAAGAAAAAATTATAATATTAATTAGTAAGCATACTAATTGTTTTAAAATGACTATATTAAATTTAATATATGTTTAATTTTTATATTTATAAATGAACCACATTTAGATGATATTTTCTGCATTTAAATACTTCGGATCCGTTCAATTAATCAATGTATATTCTGAAAATATTAAATTTAATTTCATTAGTAATATAATTCCCGCCGTATATTTAGGTTTACAGATGAAGACTCGTCTATTAGTATATAATATGAAGAAAAATCTGAAATAAATCCTGTATCAATTTATAATTTAGGTAAAAAAATTATATAATATGAGACACACTAAAATATTAATAATTTATTATATATATTATAAATCTAAGACACACCAAAATATTAATAATATTCTCTATATTTTAATTATTAAATAAAATATTTTTTTTAATAAAAAAAAAGAAAAATTAAGCGCAAAAACAAAACAAAAAGTTATGAATAAAAAAACTATTTACTATATTGATAGAAAGTCTCTATAGAACTAACCATTAGGGGGAAACAGTAGAGTAAAATAAACAAAATGATACTATTTTATATAAAATAAATGTCCATAACTAATTTAAATGTTTAAAGAGTTATCAATCCACTTTAAATATTGCTCCTGAAGAAGGAAAATATTAATTTCCGAAAATCACTCAAATTAATTAATAAAAAAATAAATTAAAAGATGAAAGAAATCGCTCTGGAATTGGAAATCCATAAAATGTGATTAATGAAGAACTTTTGTAGGAATTAAGATGTAAAAGCATTAAATAAAAATTTATAAGCAATCATTATTAATATTTTCACAAACTAAATAAATCTAAGAAATGAATTAAAGAATCAATAATGTAGAAGTTAGCCTCAAATAAGAAATGAGATGTAAAAACACTAAATAAAAATTGATAAGTAATCATTATTAATATTTTCACATAATATATAAATTTAAGAAATGAACCAGATGTTAAATTAAAGAATCGATAATGTAGAAGATAGCCTCAAATATTAAATTCATGTAATAAATTTCAAATTTAAATAATAATAAACAAGTAAAAACACTAAATACAATTTTAAAGTAATATTTATTAATATTTCATATAATAAATTGATTTAAGAAATGGACTAAGATATCCAATAAATAAATGGAGACATGGAATATTATTTGGTTGGGCGAATTAATAAGTTAGAAAATTACTGGGAAGCAAAATTTAAGACAATTAAAATATCTTAATGTAATCATTTTTCTTGTTTTTAATAAAATTAAAACTGATGATTATATTATTATTTTCCAAATCACTTTTATTTTTTATATATCTATATATAGATGTTATTGTATGATATAGATAATTATACTGTTTAAATTCCTTTTATAAATAAAATTTATATCTTTTAATATATATGTAATGACTGTATAAAAAACAAATATGTGTAATATTAAACTATTCTTAACTTTATATTTACATTTTATTATTTAAAGATTAATACTAACATATGTATAAATTATTACTTAACTCTTATATAAATAAAAACAAAAAGAAAAAAAAAATAACAAAAACGAAATAAACATCTTTTTATTAAAGAGTATTGATATATATCAAATAATTTTATTTTTATCAAAACATATCCATCATAAATGCCTATACTCAACCCGTTATAAAAATAATAGAATATAAGTGATTAATTTATTACTACTCATAATTTTCATGATCAATATATGCAATAGCAACTAATGAGACAATAAACTCTACAACTTGAAATAAAACTCATGAAATTGAGCATTTAGATGATGCAGCAATAGTAAAAAATATCTTATTCAAATGAACAAAACATAGCAAAAATAAAATGTAGATATACTAAAAATTACAAATTATCAGCCTAAAAAAGAAGAAATAATATGTAAGTATAATCAAAAGTAAAACTGCAGATTAGGAAATAAATGCAAATACATCCATGAAAAATTTTAAAAATTATCAGAAAAAGAATTAGAAATTAATTTAGTAATCATTATAACTAGAGCCAGAAATTATATAAATAAATGATATTACTGCAAAAAATCAAATAATAGAAGAATAGTATAGCATTAATAATTTAAAAAAATTACTGAATTATGGAGAACAAGAATAATTAAATAAAATGCAATAATTGATGAGAAAATGGATTAAACATATGGAGAAGGAAGTTATATTTAAGCACTGAAAACAATTGTAAAACGACCAAATCGATTAAAAACTCAATCTAAAGAAAATCACCAAAAAGTCAAAAATAAAATAAAAAAAAGCAAAATATCAATGCCAGGATTTAAATGAGGATTCCTAAACTGAAAACCACTAAATTGATATAAACTAGAAATGACATTAATTTTCAAATATAAATTCATATAACCTAATCTAATTTTTCTCTTTCATAATATATAAATTGTATGTATGCATATTATTTTTCTTAAATTGTAACAAGTCTAAATAATAGGCGAAAAAAAAAAAAATTATTACATAAATTTAATTTATATAAATATACCATAAAAGATCATTCCCAATAACTTTAATCAACTTTTCTTCTACAATTCAAAACTCTAAATATGTTATTTAAAAGATTAACTTATTAAAAAATTAAGATAAATAACCAGGTAAAAAATGAAATCTATATAAATTATTTAACTTGCGGCATAATGAAGAGAGAAAATAAGCCTACCAATAAAAATTTAAGTTATCTTATAAAGAAAAATTAATAATATTAATTAGTAAGCATAATAATTGTTTTAGAATGGCTTTAATAAATTTAATAAATGTTAGATTTTTATATTTTTAAATGAACCACATTTAGATGATATTTTCCGCTTTTAATATGAATATTATATTATATATAATAATAATTAATAAACAAAAATCATAAACTAAATTATAAATCAAAAAAATAAAGATAAAAGTATTTAAAATAATATTATAATTATATATAAAATATTAAATATTTAATTATTATTATTATATATTTAAAGATGATTTCAATATCACCTAATTTAAATACTTCGGATCCGTTCAATTAATCAATGTATATTCTGAAAATATTAAATTTAATTTCATTAGTAATATAATTCCCGCCATATATTTAGGTTTACAGATGAAGACTCGTGTATTAGTACATAATGTGACGAAAAATCTGAAATAAATCCTGTATCAATTTAAAATTTAGGTAAAAAAATTATATAATATGAGACACACTAAAATATTAATAATTTATTATATATATTATAAATCTCGGACACACCAAAATATTAATAATATTCTCTATATTTAAATTATTAAATAAAATATTTTCTATAATAAAAAAAAGAAAAATTAAGCGTAAAAACAAAACAAAAAGTTATGAATAAAAAAACTATTTACTATATTGAGAGAAAGTCTATATAGAACTAACCATTAGGGGGAAACCGTAGAGTAAAATAAACAAAAATAAACAAAATAATACTATTTTATATAAAATAAATGTCCATAACTGATTTAAATGTTTAAAGAGTTATCAATCTATTTTAAATATTGCTCCTGAAGAAGGAAAATAATAAATTCCGAAAATGACTCAAATTAATTAATAACAAAATAAATTGAAAGATGAAAGAAATCGCTCTGGAATTCGAAATCCGTAAAATGTGAGTAATGAAGAACTTTTGTAGGAAATGAGATGTAAAAACACTAAATAAAAATTTATAAGTAATCATTATTAATATTTTCACAAAATAAATAAATCTAAGAAATGAATTAAAGAATCGATAATGTAGAAGTTAGCCTCAAATAAGAAATGAATAGCCTCAAATAAGAAATGAAATGTATAAACTCTAAATAAAAATTTATAAGTAATCATTATTAATATTTTCACATAATATATAAATTTAAGAAATGAATTAAAGAATTTAGAATGTAGAATATTAAAACTTCATATTTAATTAATAATTAACAAGTAAAAACACTAAATACAATTTTAAAGTAATATATATTAATATTTCATATAATAAATTAATTTAAGAAATGGACAAAGATATCAAAAAAATAAATGGATACATGAGACATGATTTGGTTGGGCGAATTAATAAGTTAGAAAATTAGTGGGAAGCAAAATTTAAGGCAATTAAAATATCTAATTATAATCATTTTTTTGATTTTAATAAAATTAAAACTGATGATTATATTATTATATTCCAAATCACTTTTATTTTTTATAATCTTTATATAGATATTATTGTATGATATAGATAATTATATCGTTTAAATTCCTTTTATAAATAAAATTTATATGTTTTAATATATGTATGTTATGACTGTATAAAAAATAAATATGTGTAATATTAAACTATTCTGAACTTTATATTTACATTTTATTATTTAAAGATTAATACTAAACATATGTATAAATTATTAATTTAATTTATATAATTATACCGTAAAAGATCATTCCCAATAACTTTAATCAAATTTTCTTCTACAATTCAAAACTCTAAATATGTCATATAAAAGATTAATTTATTAAAAATTAAGATAAATAACCAGGTAAAAAATGAAATCTATATAAATTATTTAACTTGTGCCATAATGAAGAGACAAAATAAGCCTATCAATAAAAATTTAAGTTATCTTATAAAGAAAAAATTATAATATTAATTAGTAAGCATACTAATTGTTTTAAAATGGCTTTATTAAATTTAATAAATGTTTGATTTTTATATTTTTAAATGAACCACATTTAGATGATATTTTCCGCTTTTAATATGAATATTTTATTATATATAATAATAATTAATAAAGAAAAATCATAAACTAAATTATAAATTAAAAAAGTAAAGATAAAAGTATTTAAAATATTATTATAATTACATATAAAATATTAATTATTTAATTATTATTATTTATTTAAAGATGATTTCAATATCACCTAATTTAAATACTTCGGATCCGTTCAATTAATCAATGTATATTCTGAAAATATTAAATTTAATTTCATTAGTAATATAATTCCCGCCATATATTTAGGTTTACAGATGAAGACTTGTGTATTAGTACATAATGTGACGAAAAATCTGAAATAAATCCTGTATCAATTTAAAATTTAGGTAAAAAAATTATATAATATGAGACACACTAAAATATTAATAATTTATTATATATATATAAATCTCGGACACACCAAAATATTAATAATATTCTCTATATTTAATTATTAAATAAAATATTTTCTATAATAAAAAAAAGAAAAATTAAGCGCAAAAACAAAACAAAAAGTTATGAATAAAAAAACTATTTACTATATTGAGAGAAAGTCTATATAGAACTAACCATTAGGGGGAACCGTAGAGTAAAATAAACAAAAATAAACAAAATAATACTATTTTATATAAAATAAATGTCCATAACTGATTTAAATGTTTAAAGAGTTATCAATCTATTTTAAATATTGCTCCTGAAGAAGGAAAATAATAAATTCCGAAAATGACTCAAATTAATTAATAACAAAATAAATTGAAAGATGAAAGAAATCGCTCTGGAATTGGAAATCCATAAAATGTGAGTAATGAAGAACTTTTGTAGGAATTAAGATGTAAAAGCATTAAATAAAAATTTATAAGCAATCATTATAAATATTTTCACAAATCTAAGAAATGAATTAAAGAATCCATAATGTAGAAGTTAGCCTCAAATAAGAAATGAGATGTAAAAACACTAAATAAAAATTTATAAGTAATCATTATTAATATTTTCACATAATATATAATTTAAGAAATGAACCAAATGTTAAATTAAAGAATCAATAATGTAGAAGTTAGCCTCAAATAAGAAATGAAATGTAAAAACACTAAATAAAAATAATCATTAATCATTATTAATATTTTCACATAATATATAAATTTAAGAAATGAACCAGATGTTAAATTAAAGAATCAATAAGGTAGAAGTTAGCCTCAAATAATAAGTGAAATGTAAAAACACTAAATAAAAATTTATAAGTAATCATTATTTATATATTCATATAATATGTAAATTTAAGTAAATAACCTAAGATTCAATTAAATTCATGTAAGATTAATAAGTAATAACACTAAATACAATTTTAAAGTAATATTTTTAATATTTCATAAATAAATTAATTTAAGAAATGGACGTAGATATCATAAAAATAAATGGACACATGGAACATGATTTGGATGGGGGAATAAAAAATTTACAAAGAAATTGAGAAGAAAAATGTATGACAATTAAAAGATCTTCATGTAATCAATTTTTTGTTTTTATAAAAATAAAAACTGATTATTATATTATTATTTCCAAATCACTTTTATTTTTTATATATTTTATATAGATGTTATTGTATGATATAGATAATTATACCGTTTAAATTCCTTTTATAAATAAAATTTATATCTTTTAATATATGTATGTTATGACTGTATAAAAAACAAATATGAGTAATATTAAACTATTCTTAACTTTTTTTTTTTTACCGTTTAAATGACATACACTATAAATGAAATATAATATAAGCAACAACAAAGTTATATTATATATTTAAAAATAATAAATAATAAATGTATCAATCAGAGTAATGAATTAGATTCCTTAATGGTTGGTATCTCTTCTTTTAATAGAATCTTATGAGTGGATTCTAGTAACCTATGGATTAGTCTAAAGTTTAGTCTTTTTTGTACGGAGCTACTTACCTTATGATCATTGTTGATGTGAGGAATGAAGAGTTTGTCAAAGAATTTATCCCTAGTCCATAATTTCTCACGTTCAAAGTGAATTAACATATTTTTAAGAGTTAATCTGTGTTTATGACATTTACAAAAGGATTGTTGAAAATATATAATTTGATTAATATTTCTAAGTATTATTTTAACAATTTTTCTAGAATTGTTATCAACTTCTATTAGATCATCATTCCATTGTAATTAAACCACTAATTAATTTTAAAATTAACTTTAGCTGAGCATTTTTTGGAAAAAAGGTGGGTGCTTTAAAAAATTCTATCTAAGATGTTATTGTTTAAGTTTTTTAGTAAATTAAGGAATTTATTAAAGGAATTTTTCCATAAACATTGGAATTGTTTCTATCTAGTGATAGGCAATGTATCGATTATAGAACATATATAGATTAAATAGGGTCTAATATAAATTGTCCTTATTAGGTGTCTATTTTCCCATTATAAATCTCTGGATAAGTATTTAAGGTGAGATTCCAGGTAGGACTAGCGTTGTTTTATTTTTTCCAGTTGTTTTTCTAGACTGCCTTTGTGGTCAACCCAAACTCCTAAAAATTTATATACCTATTCATAGGGGATATTAAATATCTCGTTTTCCTCCCATTCGCCTTTATAGTTTTTACATTAACTATTGCAGATTTTTAGGCATTAAAAGTTAAATTAAATTATTAAAAACTATAAATTAGTGAGTTTAGGAAATTTGGTAGTTCTTAATGTTTAATTATCACAACCATATCATCTGCATAAAGGTTATAGAAAAATTATTTATTTTTCTTTTTAATTATATTATATTATACAATATCATATTATCATAAAATTTAATATATAAAGCTTGAAAAAATATATATTTAAATATAAATTACTATAATACAATAAATATAATACTATAATAACAAATAATTATTATAAAAATTTAAATAATCAAAATCATAAATCCAATATATTTCAGAAAGTAATTATATTAATCTTCCCTAATTATTTTTTAAAATTCTACTTTTATCTTTTATGAATTAAGTAATATTTTAACAGATTGCTGCAATTAATGATTCTGTTTTTTTTGATTATTGGTCCTGGACCCGATTCATTATTGATTCCCCTTAATTTAATTTATATCAACTATTATAAATTTTTAATGTACATTAAAATATATTTATAAAATAATGAATTAAAAAAGTTTCTATATTTATTTATTTATATATTTATTAAGAAATTTATTTTAAATTAACTCACCTTTATTTTACTAATTAAATGTCTTTGGTAAGTATAAAAAGCATTTGCCAGTTCCCATACCTTTCTTTTTTATTTGATTTTCATCGATGTCGTGGCGTACATTTATGAAATAAAAAGCATCACTATATAAGCAAAATGGTCATGGATATTAGTATTAGGACATATGATAAAGCAAGTAAATAAATATTTGGTAAGGCATGAAAAAAGACAGGAGGATATGATATTAAATTTTTTTAGAGTTTACAGAAAAATATATTTTACAAAAGCATTTGAAAAACAAACAAACTTAACTTCTTTATTTAAACTGCTAATATTTTGATTATAATAATATTTAATATTTTAATTTTAAAGGCGAGTGATTATGATATAGTTTATTTAGTGCTTATGAAATATTTCCTTAGTGATTATAAACTTTACAATGTCAGCGATTATAATCACTACTAAAAATCAAATTAATTTGATATAAAGATATATTTACAGATATATAAATAAATAAAAACTAAACATATTTAAATATTATAGTATATTAAAAATAAATATTTATTGTACAAATATATATAATATTAAAACAGTAAATATTTTATAACATAAAACTAATATAAGTTATCAATAACTCGCTAAATTTTTTTTATAAACAATAAGGTTAGTTATAATTTCTCAAATATTAAATTACATTATTTAGTTATAACAACAAATTAATAAATAAAAAATAATTAAAAAATAAATAGGGAAGCAAAATTTAAGACAATTAAAAGATCTTCATGTAATCAATTTTATTGTTTTTAAAAAAATAAAAACTGATGATTTTATTAATATTTACCAAACCACTTATATTTTTTATACATCAATATATTAATATATTGATGTTATTGTTTGATATAGATAATTATACCGATTAAATTCCTTTTATAAATAAAATCTCTATCTTATATATATATATTATGACTGTATAAAAAACAAATATGTGTAGTATTATATTATTCTTAATTTTATATTTATATTTTATTATTTAAAGATTAATACTAAACATACGAATATACTATTAATTAAATATAATTTATTTAAATATACTATACAAGATCATTCCCAATAACTTTAATCAACTTTTCTTCTACAATTTAAAACTCTAAATATGTCATTTTAAAAGATTAACTTATTAAAAAATTAAGATAAATAACCAGGTAAAAAATGAAATCTATATAAATTATTTAACTTGTGGCATAATGAAGAGAGAAAATAAGCCTCCCAATAAAAATTTAAGTTATCTTATAAAGAAGAAATGATAATATTAATTAGTAAACATACTAATTGTTTTAAAATGGCTTTAATAAATTTAATAAATGTTTGATTTTTATATTTTTAAATGAACCACATTTAGATGATATTTTCAGCTTTTAATATGAATATTATATTATATATAATAAAAATTAATTAAGAAAAATCATAAACTAAATTATAAATTAAAAAAGTAAAGATAAAAGTATTTAAAATAATATTATAATTACGTATAAAATATTAAATATTTAATTATTATTATTTATTTAAAGATGATTTCAATATCACCTACTTTAAATAGTTCGGATCCGTTCAATTAATCAATGTATATTCTGAAAATATTAAATTTAATTTCATTAGTAATATAATTCCCGCCATATATTTAGGTTTACAGATGAAGACTCGTGTATTTGTAAATAATATGAAGAAAAATCTGAAATAAATCCTGTATCAATTTAAAATTTAGGTAAAAAAAATTATAAAATAAGAGACACACTAAAATATAATAATTTATTATATATATTATAAATCTTGGACACACTAAAATATTAATAATATTTCTCTATATTTTAATATTTAAATAAAATATTTTCTCTAATAAAAAAAGAAAAATTAAGCGCAAAAACAAAACAAAAAGTTATGAATAAAAAAACTATTTACCATATTGATAGAAAGTCTCTATAGAACTAACCATTAGGGGGAAACCGTAGAGTAAAATAAACAAAAATATACAAAGTGATACTATTTTATATAAAATAAATGTCCATAACTAATTTAAATGTTTACAGAGTTATCAATCTACTTTAAATATTGATCCTGAAGAAGGAAAATATTAAATTCCGAAAATGACTCAAATTAATTAATAACAAAATAAATTGAAAGATGAAAGAAATCGCTCTGGAATTCGAAATACGTAAAATGTGGGTTATGAAGAACTTTTGTAGGAATTAAGATGTAAAAACATTAAATAAAAATTTGTAAGCAATCATTATTAATATTTTCACAAAATAAATAAATCTAAGAAATGAATTAAAGAATCAATAATGTAGAAGTTAGCCTCAAATAAGAAATGAGATGTAAAAACACTAAATAAAATTTTATAAATAATCATTATTAATATTTTAACATTATAAATTTAAGAAATGAACCATATGTTAAATTAAAGAATCAATAATGTAGAAATTAGCCTCAAATAAGAAATGAAATGTAAAAACACTAAATAAAAATTTATAAGTAATCATTATTAATATTTTCACATAATATATAAATTTAAGAAATGAATTAAAGAATCAATAATGTAGAAGTTAGCCTCAAATAGGAAATGAGATGTAAAAACACTAAATAAAAATTTATATGTAATCATTAGTCATTATTAATATTTTCACATAATATATAAATTTAAGAAATGAACTATATGTTAAATTAAAGAATCGATAATGTAGAAGATAGCCTCAAGTATTAAATTCATGTAATAAATTTCAAATTTAAATAATAATAAACAAGTAAAAACACTAAATACAATTTTAAAGTAATATTTATTAATATTTCATATAATAAATTGATTTAAGAAATGGACTAAGATATCCAATAAATAAATGGAGACATGGAATATTATTTGGTTGGGCGAATTAATAAGTTAGAAAATTACTGGGAAGCAAAATTTAAGACAATTAAAATATCTTAATGTAATCATTTTTCTTGTTTTTAATAAAATTAAAACTGATGATTATATTATTATTATTTTACAAATCACTTTTATTTTTTATATATCTTTATATAGATGTTATTGTATGATATAGATAATTATACCGTTTAAATTCCTTTTATAAATAAAATTTATATATTTTAATATATATATATATGTTATTACTGTATAAAAAGCAAATATGTGTAATATTAAACTATTCTTAACTTTATATTTACATTTTATTATTTAAAGATTATTACTAAACATATGTAAAAATTATTAATTTAATTTAATTTAATTTATATAAATATACTATACAAGATGATTCCCAATAACTTTAATCAACTTTTCTTCTACAATTCAAAACTCAAAATATGTCATTTAAAAGATTAATTTATTAAAAAATTAAGATAAATAACCAGGTACAAAATGAAATCTATAAAAATTATTTAACTTGCAGCATAATGAAGAGAGAAAATAAGCCTACCAATAAAAATTTAAGTTATCTTATAAAGAAAAATTAATAATATTAATTAGTAAGCATAATAATTGTTTTAAAATGGCTTTAATAAATTTAATAAATGTTTGATTTTTATATTTTTAAATGAACCACATTTAGATGATATTTTCCGCTTTTAATATGAATATTTTATTATATATAATAATAATTAATAAAGAAAAATCATAAACTAAATTATAAATTAAAAAAGTAAAGATAAAAGTATTTAAAATAATATTATAATTACATATAAAATATTAATTATTTAATTATTATTATTTATTTAAAGATGATTTCAATATCACCTACTTTAAATAGTTCGGATCCGTTCAATTAATCAATGTATATTCTGAAATATTAAATTTAATTTCATTAGTATTATAATTCCCTCCATATATGTAGGTTTACAGATGAAGACTCGTGTATTAGTACATAATGTGACGAAAAATCTGAAATAAATCCTGTATCAATTTAAAATTTAGGTAAAAAAAATTATAAAATATGAGACACACTAAAATATTAATAATTTATTATATATCTCGGACAAACCAAAATATTAAAAATAATCCCGATATTTTAATTTATAAATAAAATATTTTTTATAATAAAAAAATTAAAAATTAAGCGCAAAAACAAAAATAAAAATTTATGAAAAAAAAACTATTTATTAAATTGAGACAAAGTCTATATAGAATTAACCATTAGGGGGGAAACTATAGTGTAAAATAAACAAAAATAAACAAAATAATACTATTTTATATAAACTAAATGTCCATAACTGATTTAAATGTTTAAAGAGTTATCAATCTATTTTAAATATTGCTCCTGAAGAAGGAAAATATTAAATTCTGAAAATGATTCAAATTAATTAATAAAAAAATAAATTAAAAGATGAAAGAAATCGCTCTGGAATTGGAAATACGTAAAATGTGAGTAATGAAGAACTTTTGTGGGAATTAAGATGTAAAAACATTAAATAAAAGTTTATAAGCAATCATTATTAATATTATAACAAAATAAATAAATCTAAGAATTGAATTAAAGAATCGATAATTTAGAAGTTAGCCTCAAATAAGAAATGAGATGTAAAAACACTAAATAAAAATTTATAAGTAATCATTATTAATATTTTCACATAATATATAAATTTAAGAAATGAACCAAATGTTAAATTAAAGTATCGATAATTTAGAACTTAGCCTCAAATAAGAAATGAGATGTAAAAACAGTAAATAAAAATTTATGAGTATTCATTATTAATATTTTCACATAATATATAAATTTAAGAAATGAATTAAAGTATCGATAATGTAGAATATTAAAACTTCATATTTAATTAATAATTTACAAGTAAAAACACTAAATACAATTTTAAAGTAATATTTATTAATATTTCATATAATAAATTAATTTAAGAAATGGACTAAGATATCAAAAAAATAAATGGACACATGGGATATTATTTGGATGGGCGAATTAATAAGTTAGAAAATAAGTGGGAACCAAAATTTAAGACAATTAAAAGATCTTAATGTAATCAATTTTCTTGTTTTTAAAAAATATAAATTGGTGAAAAAAAAATAAACTGATGATTTTATTATTATTTTCCAAATTACTTTTATTTTTTATATGTCATTATATTTTTCATATTGTTTGATATAGATAATTATACCGTTAAATTCTTTTTATAAATAAAATTTATATCTTTTAATATATGTATGATATGACTGTATAAAAACCAAATATGTGTATTATTAAATTATTCTGAACTTTATATTTACATTTTATTATTTAAAGATTAATATTAAGCATATGTAAAAATTATTAATTAAATTTAATTTATATAAATATACCATAAAAGATCATTCCCAATAACTTTAATCAATTTTTTTTCTACAATCTTATACTCTAAATAAGTTATTTAAAAAGATTAACTTATTAAGAAATTAAGATATATAACAAGATAGAAAATAATTTGACTTGCTGCATAATTAAGAGAGAAATAAGCCTCCCAATAAAAGTTTATGTTATTTTATAAAGAGAAATTAATAATATTAATTAGTAAGCCTGATAATTGTTATAAAATGGTTTTAATAAATTTAAATATAAATTAATTTGTATAATTTTACTATATTATATTAATTTAATATTCAATAATTTAAAAAATTTAATTAAATGTAATAGGAAAAATTAAAAAATTGATTAAATAACCATATAACTAATTTATTTATAAATAAAAATCGCACTTATGTTAATAAAGTTTATAATCATAAATAATATTACAATACAAATTTTAATTTATTAATATAATAATATTTTAACATATCAAAGATGTTAAACTTTTCTTTAGAGCAAACAAACTGATTAGAAAGATATTACAAAAAGTATAGTGGAATATGGGTATAATATTTTTATTAAATTTGTTAAAAAATTTGTATATCATACCTTATTGATAAATATATTCCTTATAGCTTTATTGGGATTATATATAGAAATGTTAACCATAATTAAATCTAAAAAGCCACGAAATAAATAATAAAGGCAAAATTAGAAGAATTTAAAAAATTTATTTTTGATGATTTCCTGAATTACACAGAGTCTGTCAAGGTCATATTTTAACTAAAATTCATGGTGATATCTCATGTTATTTTGAGAACTTCTTTGCTTCTTCATTTGGTTATAATTTAAATGATGTTGGAATTCGTCCTCTGCGTCACAAATAAGAAATTTTAGACAGAAGTCACAAACCCTCATTTAATTTTCTTCTCCTTGGTGGTTTTTTAGAATGATAAGATTTTCAATGCTTTTTTTCTTGATGGATGTTTAGTTCCCGTGAAGGTACCGGCTTTTCGCAGTTGTTACAAACCATCATGAAATCACATCTTTCTAAGTGTTGCTCGTAGTCCTATATCAGAACTCATAATTCTTATATAAAAGGATTATAATACCAATTTAATTTACTATATATAATCTTTTTACTAGAAACATATTATTACTATAGTAATATTTTATATGTATCTTAATATATTAAATTTTTCCATAATATATTTATTTAGCTATAAATGAGTACAAAAAATAAATGTATATTGTCATTTTAATATTAATAAGTTGTTTATAAAAATAATAATGAGTATTATAATTTTCTACTTTTTGTATAACATACAAAGTTTAAATAATATTTCTTATAAAAACTTTTTATTCATATCTTATTCTTGATACTTTATATTCCTATAAAGAAAAAATGCAAAAATAAATTAATTTTTTAAAATTTTTTAAAATGGCTTTGTTAAATTTATAGGCAATTTAGGAAAAAAATTTTTATATTATTTTATTTCAAATTTAGCGCCGTTTTTATGAAAATTTGAAATTTTATAAAATTACATATCTTAGTTATTTATTTTTGAGAATTTAAGCTAACTTTTTAAATGAATATATAGTATTTGATTTAATGCATTATATAGCAAAATCAACAAAAAAATTTTAAAATTATGTTATATATATAATTAATAAATTTTATTGATTTTTAAAGGGAGTCTAATAGTTTTCAACATTTGAGACTATTTGTTAACAATTGATTCGATTATTTAAATATTAATTAAGTGATCACCCTTTTATATAATACATTAAATCGAATACTATGTAATAATTTAAAAAATTAGCTTGAACTCACATAATTTTAAATTATTAAGAAAATAGCGCAAAATTTGAAATAAATTAATTACAAAATTTTTTTGTAATTTTGCTATATAAGAGGTTTATCATTAAATTAAAAATTAAATAATTGAATCACTTTTTGAAAAATTGACTCAATTATTGAAAATAATTAAGCAACATTAACAAATTGATATAATTTATTAATTATTATTATAACATAGTTTGAAAATTTTTTGTTGAAATGACAATAATAAATAATTAATTTTTTATATTTTAATGAACCTATATTTCCCTTTTAAATAAGAATATTTTAATTTATATAATAATAAAAATTCAGAAAAATAATAGACTAAATAATAAATTAAAAAAAAAAAAATAAAGATAAAAATATTTTAAATAATAATATAATATTTAATTATTATTTATTTAAAGATGATTGGAATATATCCCAATTTAAATTTTTCGTATCCATTGAATTAATTAATGTAAATTCCGAAAAAATTAGATTTGAATTAATTAATTATATAATTTCGCTATATGTAAATAAATGAAAACTTGTGTATTACAAAAAAATTGACTTATAAGATTTTTTGAGCATTTATTATATCTTATAGTTATTGATCTTAAGAAATAATAATAAAACTAATTTATAAGTATAATAATAGTTTTAAAATAGCCTTATTAAAATTATATTTAAACATAGTTAAAGCCAATAAATAAATATTAATTGGAAATTTAGGAGACTTTTAAAAAATAGATAGGATTCAAAAACATCAGATTAAAATTCATTTGATATGCAGTTGCAACTACTGAAAGGGAAGCTGATATTAGTAGGATGTACTTACCATATGAATTCTTAAGAAGCTGATAAAAATAATATATAAAAATAAATAGAATATATATTTTCTAATGTAAAAAAGTTTAAATTTTAATGATTTACATAAAATTATAATAAAACTAGCTTAATTATATGAATAAGACTGTGAATAGATATTAGTTAATTTTTCATATAGTTAAAGTTAAAATAAGCTATTTTTAAGTCTTAAATTCTAAAATTCTTAAGAATGAAAGACTATAGAGTGGGATACAACTCTCCACTAAATAAATAAACATAATTTATTGAATTTTTGAATAATTAATACTTTTAAAAGTGTAAATCTAAGATGTATTAGATAATTTATGTAAGTTAAGATTTATGTATGGACTGGAAGAAACAGGGGGCTTTAGAAGTTTAAAAGAAATACAAATTTATAACAGTTCTTTATAGCCAGTGGGCACAACCCCAAAATCTTAATTTACTAATCGATCTGTTTAATTTAATAAAGAAAAATATATTGACAAACATATATTATATTTAGTTTGCATTAGGCGCAATATTAAATATTAATATTGTAATATGGGTATAATATTTTATAAATTTGTTAAAAAATTGTATACTTTACTTTATTGATAAATATATTCCTTATAGCTTTTTTGAGATTATTTTTAGAAATGTTAGCCATATTTAAACCTTCTAAAAGCCAATAAATAAATAAATAAATAAATAAATAAATAAATAAATAAATAAATAAATAAATAGTAATGGCAAAATTAGGAGAATTTAAAAAAATAAATGGGATTCAATAACATCAGGTTAAAATTCATTGGATTTACATTTGCAATTAGTGAAAGGGATACTGATATTAATAGTACGTACCTACAACTGATACTTATAAAAGCATAAATTAATGATGTAATAAATAATATATGCAAGTTAAGATTTATGTATGGACTGAAAGTAAAGGATGGCATTAGAAATTATATAACATGTAAATTTATAACAAGTTCTTTATAGCCATTGAGGAAAATAATCTATTAGAGATAGTAGATTTAGGCATCCTTAAGACATGATAAACAGGGGAATCTTTATTACCTATAATTTTTATCTACTAATGAATAAATACTAGTGAAAGTTTAGTAACATGTCCCACGCAACTTGTCAAAATGCATTTCTATAGAGTAATGATCTGATCATTCTTATTTAAAAATCAATTCATTATCTCCTTAATTCTCTTTTATTAGGACACATAATAATATAACATAATTATAAATTATAAATTAATTTTAATTTAATAATAATACAAAAATAAAATAAAAGATCATTCCATTTAACTTTAATAAATTTTTCTTTTATAATTCTACAAATATAATAGAAAAAAATTAACTTAAAGAAATTTTAAAAGATAACGAGGTAAAAAAGAATCCTATATAAATAATATAACTTGAGGTAGTATCAAGAACAAAAAATAAACCTCTCTATAATACATTGTAAATTGACAAGACTTTATCATAGATTATTAGATAAATTTGAAAAATACATATATATAAAATAAAATGAGACCATGTACTTTTAAATAGTTAAATTTATATTATCGATTAATAACCGCTCCTTTATTCTTTATATTATGTATGTTTTGGTAAATATAACATTTTTATTTATTTAATTGATCACGATTTCACTCAATATACCTCAAGTATTTGTTGAGTTTACACGTTCAACACTCCTTCAAGGCATAGCAAATTAAATATGTTAATTCTTAAAATTTTAAATGATCCTTTTAAATATCTAAGACAAATTTCATGTTATATTGAAGCATGATTGGTGTTTGAGTTTATTGTATGTTCTATTATAAATATAAAAATGGATTATATGTATTACTTTTAATAATTAATTTAGTTGCAAAAACTATTCCGTGGCCTATATTGTACTAACCTGATATATGCAATGAGTAGAAAACTTTATCCCTGGTCATAGTGAGTTGTTAACCAGGGATAAGTTTTGGTAATTAATCAAGATACAATGAGCTGTAAACTTTTTCACTGGTAAATAAAACTTATTGACCATGAATTCTAATCCATGTAATGGGGATATATTTGGAAAAACTATTTTAATAATAAAATAAATATTCATAATATTATATATAATTTATAATTAGAACTATTTAGTTAAAGTTTAAATAAAACATAATTAAAATTCTAATTTTCATTTATTAATTAAATATTATGTGCATTATTATGAATTAGAGAAAATTATAATGAATTTTTTTTTTTTGACAGATTTAGCGTAAAATATAAAATATATATTTAAAAAGTATACACTCAAAAAATATAAATTTTAAATCTTTATTTATATTTAAATAAAAATTTATGTAGTTCAAATTCTCATTTTATTAATTTATCAGTTTTAAATGGTGTTTATAAATCTTTCTATGCGTCTTTGTTCTAGTCTTCTTTATTTACATATCGTTCAGTTCGTTGTTTATTTGTTTCCCTTGATAATTTTGTCAGTTAAATTGTTGAAATAAGTTTCGTGTTACACCTTGTTATGTTAAAAATTATTTTAACTTCATAGAAGAATATTTAATTTTAGGTGTAGTTACGTCTAAATCATGTGTGATTCCGTGAGATTCTCCGAATCTTCTGTTTATTTTAAGATTTATTTTGTGTTCCTAATTATCACAAAACATGGAAGTATTTTCGAATATCCTTTTGAGAATGCTGCATGGTAAGTTCCTTGGTAGACCCATAAATTTTTTATAGGATCTTCTCCTTGCTTTTTGGAAGCTATGTATAGTAGTTATAGTTTAAGTATTAATAATTAATGAAATATTTACATATCAAGGAAGTTAAGCTACTCTTATAGGGAAAAAATCAGATTAGAAAAATAGTGAAAAGGTATACTTTCTGAAAAAAATGATATTATTTATGGAAAAAATGGGGTATGTCAAACTATGTCCGATATTGTCAGATATGGTCCGATGGCCAATGTCCGATATTGTCCGATCCGTCGGATCATATCGGACATTATGGAAAATCAATATTTTCAGGATTCATCACATATCTTGAGGTCATTTTTAAATTCCGACAGCGCCAAAGGGTTTTTCAGGGTGAATTTTCACATTTTGTCACTGGAATTTATATAATAATGAGTTTTTCTTTGTTTTTATCTACTTAAAGTCTATAGGACAAAATCGGACAATATCGGACAATATCTGACACATACTTCAATCGTGTATATCGATCGTAAAACATATTTAAAACCTAAATGCGCATCATATGAACCCATTTTGAACCATTTCTGACCCCTTTTCGAGACATCAATAGTCCATATATTAAAAAAAATTTATAATTTTTTCAGGATTCATCACATAATTCTGTTTTAATTTCTAATTCTGGTATTACAAAATGGTTTTTCTGAATGCACATTTATCTTTAACAACGGATTTTTCATAATAATAAGATTATATATATAATAGCCTATGTGAAAATCTATCGGACAATATCGGACAAATTTTTCCTTTCATCGGACGATATAGGACAATGTCCGGCAGTGATATAACTTCAGAAAATTTATATAGGATCATTAATATACTTTATATATATCCTTTTTAGACCAATTTTAACACATTTTTGGCATACAAATAGCTCAATTATAAAATTTATAATAATTTGATATTTCCAAGATTCATCCTATAAATCGAGGTCATTTCATGATCTAATAGTATTATAATGTTTTTTAAGATAGATTTTCATAAGTTTTTGCCTCTATGAAAATCCATCGGACAATATCGGATATAATTTTCCACTTCATCGGACAAATATCGGACATTTTCAAACTGTACTGTAACATCACAAAACACATTCATTATCCATACAGACATCATAAAGAACCATTTTAGAGCTATTTTAACAGTGGTTCATCCTATAAATAGTTCAAAAAATTGTGAATAAATTTTTTATTTTTTTCAGGATTCATGACATTATTTGGGGTAATTTGAAAATTTTGGCAATATAAAAGGTTTTTTTTAGATAAACTTTCATATTTAGTCACTTAATTTTTTATAATAATTAATTTCTATATGTTTTTGAAAATTTAAATAAATATATTTATATTTTTATTATAATTTTTATATATTTTATTTAAAAAAAAAATATTTAATTTTAAAAATTTTCAAACATCGAAAAAATAATATATATTTTAATTATAACTTTTTTAATTATTGTTTTTCTATCTAAATATTGATAATTCATAAATTTAATGAAAAAAATTATATATTTTAAAATGGATAATATTTATAAAAATTAAAATTTTGCTATAAAATTTGTGAACTCTTTATTTTTTGAAGGTGTATCATAAATACTCTAAAATGATTTTATAAGAAGTATATTAGAATGAATAATATGTTTTATGAAGTTATATAATTGATTGACACCGTCAGATGTTGTAAAAAAAGAGTGTTCGATAAAATATTTTCATATGTTCAAAAACATATAAATACTCATTATTATATAGAATTTAGTGACAAAACACGATAACTCACCTTATAAAACCATATAGTACTATCAGAATTTGATATAACTGCAATGCATAAAATTAACAAAGAAAATATCAATTTATTTTATAATTAAAAATAGAACTATTTATAAGCCTAAACTATGTTAAAATTGGTCTAAAAGGATATATTTAATGTATATTAATGATCCTATATAAATTGTCTGAAATTATATCATTGCCCGACATTGCCCTATATTGTCCGATAATTGTCCTATGAAAGGAAAAATTTGTCCGATATTGTCCGATAGA
Organism: Miamiensis avidus; assembly: GCA_037039885.1. NCBI lineage: Eukaryota > Ciliophora > Oligohymenophorea > Philasterida > Glauconematidae > Miamiensis > Miamiensis avidus. The sequence continues at coordinate 153,614 of JAWVGU010000079.1, forward strand.
TTTTCACATAGGCTATTATATATATAATCTTATTATTATGCAAAATTCAGTAAAAGTGCATCCAGAAAAACCATTTGGTAATACCAAAATTAGAAATTGACACAGAATTATGTGATGAATGCTGAAAAAATTATAAAAAATATTTTTAATATATGGACTATTGATGTCTCGAAAAGGGGTCAGAAATGGTTCAAAATGGGTTCATATGATGCGCATTTAGGTTTTAAATATGTTTTACGATTGGAGTATGTGTCCGATATTGTCCGATTTTGTTGGATGGACTTTAAGTAGATAAAAACAAAGAAAAACTGAATATTAAATAAATTCCATAACAAAACATGAAAATTCACCCTGAAAAACCCTTTGGCGCTGTCGGAATTTAAAAATGACCCCGGGATATGCGATGAATCCTGAAAATATCGATTTTCTATAATGTCCGATATGGTCCGACGGATCGGACAATATCGGACATTGGCCATCGGACCATATCGGACAATATCGGACATAGTTTGACATACCCCCTGTATAAAAAACAAATATGTGTAGTAATATATTATTCTTAATTTTATATTTATATTTTATTATTTAAAGATTAATACTAAACATACGAATATACTATTAATTAAATATAATTTATTTAAATATACTATACAAGATTATTCCCAATAACTTTAATCAACTTTTCTTCTACAATTTAAAACTCTAAATATGTCATTTTAAAAGATTAACTTATTAAAAAATTAAGATAAATAACCAGGTAAAAAATGAAATCTATATAAATTATTTAACTTGCGGCATAATGAAGAGAGAAAATAAGCCTCCCAATAAAAATTTAAGTTATCTTATAAAGAAGAAATAATAATATTAATTAGTAAACATACTAATTGTTTTAAAATGGCTTTATTAAATTTAATATATGTTTAATTTTTATATTTTTAAATGAACCACATTTAGATGATATTTTATGCATTTAATAAGAATACTTTAATATATATAATAATAATTAATTAAGAAAAATCATAAACTAAATTATAAATTAAAAAAGTAAAGATAAAAGTATTTAAAATAATATTATAATTACGTATAAAATATTAAATATTTAATTATTATTATTTATTTAAAGATGATTTCAATATCACCTACTTTAAATAGTTCGGATCCGTTCAATTAATCAATGTATATTCTGAAAATATTAAATTTAATTTCATTAATAATATAATTCCCGCCATATATTTAGGTTTACAGATGAAGATTCGTGTATTAGTAAATAATATGAAGAAAAATCTGAAATAAATCCTGTATCAATTTAAAATTTAGGTAAAAAAAATTATAAAATAAGAGACACACTAAAATATAATAATTTATTATATATATTATAAATCTTGGACACACCAAAATATTAATAATATTCCCTATATTTTAATATTTAAATAAAATATTTTCTCTAATAAAAAAAAGAAAAATTAAGCGCAAAAACAAAACAAAAAGTTATGAATAAAAAAACTATTTACCATATTGATAGAAAGTCTCTATAGAACTAACCATTAGGGGGAAACCATAGAGTAAAATAAACAAAAATATACAAAGTGATACTATTTTATATAAAATAAATGTCCATAACTAATTTAAATGTTTAAAGAGTTATCAATCTACTTTAAATATTGATCCTGAAGAAGGAAAATATTAAATTCTGAAAATCACTCAAATTAATTAATAAAAAAATAAATTGAAAGATGAAAGAAATCGCTCTGGAATTGGAAATACATAAAATGTGGGTTATGAAGAACTTTTGTAAGAATTAAGATGTAAAAACATTAAATAAAAATTTATAAGCAATCATTATTAATATTTTCACAAAATAAATAAATCTAAGAAATGAATTAAAGAATCAATAATGTAGAAGTTAGCCTCAAATAAGAAATGAGATGTAAAAACACTAAATAAAATTTTATAAATTATCATTATTAATATTTTAACAGTATAAATTTAAGAAATGAACCATATGTTAAATTAAAGAATCAATAATGTAGAATCATTAGTCATTATTAATATTTTCACATAATATATAAATTTAAGAAATGAAATATATGTTAAATTAAAGAATCGATAATGTAGAAGATAGCCTCAAGTATTAAATTCATGTAATAAATTTCAAATTTAAATAATAATAAACAAGTAAAATTACTAAATACAATTTTAAAGTAATATTTATTAATATTTCATATAATAAATTTATTTAAGAAATGGACTAAGATATCAAATAAATAAATGGAGACATGGAATATTATTTGGTTGGGCGAATTAATAAGTTAGAAAATAACTGGGAAGCAAAATTTAAGACAATTAAAATATCTTAATGTAATCATTTTTCTTGTTTTTAATAAAATTTAAACTGATGATTATATTATTATTTTCCAAATCACTTTTATTTTTTATATATCTATATATAGATGTTATTGTATGATATAGATAATTATACCGTTTAAATTCCTTTTATAAATAAAATTTATATCTTTTAATATATATGTAATGACTGTATAAAAAACAAATATGTGTAATATTAAACTATTCTTAACTTTATATTTACATTTTATTATTTAAAGATTAATACTTAACATATGTATAAATTATTATTTAACTCTTATATAAATAAAAACAAAAAGAAAAAAAAAAATAACATAAACCAAATAAACATCTTTTTATTAAAGAGTATTGATATATATCAAATTATTTTATTTTTATCAAAACATATCCATCATAAATGCCTATACTCAACCCGTTATAAAAATAATAAAATATAAGTGATTAATTTATTACAACTCATAATTTTCATGATCAATTTATGTAATAGCAACTAATGAGACAATAAACTCTAAAACTTGAAATAAAACTCACGAAATTGAGCATTTTTATGATGCAGCAATAGAAAAAAATATCTTATTCAAATGAACAAAACATAGAAAAAATATAAAATGTAGATATACTAAAAATTACAAATTATCAGCCTAAAAAAAGAAATAATATGTAAGTATAATCAAAAGTAAAACTGCAGATTAGGAAATAAATGCAAATACATCCATGAAAAATTTTAAAAATTACCAGAAAAAGAATTAGAAATTAATGCAAATATCTAGTAATCATTATAACTAGAGCCAGAAATTATATATTTAAATGATAATACTGCAAAAAATAAAATAATAGAAGAAAAGTATAGTATTAATAATTTAAAAAAATTACTAAATTATGGAGAACAAGAATAATTAAATAAAATGCAAGAAATAGGTGAGAAGATGGATTAAACATATGGAGAAGGAAGTTATATTTAAACACTGAAAACAATTGTATAAGATAATTAAGAACAAGAAACAAATAGAAATTTATAAATGTATCCTCACCATAATAAAACGGCAAAATCGATTAAAATACTCAACCTAAAGAAAATCACCAAAAAGTCAAAAATAAAATAAAAAAAACAAAATATCAATGCCAGTATTTAAACGAGGATTCCTAAACTGAAAACCACTAAATTGATAAAAACTAGAAATGACATTAATTTTCAAATATAAATTCATATAACCTAATCTAATTTTTCTCTTTCATAATATATAAATTGTATGTGTGCATATTATTATTCTTAAATTGTAACAAGCCTAAATAATAAGCGAAAAAAAAATATTATTACTTAAATTTAATTTATATAAATATACCATAAAAGAACATTCCCAATAACTTTAATCAACTTTTCTTCTACAATTTAAAACTCTAAATATGTCATTTTAAAAGATTATCTTATTAAAAAATTAAGATAAAAAACAAGGTAAAAAATGAAATGTAGATAAATTATTTAACTTGCGGTATAATGAAGAGAGAAAATAAACCTACCAATAAAAATTTAAGTTATATTATAAAGAAAAAATATTAATATTAATTAGTAAGCATAATAATTGTTTTAAAATGGCTTTAATAAATTTAATAAATGTTTGATTTTTATATTTTTAAATGAACCACATTTAGATGATATTTTTCGCTTTTAATATGAATATTTTATTATATATAATAATAATTAATAAAGAAAAATCATAAACTAAATTATAAATTAAAAAAGTAAAGATAAAAGTATTTAAAATAATATTATAATTACATATAAAATATTAATTATTTAATTATTATTATATTTAAAGATGATTTCAATATCACCTAATTTAAATACTTCGGATCCGTTCAATTAATCAATGTATATTCTGAAAATATTAAATTTAATTTCATTAGTAATATAATTCCCGCCATATATTTAGGTTTACAGATGAAGACTCGTGTATTAGTACATAATGTGAAGAAAAATCTGAAATAAATCCTGTATCAATTTAAAATTTAGGTAAAAAAATTATATAATATGAGACACACTAAAATATTAATAATTTATTATATATATTATAAATCTTGGACACACCAAAATATTAATAATATTCTCTATATTTAATTATTAAATAAAATATTTTCTCTAATAAAAAAAGAAAAATTAAGCGCAAAAACAAAACAAAAAGTTATGAATAAAAAAACTATTTACCATATTGATAGAAAGTCTCTATAGAACTAACCATTAGGGGGAAACCGTAGAGTAAAATAAACAAAAATAAACAAAATAATACTATTTTATATAAAATATGTCCATAACTGATTTAAATGTTTAAAGAGTTATCAATCTATTATAAATATTGCTCCTGAAGAAGGAAAATATTAAATTCCGAAAATCACTCAAATTAATTAATAAAAAATAAATTGAAAGATGAAAGAAATCGCTATGGAATTCGAAATACGCAAAATGTGGGTTATGAAGAACTTTTGTAGGAATTAAGATGTAAAAACATTAAATAAAAATTTATAAGCAAACATTATTAATATTTTCACCAAATAAATAAATCTAAGAAATGAATTAAAGAATCCATAATGTAGAAGTTAGCCTCAAATAAGAAATGAGATGTAAAAACATTAAATAAAATTTATAAGTAATTATAATAATATTTTCACAAAATAAATAAATCTAAGAAATGAATTAAAGAATCCATAATGTAGAAGTTACCCTCAAATAAAGAATCGATAATGTAGAAGATAGCCTCAAATAAGAAATGAAATGTAAAAACACTAAATAAAAATTTATAAGTAATCATTATTAATATTTTCACATAATATATATTAATTTAAGAAATGAATAAAAGAATCGATGTAATTAATTATTAATAAACAAGTAAAAACCTTAAATACAATTTAAAATTAATATTTATTAATATTTCATATAATAAATTAATTTAAGAAATGGAAGTAGATATCAAAGAAATAAATGGACACATGGAATCTTATATAAATAGGCGAATTTATAAGTTAGAAAATTAGTGGGAAGCAAAATTTAAGACAATTAAAAGATCTTCATGTAATCAATTTTCTTGTTTTTAAAAAAATAAAAACTGATGATTTTATTATTATTTTCCAAATGACTTTTATTTTTTATATATCTTTATATAGATGTTATTGTATGATATAGATAATTATACCGTTTAAATTCCTTTTATAAATAAAATTTATATATTTTAATATATATATATATGTTATTACTGTATAAAAAGCAAATATGTGTAATATTAAACTATTCTGAACTTTATATTTACATTTTATTATTTAAAGATTAATACTAAACATATGTATAAATTATTAATTTAATTTAATTTATATAAATGTACGATAAAAGATCATTCCCAATAACTTTAATCAACTTTTCTTCTACAATTCAAAACTCTAAATATGTCATTTTAAAAGATTAATTTATTAAAAATTAAAATAAATAACCAGGTAAAAAATGAAATCTATATAAATTATTTAACTTGCGGCATAATGAAGAGAGATAATAAGCCTCCCAATAAAAATTTAAGTTATCTTATAAAGAAAAATTAATAATATTAATTAGTAAGCATAATAATTGTTTTAAAATGGCTTTAATAAATTTAATAAATGTTTGATTTTTATATTTTTAAATGAACCACATTTAGATGATATTTTCCGCTTTTAATATGAATATTTTATTATATATAATAATAATTAATAAAGAAAAATCATAAACTAAATTATAAATTAAAAAAGTAAAGATAAAAGTATTTAAATAATATTATAATTACGTATAAAATATTAAATATTTAATTATTATTATTTATTTAAAGATGATTTCAATATCACCTACTTTAAATACCTCGGATCCGTTCAATTAATCAATGTATATTCAGAAAATATTAAATTTAATTTCATTAGTATTATAATTCCCTCCATATATGTAGGTTTACAGATGAAGACTCGTGTATTAGTACATAATGTGACGAAAAATCTGAAATAAATCCTGTATCAATTTAAAATTTAGGTAAAAAAAATTATAAAATATGAGACACACTAAAATATTAATAATTTATTATATATCTCGGACAAACCATTCCCTATATTTTAATTTTTAAATAAAATATTTTCTATAATAAAAAAATTAAAAATTAAACGCAAAAACAAAAATAAAAATATATGAAAAAAAAACTATTTACTAAATTGAGACAAAGTAAATATAGAATTAACGATTAGGGGGGAAACCGTAGTGTAAAATAAAAAAAAATAAAAAAATAATACTATTTTATATAAACTAAATGTCCATAACTGATTTAAATGTTTAAAGAGTTATCAATCTATTTTAAATATTGCTCCTGAAGAAGGAAAATATTAAATTCTGAAAATGACTCAAATTAATTAATAAAAAATAAATTAAAAGATGAAAGAAATCGCTCTGGAATTGGAAATACGTAAAATGTGAGTAATGAAGAACTTTTGTGGGAAATGAGATGTAAAAACATTAAATAAAAGTTTATAAGCAATCATTATTAATATTATAATAAAATAAATAAATCTAAGAATTGAATTAAAGAATCGATAATTTAGAAATTAGCCTCAAATAAGAAATGAGATGTAAAAACACTAAATAAAAATTTATAAGTAATCATTATTAATATTTTCACAAAATAAATAAATCTAAGAAATGAATTAAAGTATCGATAATTTAGAACTTAGCCTCAAATAAGAAATGAGATGTAAAAACAGTAAATAAAAATTTATGAGTATTCATTATTAATATTTTCACATAATATATAAATTTAAGAAATGAATTAAAGTATCGATAATGTAGAATATTAAAACTTCATATTTAATTAATAATTAACAAGTAAAAACACTAAATACAATTTTAAGTAATATATATTAATATTTCATATAATAAATTAATTTAAGAAATGGACTAAGATTTCAAAAAAATAAATGGACACATGGGATATTATTTGGATGGGCGAATCAATAAGTTAGAAAATAAATGGGAACCAAAATTTAAGTCAATTAAAAGATCTTAATGTAATAAATTTTCTTGTTTTTAAAAAAATATAAAATGGTAAAAAAAAAAATAAAACTGATGATTTTATTATTATTTTCCAAATCACTTTAATTTTTTATATGTCATTATATTTTTCATATTGTTTTATATAGATAATTATACCGTTTAAATTACTTTTATAAATAAAATTTATATCTTTTAATATATGTATGTTATGACTATATAAAAAACAAATATGTGTAATATTAAACTATTCTTAACTTTATATTTACATTTTATTATTTAATGATTAATACTAAACATATGTATAAATTATTAATTAAATTTAATTTATATAAATATACCATAAAAGATCATTCCCAATAACTTTAATCAATTTTTTTTCTACAATCCTAAACTTTAAATAAGTTATTTAAAAAGATTAACTTATTTAGAAATTAAGATATATAACAAGGTAGAAAATAATTTGACTTGCTGTATAATTAAGAGAGATAATAAGCCTCCCAATAAAAGTTTATGTGATTTTATAAAGAAAAATTAATAATATTAATTAGTAAGCATGATAATTGTTTTAAAATGGTTTTAATAAATTTAAATATAAATTAATTTGTTTAATTTTACTATATTATATTAATTTAATATTCAATAATTTAAAATATTTTAATTAAATGTAATAGTAAAAATTAAAAAATTGATTAAATAACCACATAAATAATTTATTTATAAATAAAAATCGCACTTATGTAAATAAAGTTTATAATCATAAATAATATTAGAATACAAATTTTAATTTATTAATATAATAATATTTTAACATATCAAAGATGGTAATTTTTCTTTAGAGCAAAAAAACTGATTAGAAAGATATTACAAAAAGTATAGTGGAATATGGGTATAATATTTTTATTAAATTTGTTAAAAAATTTGTATATCATACCTTATTGATAAATATATTCCTTATAGCTTTATTGGGATTATATATAGAAATGTTAACCATAATTAAATCTAAAAAAGCCACGAAATAAATAATATAGGCAAAATTAGATGAATTTAAAAAATTTATTTTTGATGATTTCCTGAATTACACAGAGTCTGTCAAGGTGATATTTTAACTAAAATTCATAGTGATATATCGTGATATTTTGAGAACTTCTTTGCTTCTTCATTTCGTAATAATTTAAATGATATTGGAATTCGTCCTCTCCGTCACAAATAAGAAATTTTAGACAGAAGTCAAAAATCCTCATTTAATTTTCTTCTCCTTGGTGGTTTTTTAGAATGATAAGATTTTCAATGCTTTTTTTCTTGATGGATGTTTAGTTCCCCTGACTGTACCGGCTTTTCGCAGTTGTTATAAACCATCATGAAATCACATATTTCTAAGTGTTGCTCGTAGTCCTATATCAGAACTCATAATTCCTATATAAGCGGATTATAATACCAATTTAATTTACTATATATAATCTTTTGGCTAGAATTATAATAGTAATATTTTATATGTATCTTAATATATTAAATTTTTCCATAATATATTTATTTAGCTATAAATGAGTACAAAAAATAAATGTATATTATCATTTTAATATTAATAAGTTGTTTATAAAAATAATAATGAGTATTATAATTTTCTACTTTTTGTATAACATACAAAGTTTAAATAGTTGAAATAATATTTCTTATAAATACTTTTTATTCATTTCTTATTCTTAATACTATATATTCCTATAAAGAAAAAATGGAAAAATAAATTAATTTTTTAAAATATTTTAAAATGGCTTTGTTAAATTTAATAAATAATTAATTTTTTATATTTTAATGAACCTATATTTCCCTTTTAAATAAGAATATTTTAATTTATATAATAATAAAATTCAGAAAAATAATAGACTAAATAATATATTCAAAAAAAAAAATAAAGATAAAAATATTTAAAATAATAATATAATATTAAATTATTATTTATTTAAAGATGATTGGAATATATCCCAATTTAAATTTTTCGTATCCATTGAATTAATTAATGTAAATTCCTAAAAAATTAGATTTGAATTAATTAATTATATAATTTTGCTCTATGTAAATAGATGAAAACTCGTGTATTAAAAAAAATTGACTTATAAGATTTTTTGAGCATTTATTATATCTTATAGTTATTGATCTTAAGAAATAATAATAATAAAACTAATTTATATGTATAATAATAGTTTTAAAATAGCCTTATTTTATTAAAATTATATTTAAACCTAGAAAAAGCCAATAAATAAATACTAATTGCAAATTTAGGAGACGTTTAAAAAATAGATAGGATTCAAAAACATCAGATTAAAATTTATTAGATATGCATTTGCAACTACTGAAAGGGAAACTGATATTAGTAGGATGTACTTACCATATGAATTCTTAAGAAGCTGATAAAAATAATATATAAAAATAAATAGAATATATTTTTTCTAATTTAAAAAAGTTTAAATTTTAATGATTTACATAAAATTATAATAAAACTAGATTAATTATATGAATAAGACAGTGAATGGATATTAGTTAATTTTTCTTATAGTTAAAGTTAAAATAAGCTATTTTTTAAGTCTTAAATTCAAAAATTCTTAAGAATGAAAGACTGTAAAATGGGATACAACTCTCCACTAAGAAATAAATAAACATAATTTATTGAATTTATGAATAATTAATACCTATAAAAGTGTAAATCTAAGATGTATTAGATAATTTATGTAAGTTAAGATTTATGTATGGTCTGGAAGAAACAGGGGCTTTAGAAACTTAAATGAAATACAAATTTATAACAGTTTTTTATAGCCAGTGGGCACAACCCCAAAATCTTAATTTACTAATTGATCTGTTTAATTTAATAAAGAAAAATATATTGACAAACATATATTATATTTAGTTTGCATTAGGCGCAATATTAAATATAAATATTGTAATATGGATATAATATTTTATAAATTTATTAAAAAATTGTATACTTTACTTTATTGATAAATATATTCCTTATATCTTTATTGGGATTATTTATAGAAATGTTAGCCATATTTAAACCTTCAAAAATCCAATAAATAAATAAATAATAAATAAATAAATAAATAAATAAATAAATAAATAAATAAATAAAATAAATAAATAAATAAATAAATAAATAAATAAATAAATAAATAAATAAATAAATAAATAAATAAATAAATAAATAAATAAATAAATAAATAAATAAATAAATAAATAAATAAATAATAAATAAATAAATAAATAAATAAATAAATAAATAAATAAATAAATAAATAAATAAATAGTAATGGCAAAATTAGGAGAATTTAAAAAAATAGATGGGATTCAATAACATCAGGTTAAAATTCATTGGATTTATATTTGCAATTAGTGAAAGGGATACTGATATTAATAGTACGTACCTACAACTGATACTTATAAAAGCATAAATTAATGATGTAATAAATAATTTATGCAAGTTAAGATTTATGTATGGACTGAAAGTAAAGGATGGCATTAGAATTATATGATATGGAAATTTATAACAAGTTCTTTATAGCCATTGGGCAACCCCAAAATCTTAATTTACTAATTAATCTGTTTAATTTAATAGGGATAAATATATTGACAAACAAATATTATATCTAGTTTGCATTAGGCGCAATATTATAAAAAATATTCGTTTTTCCATTCTTTAGTATATAATATTATCATTTCAACAAAAAATTTTCTAACTATTTTATAATAATAATTAATAAATTATATTTATTTTTAAGGTTGCTTAATTATTTTCAATAATTGAGTCAATTTTTCAAAAAGTGATTGAATTATTTAATTTTTAATTTAATGATAATCCTCTTCTATAATACACTATATCAATTACTATATAATCATTTAAAAAATAATTAAATTTTCAGAAATAAATAATTAAGATATGTAATTTCACAAAATTTCAAATTTTAATAAAAAAGACGCCAAATTTCAAATAAAGTAGTTTGATAAAATTTTTCCTACATTGTCTATATACTATACCAGAAATTCTCTTTTTTTAAGATTGCTCATTTTTTTTGTTGTTAAAACCGAATTCTTTAATTATCTTGATAGTTTTAAGTAGCTTTAATTAGATCTTTTCTCCTACACATTATAAGTAAGCCGAAACCGGTTGAAGGAGGGTCTCCTTAATTCGTTCCATTTAATAATACAAAAATAAAATAAATGATCATTCCATTTAACTTTAATCAATTTTTCTTTTATAATTCTAGAAATATAATAGAAAAAAATTAACTTAAAGAAATTTTAAAAGATAACGAGGTAAAAAAGATTCCTATATAAATAATATAACTTGAGGTAGTATCAAGAACAAAAAATAAACCTCTCTATAATACATTGTAAATAGACAAGACTTGATCATAGATTATTAGATAAATTTGAAAAATACATATATATAATAATAAAATGAGACCATGTACTTATAAATAGTTAAATTTATATTATCGATTAATAACCGCTCCTTTAATCATATATTATATATGTTTTGGTAAATATAATATTTTTATTTATTTTATTGATCAGGATTTCACTCAATATACCTCAAGTATTTGTTGAGTTTACACGTTCAACACTCCTTCAAGGCATAGCATTTTAAATATGTTAATTCTTAAAATTTTAAACTATCATTTTAAATATCTAAGACAAATTTCATGTTATTTTGAAGCATGATTGGTGTTAGGGTTTATTGTATGTTCTATTATAAATATAAAATGGATTATATTTATTACTTTTAATAATAAATTTAGTTGCAAAAAATATTCCATGGCCAATATAGTACTAACCTGAGATATGCAATGAGTAGAAAACTAATCCCTAATCAATAGTGAGTTGTTAACCAGGGATAAGTTTTGGTAATTATTCAAGATACAATGAGCTGTAAACTTTATCACTGGTAAACAAACCTTATTGGCCATGAATTCTAACCCATGTAATGGGGATGTATTTGGAAAATTATTTTAATAATAAAATAAAAATTCACTTATATATTTATAATATTTTTTTTAATTTAAAATTAGATCTATTTAGTTAAAGTTTAAATAAAACATAACTAAAATTCTAATTTTAAAATATTAATTTTAAATATTATGTGCATTATTATGAATTAGAGAAAATTATAATGAAATTTTTTTTTTGGAACATTTAAAAACTAATAAATTAATAAATTGAGAACTTGAAGTACATAAATTTCTATTTAAATATAAATAACGATTTCAAATTTATATTATTTGAGTATATGCTTTTCGAATGCATATTATATATTTTACGCTAAATCGGTGTTTATAAATCTTTCTATGCGTCTGTGTTCTAGTCTTTTTTATTTTCATATCATTTTGTTTATTTGTTTCCCTTGATAATGTTGTTAGTTAAATTGTTGAAATAGGTTTCGTATTCCATCTTGTTATGTTCTAAAATTTCTTTGTAAGTGATTCTTTTTCCGTGCATGAGCATATTTTAACTCTGTGGAAGAATAGTTGATTAAAGTTTTTTGGGATGATTTTTAGTAGTTTTAGTTTAAGTATTAATAATTAATGAAATATTTGCATATCAAGGAAGGTAAGCTACTCTTTTAGAGAAAAAATCAGATTATAAAAATAGTGAAAAGGTATACATTCTGTATAAAATGATATTATTAATGGAAAAAAATAGCCATCTTTATAACTTTGATACAGCTAAGATACATATAGTAATTGCTAATATATCAAGAAAATTGGTAATGCATTTTAACTAGTCAAAGAAAAAGCTATATTAATAGAAAGTACCTATCATATAATATTAAAAAACAAATAAAATATTTTATTGATTAATATTTAATGCTTCCATTATTAATATAAATTTAAAAAACCTAATAATAAAACCATTATATCAAACGGAATAAAATATCTTATAGTAAAATATTAATTAGAATTATGCTTATATAAGAGAAAATTATTAATTATATTTATAATTTAGTATTACCCTTTGCAAATTATTTATAATTACAACTAATTTTTTGTAAATCATAATGATTTATTATAATTTTAAATTTTAATATATTGTTAAAGTGCTAAATAAAATTATGATATTTAATACTATTAAAAATATATTTTTATTATAATTATTTACATAGTATATTAAATAATAACTGTTTTATTTTTGAATTTATTATTAAATCATATATTTATAAAATACACATATATAAATATCTTTTTAAAAAATTTAATTTATGGATAATGAACCTAAATATATATTTATTATATAGTTAGTTTTTTTAAATAATTCTATAAATAAACTATAATATATTCTTATATTTACTTATAAATTGTGCTTATCCGTTTGATTGAATTATTCTTAAAGAAATTTGTGCTATTATTATTTATTTATTAGTTCTCTTAGTAATATTTTATCCAAAATTTTAAAAATTAATTGCAATTTTATATTTTTATAAAAATTAATAATAATTTAAATTTTATCAATTTGATAGTGTTTTCATAACGAATATTAAAATATATATCAATTAAATTATTAACTATAAGAAATGATTTAGGTATTATTTTATTTAATAGTTTAATGTAAATAAAATTATTATTCATAATAAATGATATTATTAAGTTTCTAAATAAAATTTAGTTAAAATTTTTAAATTTCAAATTAAAACCATCATAGTTTATATTGTATAGATTAATTGATTTATTATATTTAATTTTTATAAATTTAAAAATTTTTTTTCTACTTTAGTAATATTAAAACTTAATAAAATTAGAAAATATTAACGAATAAAAATACTGATAAAATTATTTGAGTACTTTTTATATCATATAATTAATAATCTTAAAAATAAAACTAATTAAAAAGTATAATAATTGTTTTAAAATGGCTTTATTAAATTAAAAATATGTTTGATTTATATATATTTAAATGAACCACATTTATATGATATTTTCCCTTTAAATATAAATATTTTATTATATATGATATTAATTAATATAGAAAAATCAGAAATTAAATTACAAAATAAAAAAGTAAAGATAATTATACTAAAAAAAATAATAATATAATTATAAACTAACTTTCAATTAAATATTTAATATTAAATTATTATTTATATAAAGATGATTAGAATGTCCTAAAATTTAAATAATTCTGATCTACTCAATTAATAAATGTATTTTCGGAAAATTAAAAATTAAAATTCATTAATAATATAATTGCTACCATATATTTAGGTTTATAGATGAAGACTCGAGTATTAGTACATAATGCGAAGAACAATCTGGAATATCTTATCCATTCAATTAATCAATGTATATTCGGAAAATATTAAATTTAAATTCATTAATAATATAATTATCGCCGTATATTTAGGTTTATAGATGAAGACTAGAGTATTTTTACATAATGTGAAGAATATTCGGAAATAAATTCTGCATAAATTTAAAATTTAGGTAAAAACAATTATAAAATTTCTGACAAACTAAAATAATAATAATAACATTATGTATATTATTAAATTTCGGACACATCAAAAATTTTTATATATTTTAATAATTAAATAGAATATTTTCCCTAATAAAAAAAAAAAAAAAAAAATAAACACAAAAATAAAATAAAAAAACTATTTTCAAAATTAGGGTAACATCTGTATAGAATAAACCATTAGGGGTAGGGGGATAAAATAGAGTAAAATGAAAATAAATAATTAAAATTATCCTTATTTATATTAATTAATTATTCATAATTGATTTCGTATATATTAAGAGTATTCAATCTATTTAAATAATTGCCGCGGAGGAAGGAAGACATTAAATTCCGAAAATGTCTCAAATTAATTAATAAAAAATAAATTAAGAGATGGAAAAAATTGCCAGGGAATAGAAAATGTATAGGAAGTGAATTATGAATTAATTTTGTGGGAATTAAGAAGTAATATCATTAAATAAAATTATTAAATAATCTAATTTGATATTTTCACATTATACATAAAAACTTAAGAAACTAGTTAAATGTTCGATGGTCTCTAAAAATAATTGGTTGTAATAAATCAATAAACGGTTGATATCAACAAAGGTTTGGTTTATATCAAATAGTAAGGTATTAAAATGAACAAAGATTTGGTTGAAATAAAAGAATAAATGGTTTAAATGAACAAAGATTTGGCTTACATCAAATAATAAAGGGTTGACATTTTATAATAAAGGGTTGACATCAAATAATAAAGGATTGACATCAAAAAAGATTTGGTTTACATCAAATAATAATGCGCTGACATCAAAAAAGATTTGGTTTACATCAAATAATAATGCGCTGACAAAGATTTCGTTGACATTGAAAAGTAAAAGATGGCATGAAAAAAAAAATTTAGTGTTAAACATTAAATAATATTTAAAAGTAGTCTTAATTAATATACTAAAATTATATAAATAAATTTAAGAAATAGATAATAATGTCATAAATCTAAAAGAAAAAAAAAGAAGACAGAAGATAATTAGATGTTCAAATTGGTCGATTTGATGGAAGATTGACTAGGAAGAAAACTTACTAGAAATAATTTTATTCTTATTAATCAAGAAAATAAAAAAATAAAAATGTTGATGATTAAATTATATTTATCTAAATCACTTTTCCTTTTTTATATATCCAATAATTATAGTTTGTTATGGATACTTCATTAATTAATTATAACGTTAAATTTCCTTTTATAACTCAAATTTCTATGCTTTATTATGCATTTTATAACTACTTAATATAAAAAAAGTTAAATTCATTAATAACTATACTAAATTTCCATTTTATTATTTAAAAATTAATAGTTTAACATGTTTATAAGATTATTAATTAAATTTAATATATTTAATTATCCAATTAATTTAATATTCAATGTTAATATAAGTTTATTATCAAGATATTTTTAATGAGATGCAATAGGAAACATTTATTTCTTAAATAATATTATTTATAAATTACAATATTAATTTTAATTTATTAATTTAATAATATCTTTAACATGCCAAAGATCATAATATTTTTCTCTAGAGCAATAAACTGATTAGAAACATAATACAGAAAGTATAGTGGAATATCGGTATAATATTTTTATTTAATTTGTATTTGCAACCAGTGAAAGAGAAGCTGATATTAATAAAAAGTACCTACGATATGAATTCTCAAGAAGCTGATATGAATAATATATGCAAATAAATATAACACCCTTCTTCTATTGCAAAATAGTTTAAATTTTTATAATTTATATAAAATTATAATAAAAATAACTTAATTATATGAATAAGATAATGAATGGATATTTGTTCATTATTCTTGTAGTTTATAATTAAAATAAATTATTTTAGATCATAAATTCTAAATTCTTAAAAATTATGTATGCATAAACAACTTTTTATTTAATTAAGAAGTAAATTGTTTCATAATTTTTGTCTTTTCAGTTATTATTTCAATTACATTTTCCTGACAAATTTCATAAACTTCATATTTTTTAGTCATTCTTAGTTCAGATGAGAGGTGTGTTCGCAACAAACTAGAGAAAATGTTAAATTGGAAGTTAAATCATCCATGTAAACAGTGCAGGGATATTTTTCCCTTGGGGTAAAATCTTCTATTCTCTATTTCTCTTGGCAACTGGTTTTGTAATTAGCTGCTTTAATTATTTTTTTTTTTCTGTCCTAATAGTTAAAACAAATAAAATATTCAATTTAGGTCCCAATATTCCTATAGTTTGCCTGTTATTACCATTGTATTTAGTGGCTTCTTCAGAAAACAATAGCAGAATTATCTTGTGTGCGTTTATTTTTGATGATTTCCTGAATTACACAGAGTCTGTCAAGGTGCTATTTAAGCTAAAATTCAATGTGATATCGCACGTTCTTTTGAGAACTTCTTTGCTTCTTCTTTTGGTGATAATTTAAATGATTTTGGAATTCGTCCTCTCTGTCACAAATAAGAAATTTTAGACAGAAGTCACTAATCATCATTTGATTTTCTTCTCCTTGGTTGTTTTCCATAATGATCATGTTTTCAATACTTTTTTCTAGATGGATGTTTAGTTCCCGTGATGGTAACTGCTTTTTGCAGTTGCTACAAACCATCATGAAATCACATCTTTCTAAGTGTTGTAATCCTATATCAGTATATTTTTTTAACATAATTTACATTCATTTGTACAATTATATGTTTCCTAATCACTCAAACCTCCTCCATCTTCTTTTTATTTGTTACTCGCATAGCCATGACAGTTTATGTTGAAATTGTTATTATTAAATTTTTACGCTTCTACACATTCTTCATAGTGTTTGTTTTATTATTCAACTTTTATTTTCTAAGAACAGATTTCGATGGTAATGGTGTTTGTTGTATGCATGATTATTAAAGATATTAAACTCTAAAAAATTAATCTTTTTCTTTTTACATTCTCTTAAAGGATAGAATAAATTATTAAAGAATTGAATTTTACTTTTATTAAATGTTTTATCTCTTTAGACATATATTAAATAATAAATTTTTATTAATTTCTTTTTTTTTAGTTAATTATTTATTTATTTAAACAGGTAAGGGATATTAGAATAATATTCTAAAATTGATTTAAGGTAGTTAGATGTGGGTTTTAACTCATGGAAGATTGAGCATAAAGTCCCATACAGGATCATCATCCTAATTCAAGATTTGGTTTTAAAGGTTTGAGTGCTCTACATATTAAGGGATATCATCAGTCTCTGAAACCCTTAGGTCCTAAGAGATTGGAAGATCTAGCACTGCATTGATTTAGTAATCTAAACTGGGTTATAGGCTTGGAATAGAACTAAGGTTTCTAGGGATATTAATAGGGATCAAGTCGGTTTCTACTGTTTTTAGAATAAAAAGCTATTTTTAGTTCATTTTCTTTTCTTTTTTCACACATTTTACTATTTTAACTCCTTAGAGAATTTATGAGTCTTTCCTTATTGTATTCAGGTTTACATTTAATTCATAATATATCTTATTATAAAATTGTTTATAATAAAATTAATGATAATGGCACTCATAATTCCTTTATAAGCGGATTATAATACCAATTTAATTAACTATATATAATCTTTTGACTAGAAACATATTATTATAATAGTAATATTTTATATGTATCTTAATATATAAATTTTTTCATTATATATTTATATAGCTATAAATGTGTCCAAAAAATAAATGTATATTTTCATTTTAATATTAATAAGTTGTTTATATAAATAATAATGAGTTATTATAATTTTCTACTTTTTATATACCATACAAACTTTAAATAGTTGAGATAATATTTCTTATAAAATTTTTTTATACATTTCTTATTCTAAATACTTTATAATCTTATAAAGTTAAATGCAAAAAGTAATTAATATTTTTTTAAAATGTTTTAAAAAGGCTTTGTAAAATTTAATAAATAATTAATTTTTATATTTGAATGAGCCTATATTTCCCCTTTCAATAAGAATATCTTAATATATATAATAAAAAATTCAGAAAAATAATAGACTAAATAATAAATTAATAAAATAAAGATAAAATATTTAAAATAATAATATAATATTTAATTATTATTATTTAAAGATGATTGGAATATATCCCTATTAAATTTTTTGTATCCATTGTACTAATCATTGTAAATTCCGAAAAAATTAAATTTTAATTCATTAATTATATAATTTCCGCTATATATTAAGGTTTATAGATGAAGACTTGTGTATTAGTACATAATGAAAAGAATAATCTGAAATAAATTCTATATCAATAAAAGATTTAGGCAAAATATTATAAAATCTTGGAGTCACTAAAATATTAATAATATTACTACATATAATATAAAATCTTTGATACACCATAATAATTATATATTAATTATTAACTTGAATAATTATCCTAATAAAAAAAAGAAAAATTATGCATAAAAATAAAACTAAAAGAAATGAACAAAAAAATTATTTATTATTTTATTTTATCCTATGTTATCCCCTAATAGTTAATTCTATACAACTTTTACCCCAATTTAGAAATAGGTTAAAATTACATTAATTAAATATTTTAATTTATTTTTTATATTTTATATTAGATTAGATGTACCGGTTTAATGAAGCTTCAAGTACACATTTAGGTGTACTTAAAATCTTATTTCTGGTATATTTATATAAATTGTTATAGATTTACATTAAAATGAAAATCCCCATACTATTTTTTCGTTATATTTATACTTTATATAAATAATATAAATTATGAAAATATGGGCAGAAAAATAATTGTTAGTAAATCAGAATTTTTATATTTTAGAAATATTGTATAGAAATACTGTTTAAAGTTATTTTATTCATAATAAATATTGCATATATATTAATTAAATTATAATAATAAAAAATATTTAATTCTAAGTAAATTAAAGAGAGAAATATGGTATTTTAATAATTAATAATTTGATTTTAATTTTTATATCAAAATAAGTTTTAAACCTTTGACAAATTAGAATATATGAATAATTATTTTAAAATTCCTAATATTAAATATATTAAAAGATAAATTTAGAAATAATATGATTTATCACAAAATATAAAATTAATCAGCTTAAATAACTTAATAATATGGTTCTAAGAATTTCTTATATTTTAGAATTTAATAATATCATTATACTTGATTTTATCATTCTTTATTATAAAAAATTTTAAAATATAAACACATTAATCTAGTATTATTTTTTATCTATTTTATCATATATCTTCTTTTATTTAACTTCATAGATAAGAATTTGTTGTCTTTTTATGTTCTTAATGCAAAAACTAATGTGTTATATTGTATAATATTATATTATTGATTTAATATTCTAGTTATTTTTTATTTTATAAATATATATTTAAATATAAGATTATTCTTATAAAATATAATAAGGCTTTTTAATTATATTGCTGTATACTTATTTTTCCCCAGTGTTTAAAAGTTAAAATATTAATATATATTTTGAATTAAAAATATTTTCTAAACTAATTACCTTAATTTTAATTTATTTTTTAAATTTTTTTAAGTATCATATTAATGCATCTCTTAAGGCTAAACATTAGAATCAATTAAGTTATCTATAATATTTAATTTTATAGAAATTAGTTTAATTTAAATAAATAATCTGAAAAAAATACGAAAAATAATAAAATTACATCATATAATCTTTGTTTGCAATTATAATGAAAAAATAAACAATATAAGTATTCTATCTTTTGATTTTAGGCATATTTTTTTCAAGAAGTAAATAATAAGTTCAAGTGACTAATGATTTAGTTGCTCATTTCGGATTTGATAATGGGATTGTTCATGAATAAGTATCAAAAAGAACTGGAGGAATACATGGAGGAGTTTCTCCCACAGTTGATAGATTTGGAAGACAAAATAGAGCTTTATATTTCAATGGTTCAGATGGAAAAATAACACTGGATTTAAATGGATTTAGATAACTAGATATTCAAAAAAGTTATCAATAGTCCTTTGGGTTAAAACTGTTCGTAAAAATATGATAATAATAGACAATAGAGCTAGATGGGATAATTTTGAATTAGGGTATTTTGATATATTAATTTTTTTCTTTTCTATATTAATATTAATATATTAAATATAATTTAATATTATAACTATATATATGTAATTTCTTATTTTAATAGATATTAATTTTAAATCAATAATAATGGCTAATTACAATTTATGACTGGCGACGATGGTTGGAATAGATGCCATTCAAGTATTGGCAAGCCTTCACATTGCTAAGTTCACAGTAAACCTGGAGATACTAAAGTGTAAGATGGAGTATGGACTCACATCGCTGTTACAAAAAATGATGAGACTGTATATTTTTATATAATGGAGAAAGATTAAATGCTGATAAAAATGCTCCCATTTCAAATATATCTTATAATGATCAAAGTTAAGAGAGAAATATAGGTACTGCTAGAGATGCAGAATCGTGGAGTGGTAAATATTATACAGGAACAAATAGATATGCTTAGGGAAGTATGGATGATTTAAGAATATATAATAGAGTATTATCATTTAGTGAAGTCAATACTATTTTTAAATTTTGTAAGTCATACAAATTATTTAATTATATATATAAAAACTCGTATACCAAACACTTAATTATAATTAACCAGCTCCGTCTTAATATTGTGATAATTTTGAGCCTGAAAATGCTACATGCTTTTCTTGTTTGGAAAATAGATTATTAAAAATAATAAATGTATATGTATAGATGGATAGTATGAAGTTTAAAATTAAGCTAAATGTGAATGTATATTAATTTATTTTATTCGTAAATGATTAAAATATTTATTCTATGTTTTTATTAAGTATGCAATAAAAAATGTAAAAGGTGCTAAAATACACCAACCAATTGTTTAGAATGTAGTGATAGTAAAAAATTATTCTAAAATGGAAGTTGCACAAATTGTGTTCCAGGACATTATAACGATGGCTAATAAATTTGTTAATGTAAGAATAATAATATGATATTATAGAGCATAGTGTATTTAAATAATATTAATAATTTTATATATAATAATTAATAGAATGCAATTATAAGTGCGAAACTTGTTATGGATCTTCTACATAATGTATTAAATGTTCTTCAATTTTAAGAGATTCAGGTAGTAGTTGCAATTGCAAATAGAATTTTGTAGAAAAAAAAGGAATTTGTGTTTGCCAAGATGGGTAATTTAATTAATTAGACTAGAAATGTTAAGGTATATTGAAAAATAAAAATAACTTTAGTTAATTTAATTATTTATATTAATAATTAAAATAAAATATAAAATAAAAAGATTGTATGAAAAGTTGTTAAACATGCATTAATTCAACCTCTTGCTAAACATGTAAATTATCTAATCCAGTAAGATAGGGGTCACAATGCAAATGTCCGGATGGGTATTATGATGATAATACATAATCCTAATGTTAAAGTAATATTATAAAATTATTTAAAAGCTGTTATTTATAACCAAAAAATGAAAGAATGCTATGATAAATGTAAGAGATGTTCCAATGCAATATCATGTGATGAATGTTCTCATCCTCTTAGAGAACTAAATAAGGACTGTTTATGTAAAGCTAACTTTATTAATTCTAAAACATGGGGCTGTGAATGTCCTGAAGGATAGTTTAATTAAGGAGATATAAAATGCCAAAGTATTTTATATTTAATATTTATTCTACAATAATATATATTCTACACATTTATTAAGATTGCATGCCTAGTTGTAAGAGTTGCATTAATAATACAAGTTGCTCTGAATGTAAGCCCTCTAATCCTGCAAGAATTAATTCTAAATGTGATTGTCCTGTAGGATATTTTGATTTAAATAATCAAGCTTAATGTGAAAGTAATTAAAATTACATTTTTTATTATCAAATTTTAATTAAAGTATAATTTTATAGATTGTATGTAAAGCTGTGTATCATGCTTAAATGGAATTTCTTGTTAAACTTGTAAATCATCTACACCAAATAGAGAAGGAGCAAAATGTGAATGTCCGAAAGGATATTATGACGATAATGTAAATGACTAATGCTAAAGTAAAAAATTAAACCGGGGGTCATTTTTAAATTCCGACAGCGCCAAAGGGTTTTTCAGGGTGAATTTTCATGTTTTGTCACTGGAATTTATATAATAATGAGTTTTTATCTACTTAAAGTCCATCGGACAAAATCGAACAATACCGGACAATACCGGACAATATCGGACAATATCGGACAATATCGGACAAAATCGGACAATATCGGACAAAATCGGACAATATCGAATACATACTCCAATCGTGTAAATCGATCGTAAAACATATTTAAAACCTAAAAGCGCATCATATGAACGGTACAGGCCAAACTTTGTCCGATATGGTCCGACGGATCGGATAATATCGGACATTTGGCCATCGGACAATATCGGACAAAGTTTGACCTGTGCCCTTAATATCTTATTATCTTTGTGCTAATATCTGAATTAGCTTAATGTTATTTAATACAATCTTGTTCAGAATCGTATATTTAATTCCTGCAGGTAAACCAGTTACACCTGAAGGCTTCTTCTGCAAGATCTCTCCTTTTAGGAGATAGCAAGAACTACATTTTATTTTTCCATCTATAGGTGTTTATACTGTCAGGTTTCCTGATGTCTATAGCCTCCCAGATATTTTATTAGATCCATAGGGGGTAGAAAGTGTCACCTGCACTACACTACCTGGTCCTTCTTCAAATTTTTATTTCTCCAAGAAACCGTACAGTAGGATCCCCCCCCCCCCTCTATACACCTACGATATCATATATTGTTATGCTTACTGGAATCAAGAGAGCGAGGAAATTTTTTGACAAAGTAAACAATTATATTGTCATCACTAGGTTTCAAACCGTAGTGATTTAATATGAAATTAGGTGATTTACCAATTAAGTAAATAAATATAAAAGTATTATAAAATATAAATCAATAAAATAATACAGTTATATACTAATTAAATAAACATAATTGATTTTATATTTTAAGTGTTTTCAATCTATTTCAAAAAATGCTTCGAACGAAGGAATACATTAAATCCAGAAATGACTCAAATAAATGTAAAATTTAATTAAAAGATGGAAGATATTGCCATGGAAAACGAAATGCATAGAAAGTGATTAATGAAGAAATTTTGTAGAAATTATGTGATAAAAACATTAAATAATATTTAATAGCAATCTCTATTTATTTTTTGACTTTACATATATATAAATATAAGAAATTAAGAAAAACTTCATAATGGTAAAATAAGAAACGGAAGATGACAGAAGATAATTAGATGTTAGAATTTTTGTTTAAAGGGAATAGAAAGTAGGCAGAAAATTTAATATTATACATTTTCTTTTTTAAAAAAAATAATGATAAAAATAAAAAAATTGATGATTATATTTTAATTAGAAAAATCACTTTTTTATAATATATATAAAATTATGTTGCTTGTTATGGATAATTTATTTATTATTTAATTAATTATACCCTTTAAATTCCTTTTATAATTCAAAATTCTAATTTTATTATACATTTTATGGCCACTATATTAAAAAAAATTGCAATAATAATAGTTTTTAATTTTATATTTTATTATTTAAAAATTAATAATAGCTATCTAGCTTTGGTAAAAATATAAATGAAAATTTAATTTTGTTTTATTTTTATGGTATTGGATTTTTTTAATCATTTGTATTCATAAATAAAATTTAATATTTTAAATTTTTTCACAAAATCTATAGAACTAACATTAAATGTGCTTAAATAAATATTATCATTTTAATATTAATAAACAGTTTATAAAAATCATAATTATTCATTATAATTTTTAACTTCTATCTAAAATAAAAAAAAGAAGTAATTAAAAATAAATTGACTTATAACATTTTTAGAGCATTTATTATATCATATAGTTATTGATTTTCCTACTTCTCATTATGAAAAATCTTGGCCTAAAAGTTTTCTTTTTAGCTAAATATCCCATATTATATCTGATTTTATATTTTTAATGAACCTCTTTTTAGTGATATTTTCCCTTTAAATAAGAATATTTTATTATATATAATAATTAAGAAAAATCATAAACTAAATTATAAATTAAAAAAGTAAAGATAAAAGAATTTAAAATAATAATATATAACATATATAATTATTATTTATTAACATATGATTTTAATATCATCCAATTTAAACACTTCTGAACTATTCAAATAATCAATGTATAATCGGAAAATATTAAATTTAAATTTCTTAGTAATATAATTACCGCCATATATTTAGGTTTATAGAGGAAGATTCGAGTATTAGTATTACCCTTTGCAAATTATTTATATTTACAACCAGTTTTTTAAACATATTTTTTGGACCACCCAATTCTTTTATATAATAATATATTTCATTTATTATATAATTTTAAAATTTATACTAATATTTTTTAAGAAGTAATCCATAGAAATTCCATTTATTTTATATAACACATATATTCTTACTAATGAATTATTCAAAAAATTAATAAATAAATATATAATAATAGTTTAAATAATAATTAATAAATATTTAATTGATATTTGTATATTTTAAACTATAGACTTAAATTATACATATTTAATTGTAAAAATTAATTAATTTTATCAATGTATATTGCTTAGATTACAAAAATTAAATTAATTATATAAGCTATACAAAATAATTACAACTAGTTTTTAAATTAAATGATCCACTATAAAATATTATTAAATAAAATATAATAGGATAAAGCTATAATATATTATAATTATTATTCAAAACATATACTAAATAAGGGCTAATGAGAAATGTATATTTATATATAATTATTGCATTTAAAAATCAAATATTTATTTACAAATATAGATTACATAAAAAATTATTAAATTTAACTATAATTTGCAAAATGTAATACATAATGCTAAGAACAATCTGAAAAAAATTCGGTTCAATTGAAAATTTAGATAAAAAAATTAAAAAATCTGAGACACACTAAAATATTAATAATATTATTACATATATTATAAATCATGGACACACCAAAATATTACATGTATTTTAATTATTAACTAGAATATTTTCCCTAATAAAAAAAAAAAAAAAAAAAAAATAAAACACAAAACAAAAACAAAAGAAAAAGTAATGGACAAAAAAACTATTTTCGAAACTGGAGAAAAATCTGAATAGAATAAACCATTAGAGAGATAACATAGTGTATAATAAAATAAATAATTAAATTATACTTTTTATATTAATTAAATATTCAACATTGATTTTTATAATTTAAAGGGTAATCAATCTATTTAAATATTTACCGCGGATGATGAATGAAAACCTTAAATTCCGAAACTGACTCTAATTAATTAATAAAAAAATAAATTAAAAGATGAAAGAGTATACCCAGGAATAGGAAATGCATAGAAAATGAGTGAAGGTGAAATTTTGAAGGAAATAAGAAGTAAAATCACTAAATAAATTCTTTTAAGAAATCTTAATTGATATTTTCATATTATAAATAAAAATTTAAGAAATGAATTAATAATACTATGGCTTGTAAAAATAAATCGATAAATTTTAATGGAATAAGAGATTTATGTAACAGATCTTAGCTAGTAAATTGGATGCTATGATAATCTCTACTGGAAAATATGTCAGTTAGGCTATATTTTATCTCCTCTTAGATCATGCAAATAGGCTTATAGTATTAAAAAGCTTTTAGACATAGGTAATGAGAAAATCTATAGTCCTCATGTTGATGATATAGATACAGAAGTAAGATCAGTTTGTAAATTAACTTCATCTAAAATATACGATGAAATATTTTAATTTAAGACCGCTAATGAACTTTAACTTAATCTTTTTCATTTACCACCTAAAGATTTTTTATTAAAAATGTTATATTCTTTAAAAAAAGATCATACATTTTTTAAAATGGAATCATAGCCCTAATAAAATGTTTAAAGAAACGAAACCATAAAAACTAATAAGAAAACGATAAAAAGTATAAAGAAATCGAAGAAATCAAATAAGTCTGCAATATAAGGTAAAAAGAAATCGATGACTTGAAAGAAGTAAAAGAAAAAATGTAAAAATAAATCGATGACATGAAAGAAGTAAACAAAGTCATCCAAAATGAAAACAAGGACTTAAAAATAAAATCAAATACACAATACATAATTTGTTGGTAAACATTAACTAATATATGAAAGTAGACATATACAAATTAAATTCTCGAATTAGTAGGGTAGAGGAAAGAAGGTATATAGAGCAACCTTAGTAGTAATCATTTTATTCTTATTAAAAAGGAAAGTGATGAAAAAAAAAAAATTGATAATTTTATTATTATTTGCTAAATCACTTTTCTTATATTATATATCCAATTATTATTGTTTGTTATATATACTTTATTAGTTGATTATACTGTTTAAATTTCTTTTATAACTCAAATTTCGGTCCTTCATTATATATTTTTTAACCACTATATAAAAAAAAGTAAATTCAATAATAACTATACTTAATTTAATTTTATTATATAAAAATTAATTGTATAGCATATTTATAAAATTATTAACCAAATTTAATTTAAATAATTATCCAATTAATTTAATATATTATATAAGTTTTATTATCAAATTATTTTTAATGAGACGTAATAGGAATATTTTTTTTCATAACTATATAAATAATATTATTTATAAATTAAAACAGTACCTATATAAATAAGTTTAAATTTAATAAAATTACAATACTAATTATAATTTATTAATTTAATAATATCTTTAACATATAAATGATGATAAACTTTTTCTCTATAGCAATAAACTGATTAAAAAGATATTATAGATTAATATATTCCATATGGCTTAAATGGGATTATTTATAGAAATCTTAGCAATATTTAAACCTAGGAAACCCAAGAAATAAATAGTAATTGCAAATTTAGGTGATATTTAGATAGGATTCATTATCATCAGATTAAAATTCATTTGCTAAGCATTTGCAATATTAATTCTCAAGAAGCAGATACAAATAATATATAAAAATTAATAGAATATCTTTTTCTAATGTAAAAAAGTTTAAATTTTAATAATTTACATAAAATTATAATAAAACTAGTTTAATTATGAATAGGACAGTGAATGGATATTTTTTAATTTTTCTTATAGATAAAGTTAACTTAAGCTATTTTGTAAGTCTTAAATTCCTAAATTCTTAAGAATGAAAGACTTTGGAATGGGAAACAACTCTCCACTAAGAAATAAATTAACATAATTTATTGTATTTTAGAATAGGTAATACTTATAAAAGATAAATCAGGGATATAATAGAAAATTTATGCAAGTTATGATTTATATATGGACTGAAAGAAAAGAGGGAGCTTTAGAAGTTTAAATGGAATACAAATTTATAACATTTCTATATAGCCATTGGGCACAGCCCCAAGATGTTATAGTAAACTTAAAAAAAATGCTGATATTAATATATTTCATATTTAAAGGCATATTCTTAATAATGTAAAACTGTGTCCTATTGTTTAATTTTATTATTAATTTGTTGAGAGTTAATGTTAATTTTTGAAATGATTATTTAGTATTTGATTGATTGTATTTAATAAGGAGGTCACCACGTTATTAATATTTAAATAATAAAATCAACTGCTAACAAACAGACTCAATTGTTGAAAATTAATAGGCTACCTAGAAAAATCAATAAAATATATATATAACATCATTTATAAATTTTTTTGTTGATTTTACTATAATTTACTAATTAATCTGTTTAATTTAATAAAGAAAGATATATTGACAAACAAATATTATATTTAGTTTGTATCAGGCGCATTATTAAATATAAATATTATTACTTATTCTAGTATTTAATATACTATCTGAAAAATATGAACTCAATCAAATTTTGCATTACTAATTTTTTTTTGTTATTCTTCATTAAAGTTAAAATTATAAAATAAAAAATTAATATAATAATAGAAATAGTATTGTATTTTTAAAACTTGATACTATTTATAGAATAAAATAATAAAAGGATTATAATTTTGAAAATTATAAAAATAAATAAACAAACAAACAAACAAACAAACAGACAGAAAAGCAAAACACATATTTTTTAATAAATTGTAGCATATTTAAACTATGGATGAAGAAGAGGAAGTAAACTAAGAAAAGGAATTCATATTCACTGTACCTGAAAATAGCAAAAAGTCAGTAAAAGAAAAGTTTAAAACTGTTTAGCAAAAAGTACATAATATATATGAGCAATAAAAAATATGAATCGGATGATGAATTCTTCGAGTTATTAAATGAGAGAAAAACCAAGATAAAAATCTGATATAGCAAATATATAGTAATCTCTTTTGTCGCCCAAAGCTTAGTATAAACTTGATAAATCAGACTCTGTATAAGAAAATGGTAAATCAAGATCTTTGTCTGTAATTATTTATGATTGCCCTTTTTGGTTTCTAAAAACTATTTTTTACTTTATATAATTCTCAATTTTTTAAGAATTCACATCAAAACGATTAATAGTAATAAAATATTGCTACAAGTGAACCAGATGATACAGAAAATATCCATAATTTCAGATTGAATATTTCAACCAGCTCTGAAGAAAAGATTAATTCTAATAATTTAAAGCACATATCGCAAGATTCATTTGAGGAAAGAAATGCAAAAGTAACCATTATTTTATAATTATAACATTGATTATAATGATTATAGTGATAAAATAAATTTTAGGATGTTATTTCAAAAATGCTGTAAAAATAGCAAATTTCATAATCACAAAACATGAAAAACAAAGAAAAACTGAAAAAATAGTGGGTTTGGTAGGAAAAAACCCTTTCACGACGAGTAGGAATAAAAAAAAAATAACGATGACGACGATAGCTACGACGAAGAAGATGAAGAAAGAGACACAAAGTATTTGCAGACGCTTTCTCAAAATCAAAATTTGCCGAAAAACATTTAAATTACTGAAAAAACGAAAAACAATATGATAGTTGTTAAAATGAAGGTGAATGATTTCTTCAGTTTTCAAAGGCTGCAGCACGAACAGGACGAGTTAAAACGTATGTACGCAGATTTTAAGAAAAACAACACAAATTTATAAAAGCAGTTCAAAATAAACCAGGCTTTGGAAATGCAAAAAAAAAATAGACAAGCCCCAAGAATCTCTGTAAACGAAGTTGGGAGTATCCCTAGCAAAGCGATTTTTAAAAGCTCAAAAGTAGACTTTAAAAAAATAATCGTCATCCCCTGCCGATTTATAGTAGTTGTTTGGGGTTAGAGGCTTATTTAGTAAATTTTAAAAATACCAAATTTGCGGTTCAATTAAAATTTCAAATATATTTTAATTTAATATTAAATAAAAAAAGAATCAAGTTCAAAACATGAAATGAATCGGTCGAAAGACGTTTCTCAAATTGAAAAAACGAAAGATAGTTCGAAGATGGGAGATGGACTGAGTTCAAACAGTTATGTGATTTAGCCGAGAGAAACTCAAAATATTACGGGGTCTCTGCCATCCCAAAATAAATAAGGTATGAGGCCACTTGCGAATGTTCCTTCTAATTTTTCTCCGAGCAGTGCGCGCAGTGCTCATAGTAAAAAGAGCAAAAATAAAGAATAAATATAAAGAAAATTTAAAGAAGATAAAATTGGACACAGTTCAGAAAGCTCAAAGGAGGGCGATCATATTTATAATTAAAAAGGAGGTGAAAATTATATGTAGTATTAGAAAAAACGACCGAAAAGCCATTTTATTTCTCAACAATATGAACATAGCAGAAGTATTGATAAAAGTGGAACCTAATAATAACAGTTGCAGTAGCCTTATATTAATTTAGAATCGTTGGGCGGAGATTATGGGGATATTGACACAACGTATAGAGATTGAAAATCGTAATTTAAAAAATATTTATTAATAATTTTCCTTTATTTAATTTATTAAATAATTTATACTTCATTATTCTGTAATCAATTTATATACAAATTTATTTATAATCTATAATCATTAAACCCAATATTAAACATAATTATTGGTATATAAGTATATATATAATAATTTATAATTTTATTTTAATTAATGACAAAAATTAAAAAATTATTAATTTTAATTTATTAAATTAATTATTAATTGCTACATTTTTTTTAATATTAGAGTACATAAATGCTACCCCTTTTAAATATGCATTCACTAACATCTTTTTATTTCATTAAGAAGCAAATTGTTTTTTAACTTCTGTATTTCCTGATAACATTTCTACTACATTTTTCCTACAAATTGCACAAACTCCATCTCTTTTTAGCCATTCCTGCAGACAGTTCTAATGGAAGGCGTGTCCGCAAGGAAGTAGAGAAACTGTTTAATTAGAAGTTATATCATCCATGCAAACAGTACAGGGTTATTTTTCCCAGTGGCTTAACTCTTCAATTCTCTATTTCTATTGACTTTTGGATTTGTAATTAGCTGTCTTAACAATTTTTTTATGATTTTTTTCCTGTCCTAATAGTTAAAACTAATAATTTATTCAATTTAGTTTTCCTTGAGACCATGTTTTTCTTCATATATATATCGATCCAGCATGTCCCAGTATTCCTACATAGTTTATCCGCATTTGCCGTTGTATTTTGCGGCTTCTTCTGATGACAGTAGCAAAATTCTCTGGTGCGCGCGTTTATTTTTCATGATTTCCTGACTTACACAGAGTCGGTCATGGTGCTATTTATACTAAAATTCAAAGTGATATCGCACGTTCTTTTTGCAATGAGAACAACTTTTCTTCTTCTTTTGGTGATAATTTAAATGCTGTTGAAATTCGTCCTCTCCGTCACAAATAAGAAATTTTCGACAGAAGTCACAAATCCTCATTTGGTTTTCTTCTTCTTGGTGGTTTTTCAGAATGAACGGATTTTCAATGCATTTTTCCAAATGACCGTTTAGTTCTCGCGATGGCACCGGCTTTTCGCAGTTATTGCAAACTAACATGAAATCACAGCTTTCTATGTGTTGCTGGTAGTCCTTTATCAGTATATTTTTTAACACACTTCACATTCGATGGTACAATTATCTGTTTCCTAATCACTCAAACCTCCTTCGTCTTCTTTTTAGTAGTTACTCGCATTGCCGTGACTGTTTCTGTTGATATTGTTAGTATTAGATTTTTACTCTTCTACACATTCTACTTCGTGTTTGCTGTATTTTTCAACTTTTATCTCCTAAGAACAGATTTCGCAGGGAATAGTTTGCATGCTCAATGTCAGAGATTCATTTTTTTGACGAGTCTTTGATTTTCATGTATGTTATTATTATTTTTGCTTTTATTAATATTGTATTCTTTGTTGTTGTTGTTGTTGTTGTTGTTATTGTTATTGCTATTGTTTTTTTTTAATTGCAATTATTTTCATATATGACATTAAATTGGCTCGTATTGGCGACATTTATGTTGTTTTCATCACTGATATTTTCGTATATTATTTTCGGCGGAATTTGAGGACTCTTTTTCAGAAACTACTACTGCTTTGAAGGAGAAAACAAAAGCGAGTTTTAATTTGTGGACTCTCGGTACATGAAATCGGTATTTACCATGCTTCCTTCATCATTTACGACATTATTATTATTATTTTGATTATTGTGAAAAATTGTTTAAGAAGGAAAGTTCGCAGCATTCTGTCTGCGCTTTTCCATTGATTTCTAAATGCTCGGTCCACAAGCCTCCTCAGTAATATGACTGCTGTTTTGGTAGCGTTACATAATATTGCCCTGTTTGCAATTTTGCTGCTTTAAAATGTTGATGCTGTGGAATTCCTAACTTTAAACGAGATTACCCTCTTGTTCCATTTCCGAATTGAGAGACACTTCGTCTTCATTCAAATATTGACTAATTTTCTGCGAAATTTTCGGCTTCTGGTAACTTCGAATGCTTTGTTGCTGCTCGTGCAATTTGGCCTCTGAACACTCTCTCTTTGCCTAGAGTTGGCGATTAATGATGGGCTTCGGAGGCATATTTGAACTCTGACATATTTTTCCCAGTGGACTTGAGCCTTCTTGCAATTCTTTTAAAGGCTGATTGTCATTTAATGACATTGGCACTGATTGGTGCAGAAGTGAGTATTGCGTTTATTGTTGTTATTGGTGGCTTTGCTACTAGTTTTAATTAACATTTTTATTTTATTTAGAATTCACCACTGAATCTTTTTACCTAATTTCTTCTTGACTATTTAAACGGATAGAACTTGTTTGGTTGTTTCCCATTTATGTTATTCTTCCTTGTTTTATTTCCTTCGAATTGATTGATTTATTTATAGTGTTTTTTATTTGAATTTTGTGTTGGTCGATTGGATTTTTAATTCTTTTATATAAAAATTTTGACTTGTAATTTTTATTTTTCTATTTTTTTTTTCTTTTGAATTAGTTTATGGTAATATTACTTTTTTATTTTTTTACTTATTCCTAAATCAAAAAATTTCTTTTTGTTTACGAATATAATTAAAACAAATTTGAGTTTCTTTACTTTTTCTTTATATTTCCGAATATAGAGGTTTTAATAATATAGTTGTTCAGTTTGTTTTTTTGCTTTTATTGAAAACATTTGACTTTTAATTAAAAATAAATCTCACTTGGTTTCTATATAATGTGTTGATTCGACTGATTGATGGGTTTCATTTAAATATAATAGATAGTTTTTCAAATGCTCATTATTGGAATAGTTAGTTGCATAGTGAAAATAGAAATCATCATATTAAATCTTTATCTTATTTACTTTTATTCAAGTAAAATAACCATAAATTTACTATATAATAATGATACTTTATTTATAAACAGATTTTAGAAAAAGCATATTAAAATATTAAAAACTATATTTTTTTAGCTTAAATAGTAAAATACTATTAAAAATATAAATGTGTTAATATAACACTATATTATAAAATTATTTATTTATAATTTTTATATTTTTCTAAAAAAATAATTTAACAATTCTAAATTCTATTTTTTTTATATTATTTTTTTTATAAAAACTCATGACTCATATATAATTATTTATTTATATAGTATTATATAAATTAAACTCTTTTATAAGTAGTATTTAATTAATATTTTGAACAACTCTTAAAAAAATAAAACGTAACTTCATTTTTCAAAATAATTCTTCTTCCTCTTCTTCAAAATTCTCTTCTTCTTCATCCTCCTCGTCGATTCTCCCTCTCTAGGCTCTTTTTCTAGTATTTCTAGTAGTTTTAGTTTTAATGTTATTGGATCGCTTTCTCTGAATTTTCACAGCTGATAAACTCTCTTCTTACTCCTCATTATCATCGTCCTCTTCTCCTGAAGCAGAATCACTTTCATCAGATTCAATTACCATCTACCAAAGTTAAATAAATTTAATTCGTTGACAATTTGTATATATTAAACTACCTTGTTATTATTTTTAGCTCTTCTAGGTTTCTACTTTCTTAAATTATTTTTCTTTTGGAACTTCTTGCAGTTCCTTCATCTTCTTCTTCATCTTCATTTTCTTCGTCTTCCTCCACATCTTCTTCTCCATCTACATCACTTTTGTTCGAGGCATCTTCATGTTTATTAGCTCTTCTCCCTGTAAAAATAATTTAAATTATAAAGAAAAACTAATTAAACTTTTATAAAATTGCCTTTTTTCTTTTCTTTCTTCTTCTTTGTGGGAAGTCTCTTTTTGTCAAAGGTTTCTATGTTATAATTGGCCAACTTGTCTTCCAGTTCCTCGATGAGGTTTTTAAGTTCTTATTTCTACGATTTTTGACCTGAAAATGGAGTTGTGGGAATAAGTTAAAATAGTCTGTGTTAAAATTGCTATAATTTGTAGTAAATATATATTTATACTTTGGAAACTATGTTTTAAAAGTTGATGGCAATGGTTTCATCAGCAATGGAGGCTCTATAATTTTCGAAACTGTCCAACAAAATTCTGATTCCCTTTTCATTGAAGGTCAACTAAGACAAACAATAGGACACATTTTTCTATTCTCTGATGTCTTTTTATAGAATTTAATTTTTAATTCATATAGTTAACAGTTAGATTTAAATTTTTACTTTTCGATTGTAGTCTATTGACGAGTTTTTCAATTAAAGCCTCGGAACCCTTTTCTAAATAAGGCATAATATTTTTCGCGAACGATATAAATGATTATTCAGAGATTTATGCTCCTAATTCAGTGGACTCCGTATTACTCATTCTTCCAATAGCTTCAGGTAGCATATTGTAGATAATTTTAGGGTCTTTTTTGTGCAGTTCATGTAAAAATAATTTAACTAAATTGGCTACACTTTCATCTTCATCTTCTAAAAGCAAGGCTACTTCGCAAATTTCCTTTTTTTAGGAATAAAAAAATTTTATAAAAGTTTTATGGAATATTTTTATATTATTTTACTCCTTTAATCTTCATCATATCATTCAGAATTAAATGGGTCAAAACCATCATGGTAGTTTTTCTGACTTACAAATTTTTGTCGTGTAAGTTGGCATAGACCTTGTCAATGAAAGGGGTGAGGAAATTTTGGTATTTGTGTAGCAAATCACCGAGCGAAATGATAACATTAGTTTTGATGATTTCATCTACATCGCTCTAGTTTTAGAAATTTAAATTTTAACAAAAATCTTTTTTTTCTTTATTTACAATAAAAAATTACCTTAAGAACATCAAATAATAAACCAAGATTTTGTTCACAAAAAGAACTGGAGGCACACATGAATTTACACAAAGTCAGTACAGCCACTCTATCTAAATCAGGATTTCTAGAGCCGGGTTTATCACAACTCAATATATCTTTAACAATTTTGAATACCCAAGGCTTGAAAGAGGCGAGCAAATTACCTCCATTCAGAATTGAATTTTCAGCTATTTTGTGCAAATTTTCCTTTTCTTTTTCATATTCAGCTTCTAATCTATTTTCGAATTAATTAAAATCCTTTATAAATTGATAATATTTGATTTCTTTATAGTCAATTAATACCCTCCATAAACCTTATCCAATTCGTTATTTTCTTCTCCGTTGTTGGCACTTTTTTCATCTTGTCTTCTTTCGCCTTCAATTTTTAGTTTTTTAAGTTCAGTTTCTATATTATCGACCAACAAAATAAGTTTAAGGGCACAATGTCCGACAACGAATAAAACTTGCCCCAATTTTCTTTCGAAAATGACTCCCTTTTAATTAAGTTGGCTGAACCCCTGGCAAAGGAAATAAAGTAAATAAATATTGTAATTAAAATAAGTATAAGTTTAGTACTTCATCAAAATCTCCTATCACATTAGTGGGAGTTCTCATGGGAGTCATATCTCCTCCAGTTTGCGTGTTTTTTCTGGGTGTCATGGGGAACTCTTGTCTTTTGAAATCTGAGTTTTGGGAGTTAATGTTGAGGGGTTCTAAATCTTCTTTTGCAATGAGGTTTTGGGTCATTTTCTGGATCAAAAATTGTCCCAACTTTTCCGGATTCGACTTTGAGTAAAACAACATGTTTACAATACTTTCGGATGCGATGTAGTACTCACTATCGGCCGTTCCCTAGAACTTGATCAAAATGAACAGCAGCAGCTTGATATACATATTTTTGTATTCGATTTTTAAGTCTTTGGAGACTTCGACAATTTTGGCAATTTCTTGAACGACAATCCAGTCTGGCTTGTTACTTTTCAAAAACGCCTTCAAAATTTCAATGAAGGACAGGTACTTTTCCTAATTCATAATGCTCTTTTTGAAGGGTGCGCAGATTCGTAGAATAGTCAGTCCGGATCGCATTTTTTCGATGTCAGGACTCTCGGAGTCTATTTACTACTTGAAGACGTTCCAGATGGCTTGGAACACTTCCGAGTGGATGTAGTACATGTTTTTCTTCTTTTCTTTGTCTTTTTCCTCCAACTGATTGTTCCAGTTGATTACGTACGACAGCATTTCCTCTAAAGACGTCATTTCAGCCAAAGAAGACGACTAAAACAGCTCTATTATGTTTTCTCCTACTTTTTCACGGCCGTATTCCTAGTCGTCGAAAAACAGCGACCAGTAAGCCCGTACTAGTTCGTCTTTTATCGTTTTTTCTCTAGACCAAATAAGCACCATCATTTTTTTAATCCCCTACTATGCACTTCCTATATTAGATTTGTGCAGGAAAAGGAACAGACGGATCGTTTCAACGACATCGTTCATGCTCTTGGAGCCTAACAGTTGGACCAAATTAGGGGTTATTTCCTCTATGGTTTGGACCATATCAACGTATTCGGAGAGTTTTGCTTCTAATTTACTGAAAAAAATAAGTTAAAATAAATAAATGGATGGATATTATTATTATATTTAGAGAATTCAAACGAATTTTTATTACTTCACCACATCTAACTTTCTCTTCAAAAATTTCGCATTTTCTGTGAGTTCGTCAAATTTTTCCCCGTCTTCTTCAGTTTCTCTTAGCTGGTCGATTTCCGCATCAATTTCAGAAATGCTCTCCAAGAATTCTTGCTTATCTTTAACGATGTATTTCAAATCTCTTACAAGAGTTTCTTTATCCTTGAATTTTCCATTGGACTCTTTATTTCCCTTCACGAAGTATAAGTAGTAGTATTTCATGACTGTGGAAATCAAGTTGATTGCTCTCTTTCTCACGTTGGCTGACTAGTCTTTTATTCGATCACATCCGCATTTCAAAAGATGTCTTTTTTTTTAAAGGTATTTAGTTTTTATATATATGAAAATAAAAAACATATGATATACGATAAATAGTCAGAAGGAATGGTATTTTCTTCACACAATTCTGATAAAACACCCAAAACATTCGATCTGCAAAACGCGTGCTTGTCGTATATTCTGGTAATCAAAGTTTCCAAAAGTTTCTTTTTAACTTTTAGATGGTTTTCAGTGTTATTTTAATCCTTAAATAATTTAATTTATGAATTTATAACCTCGCTAAAAGTAAAAATGCATATTAGTTGGGGCTAATTACCTGTTATTCTTATTCAGGATGAGTTAAAACTTGTTTTATAATTCGACCAATGATTTCTGTTATAGCATTTCTCAAGTTGTATGCTTCATTGTCATACAGTTTTATAAAAACAGACAGATTTGTGTAAAATAATTTCGGTTAATGATCGGCGACCTTCACCAAAAACTCTTTAGTATTTTTAACAGCCTAACTCTCAGCATTCACATTGATTTTTAATTTACATAATTAGTAAGTCTTAAAAAAACAATAATTAAAACGAATAAAAAATATCATTGTCATATTTATTTTACAATATTATGGTATCAGTAGTCAAACTTTACAATTAATTATTATTTGAGTTCTAGGCTTTCAAAACGAAACCCACAACATTGTCTACCAAGGCTTCTTCTTCATAAATCAAATTAATTAGCTTGATTTATACATTTTTTACAGTTTCTGCCTTTATCTTAAATAGGTATTTTATATTGTAAATAATAATTTTAAATTGAAAGTAAATTTACTTTAACCACAGCTTCTAAAATGGTGAAAATTTATCCTTTAATAGCTTCGTATTTTTTCAATAGTTACCTGCTTTCTAGCATTTTTACTGCAATTTCAACGAAATACTTGTAGAATTCATCGTCAATGTTTTTTTATTCCATAAAAAGTTAATATCTACCTCCAGTACCTCTATAATACTTTGCAAAATGTTTTTCTATTTTTCTAATACAATTTCCACATATTCATTAGAAAGTTCATTTCTTTTCTGATTTTTATTAATAAAATAGGTTAAATTAATATTATATATATCAAAATGATTATATTTTACATTTCCTTTGCCCTTTTTCCCTCTTGCTTGTCCTGCATCATTGCTATTCATTGCACAATTTATCTAATCAGCCAACGTGTTTTTGCCTTTCTTTACACAGGTGCAATTCAAAAAGTAGAAATTCAAAAATGTATACATTTTAAATGTGTTCCTAATAAGCGCTAAATCTTTCGGGGAACTATTTTCATCCATTTCATCAATGTGATCAAGGATTCTACTTAAACCAGCTGATAAAACATCAGCTATTTTGGCAACTAAACCTGGTGTAATTTTATCTTAGTTTACCTCTATTTGTCTAAAATGATATATAAATTAAAGTTATTTTCAATAATTCCTTAACTTTTTACTATATATATCAAAAAACATCTCTATTTTTTTTACCTAATGAAGAAAAAGCAAAAATCAAACCTTTCTGCCTCAGTAATTATACTTATATCTTGATATAATGCTGATTCGAGTTCTCCCAATATTCTTTGAATTCTTCTCTCATCCATATTTTTAGTACTATCTGGACTCTCCACCTTTGTTTATAAAATAAAAATTATTATAATATTTAAAAAATGTATAATTTATATTATTAAAATTAAAATAAACAAATTTAATTTTTTAAATTCATATTTAGGCATTAATTAAGATGATAATTGACAATCATCGATTTTAAAATTACTCTGTATCTATTATCGGATCCCTCAGATAGAATATCGCTGTAATTTAAAGGAAATACAAATTCTTACATTTATAAGTTTTTCAATCGTTATAGTTTTTGTTCAATTATAGAGAATTAAGTTATATATTAGTTTAATATTAGATTAATTCGTAAACGAAGTGTTTTTAATATTTTTTGTTTTTTATTATGTTGTTGTTTACCTCCTTTACTTTAATTTTATAAGTCTTACTTTATTAAATTCCTGCTTTGAGCAATTAAGTATGAGCAATTAATTAAAACACACAGATAACTCAGAATAAATTTTGTGTTGATTTTTAAAATTTAAATAATTTCAGGGAGCCAAAACCTTACTTTGAAAATAATTGCTCAGTATTCTCTATTAACAATTTTTTAGAAATATTAAAATTATTATTTATAAAATACTTATTTATAAGTATTGTATATGCTAAACAATATCTCAAAATACAGTATACAAAATAAAAATAATAATAAATATATTAATATTTAAATACAAATAGCTTTATTTTATTATTTGTCAATATTTTAATGCACTATAATATAGTAATATTTGGAATTGGATTTATAAATGAACATTTTCATTTATATGTTTATATTTTATGCTTATTTATTCTGTGTTCATTCATTTATATTTTTTATAAGAATAACTCTAATTAATAAATTTATATAAGATATTACGATTAGTGTGTTTTTATTTTCTAAGTTTCGTTACTTAAATTTAATAATAAAAACATTAAAATAAATAATTAAAAACAAAATATAGAAATTTAAAATTACATTACTGAAAAAATGAAATTTTTTATAATGAAGAATATGAAAATAAATTTATTTAATATTATTATTATTGTTTTATTCAAATATATACTTATAGATCAAATATTATCTATCTATCAAGCTTATTAGTCTTCTTAGGATGCTTATTCTTAGGCTTCTAATGTTGCTTCATTTTCTGTCAAAATATTTAAAGCAGTTTTAAGGGCTTCAATGGCTTCATTACTATTTTATAAAAAAAATAAAATTAATTGAAACATAAATTTTAATATAAATAGGCAAATTTACGCAGCTGCTAAATTAGTTTCGTAAGTGATTTTAGTTTATTCAGCAATGGATATAGTTTGATCTTTAATATTGGTGGCTTATTCAATATCAGCAGTCAACTCATTTTAGAAGTTTTAGTTGTGTCTCAACCTTTGTAACTATTAGTTTAATTCTGTTTTGGCTTCACTGACTTCTTTTGACTTCGCGTGCCACAACTATTGTAATTCGACTCTGAGAGCGATATATCTTTGGGCAGAGTTTTATTCATTGGCTTCATCTTATTCCTTGTTTTGCATAATTGAGTCCAAAATCTACCCAAGTTTGATAATGACCTCGCTCAATTTCGCAGCATTAAATTTAGTACTTAATTCAACCAAAATCTGGATGGGTTTGTGTTCGGGAATTCTCTAGAGAGCCATCATTATATCTTTTTCAGATTTTTCTAAAAAAGCGGATCCATTATCTCTTAATCTTTCCAAGGCAGGAATGATTTCTATAAACAATAATTTTTTATATTTTTTACTCATAAATTTAATATATCTATGTACCTTCTAAAGCAGCAATAGCATTAGAGTCTCTTCTTTATTATTTTCTGAAATTTTCTTAATCATTATCTCGGGCCTATTCTAAAGCTCTTTATCTTTCTTCTATTCCTTCTCTTTCAGAGTTTCTTTATTTAGTTTAAAATCAATATAACTGAATTAAGATATTAAATTTAGTTATTTACAATCTTTCTAATTTTTGGTCAATTGTTAGATGTTTTTTTAGTATTCATCGATGTTTTCTAAAACAATATCGAGTCTTCCACCTAGTGTGTTAAGTTCAGTTGTTAATTCCTCTATTTCTCCTTGTATTCTTGCACTTTCAGCTTTATAGTTTTTGATTAAATCATTTCTTTCTTAAACAGCTTCATTTTTTGCTTATTTAACAAAGTTAATAACTTCATCTACCTATTGTTTTATATTATTACTATTAATTAAAAAACGCCTTCAATAATAATTAATAAATTAAGAACATACTTTTCCTCCGCTTTATAAAGATAGGTTAATTGTTACAAATAAATTTGCAGCATATCCAGATTACGAACTCATCTAAGTTAAAGAAATTTAGATTTATTAATTTACCAAATGTATAAAAAGTTTAATCACAAAATTATCATTTGAAATTTTCTGAATTATAAAAGCCATTTCTATGTACAATTACAAAATAAAATTAATGTTTAATTGACAAAATTGAAGTAAATTATAATTGCAATCTCCACAAAATTGCTTATTTTCAACTTTAATTTTTATACAATTGTAATATAATTGACATTTAAGTACTCTATATGTAACTTACCTATTGTAATTTTTCCATTGGACTAATTTTTTGAGGTCTTCTTAATCTCATATGAGTTGCATTAGAAAACGAAATTAAAACAATAAACAGTATCGCTATAATTGATTATTTCATGTCTATATATTTATTTTGAAGATATTTTCAATAAATTTCTTTATGCAAAGTAAATGGGGTAGCTATTGTCTTTATGTTGATAAAAATTTGTAATGGAAATATAAAATTTATATATATGTGATGGGAATTTATTATTGTTATTAATAATTATGTGTTATTTATTTTAATTGCTAATTGGTTAGTTTTTCTTTATATATACGTTTTTTTAAAAACGGTTTGATAAAACATAAGTATTCCTTAAAATTATTACATATTTATAAAACAAACAAACATATAAAAACATAATTAATTTCAAGGTAATATTAAACAAGGAAAAACAATAACAACAATAATAATAAAATGATCAAGTTTTTGTTATTAACTACCATGGTTGTCTTAGCTGCAACCACTA
This sequence comes from Miamiensis avidus, assembly GCA_037039885.1. Lineage (NCBI taxonomy): Eukaryota > Ciliophora > Oligohymenophorea > Philasterida > Glauconematidae > Miamiensis > Miamiensis avidus. Next base: position 195,941 of record JAWVGU010000079.1, read on the forward strand.
GTACCGGATTGGAAAGCATTTTCGCAGAGGTCATAATCAATTAAAATTTTCTGAAAATTAATAAAATGAGTTTTTACATGATAATAAGATGATAATTTATCCATAGAATAAAAAATAAAATATCAAAAAAGAGCAATAAAATATGCAAAAAAAATAAAATAAGTTTTTAAACAAGCAAATATTTGAATTTATTCTAACTTTAGAATAATAGGAAAATGAATACTTATAATAAAAGTGAAATTTTAATTTCTTGATAAATTAAAAGCCCCTCCCCCATATATGTGTAGAGTTAGCTGTTTTTAACAATTTATTAGAATAACAAAGAAATTATAAATAAAATAAGATAATGTTTATATATATATTAAATATTTATAAATTATATATTTTCTTTAGGTTCCTAAATCAACTCTGGGATCTGCTATTCAATCATTGATTCAAATGCACACATCAGATGCAGACTTTAGATTAAAAGAACTTTCTGATTTATTATACGACTTAAGAGCTTCCCTAGACAAATAATAAAGCGAAGCTGATAAACATATCGAAAATAACAGAAATTAGTGTGAAGGTAGCTTGAATTTATATGAAAAAAATTTGAATGAAGCTAAAGGCAAATTGGAAGATTCCAAATAGGAAAAAAAAGAATTATAAGAAGAATAATCAGCCAAACAAAATCAATTAAATAATGAAAAAACTAATCATGAATCTACTGGAAATGATTTGGAACAAGCCTAAAAAGACTTATCTGAAGAAGGATCCAAATTTTCCGAATATAAAGCCAGTTTCGAAGAAGCTATCATGGCTTGTGAAGAAGCAATCAGACTTATGACTCAATTGGCCAACGGAGGAGGACCTTAAAGTTTCATTTAAAAGGGAAGAAATTCAGGAATTATGTTTGTCTAACTCTCTCAAAAATTCTCTGATGTTAAAGTAAAATGTTTATATAAATAAAAAATTACAACTATTTTTATAATATTTCCGTTTTTATTATATTATAGGGATTATTAGAAAATCACGTCAAAAAAGGAGGACCTGCTGCTTTTGTCTAACCCATTATTGATGTTTTGTCTGAATTAAGCTCCTAAGCTCATGTAGATGTAGGAAAAGTTGAATAAATAATTCAATTAATTCAAACTCTTTTGACCAGACTGAGAGAAGGACTTGTAGAAAGAACATAAGCTAATGTTAAAACTGTAAACGACTTGAACGACTTGATTTCTTCTTTACAATCAGCCTTGGGTAGATCCGGAAACTAAATTACTATATTAGAAACCAGACTCGGAGAAATAGCCACCAGACTCACTGAATTAACCGGAGTCGTCGGAGATTTAGAAGATATTGTTGTCGCCACTTAAAAACTCATAGTTGATACTAAAAATGATTGCGACGAAGAAGAAGAAATTTACTCAAAAGAAACAGCCTAAAGGTATGATATTATTTATTTTATAAGTATTTTTATTTACTTATTTATTTGTATGTCAAAAAAATAGAACTGCCAATTTATAACTTTTGGATAAACTTATCTAACACTTTGAAACTTAAGTAGTAACTACCACTTCCAATATTAGAGAAGGACAAGTTGAATGAAAAATAATATTTTTGTTTTTAAATATACTGAATTTAAATAATTTTTTTCATATTAAATATGAAATTAAAAGGACTCTTAAAATAATATATATTTAGAATTTGAAATAAGTTATATAATCTATATTTACTTATTCTTTATGCTACTTGCCGTGTTAAAGAGATAAATATGTAATTGTAAATTAAATTCATATATATTTATATATAACAAAGGGTTTTTTTATACCATTTGCATAAATATAATAAGAAATCTTTAATTATTAAAAAAATAAATTATAGGTAAATGATGTATTATATTAAAATATTATAATTTGCTATAAACAATTATTAATGCAATTATAGTTAAATCACTATAATAGTATAGAATTTTTTAAAATATATATTTTAACAATTTTATTTATTTTTATAATGTGCTAGAAAAAATATATAAATATTAATTAGGATTTTATAAGAAATTTCATTATAAGAATATTTTAATTAATCTTATAATCATATGAAACACTACGAGAATCTAAATATTTTTGATAATAAAGTAGTATTACATAATAAATTTTAATAATATTCTTTATTTATTGAAAATATACAAAAAAAATATCCATAAAAAATAACGAAATAATGAATAGTTTAATAAATAAAACACTCTGTATAGTAGGAGGATCAGGATACGTAGGATAAGGGGTTACAAAAGCAGCTCTCAAAAAGGAATAAAAGTGCTATCAGTATCCAGGTCGGCGAAGCTATCTGATCCAGAGTTAATCAAAATAAATAAAAATAATCCAGAACAGCTACAACTTGTGAAGGGAGATGCTAACAGTCCTGAAGAATTTGGAGACGCTCTTCTCAAAGCTGATTCCGTTGTTCATACAATAGGTACACTTATAGATTCATCGATTCTGAAGGGAAGAAGTCCAGGCGAGGTGGGAACATATGAACATATGAATAGGGATTGCCTAATAAATGTAGCTAAGTTTTTAGAAGCTCAAAATAAAAAACAAAAAATTGTGTATTTGTCTGCTTCTCTACCCCCACCCTTCATTCCTAGATATCTTACCACAAAAGAAGAAGCAGAAAACTATCTTTTACAAAGTTCCTTGCTCAGTACAACGATCCTCAAACCTGGTTTCATATATTCTGTAAAAGAAAGACCTTGGAGTTGCATAGTTAAATTGGAAGTGGATGTGTGGAATTTCGTTTATGGAAATTTTTACAAAAAATTTGCGCCCAAAAACTCCTCTATTTCAAATTTTTGAGTAACCTATAGGTAGACAGATCAGTTAAATTAGAAGATATCAGTTACGCTGCCATTGGTTCAGCGTTTTCTCCTGAATTAAATGGGCAAAAACTTTACAATAGCGATATTGAAAGGGAATCTAGAAACTGTTAAATAAATATAATTAATGCAGATTCTAGCTAAAAAACGAAGGAATGATGAATATTTATAAGAATTATAATATAATTATTGCCATATAATTTAATATGCTAATTTTTACTTTTTAATTTTGTAAATTAAAATAAACACACTTATGTTAATTGTATATTATTAAAACGAACATCAGTTTCTATTTGGTGTTATTAATAAGCTGAAAATTATGGCTTGCAATTTATTTGATTATAATGAATGGATAGAAATCAATTATTTTTAAATTTCAAATAAAATGTATTTATTATAAAAATAGATTTTGTTAATTATTGTTTGGTTATTTGATATAATTAATAGTTAAGAAATTATAAGCAATAAAACACTAGAAATAAAAATTAAATATTAAAAAAACAAGTAAAAGAAATAATCAAATTATCAATAAAAGTTAATTAGAAGAAATGATAGGTCAAATTAAAAATAAGTAATTTAATATAACATATATTTACCGATTTATATTTCTAAAGTATTAAAAAGATTGGGTTTACCATTTTTTTTATGTTTAAGTTTAAGAATTTTAAAGTATTATATTAATGTTTTAAATAAAAAAATATAATTTTATTATCTTAATTTTTAACATAAATAATATAAATCTACAGAATCATATTAATTTATTTATTAATTTTATCAGTTTTGAAAAAGATCTTAAGTTTAAGATATAATAAAAAGCTTCATCCAAAGTTGGAGAAGATACAGTTTTACTAAAAATGTTTAAATTTTATGATTTATCCAATTGTGGAAAAATAGATAAAAACCAATTTTTAAGGGCAATAGCTAAAATCGGAGTTATTTTAGAAAATTAAGAGGTAAAAATATTATATATCTATAATATCTGTTAATAAAATAAAAAAATTTTATTAAATTAAATTTTTAGACTGCTTCTCAACTTTTTACTATTTATGATAGCGATAAAGATGGATTCATTGATTACAAACAATTCACATATGATATTTTATCAAATTAAAATAATGAATCTCCTTAAAAGTATGTTTTTTATTAATTAAAAAATCACTATTGAATGTAATAGTAAGTTAATTTATTAATTTGTAATTTAGAAGTTTGATAGTATAGAAAGATATAGACAATGTAAGCTAGGTTTCTACATAACATTAATAATACCAATAAAATCCTCACTAGGGGTATTTAGGGTAATAATAATGATTAAAATGAAATTTTAGTTTTTAAATGTTATATTTTTTGATTAGAGAATAATAAGATGGGTTACAAAAATTAAAATAACTCCTTATTTAACGAGGATCTACAGGGCTTATGCTTTTCAATAAATCTTTTAAAGTAAAAGAATTTAATGATATTTATATTTTTAAATAATATTTTGTAATTAATTATTTAATTTTTTGTAAAAGGATATTGATAGAAATGGTAGAGGAATAGTAAGTTCTAGTTAGTATAACAAAGCTCTTAGAGACTCCAGAATTAATCTTGACTACACTGTTTTAGACTAAATATTTGCCTAATTTGATAAGAATAATGAAGGAAGCATTAAATACAATGACTTAATATTGTACCTAAAAGTAAAAGAACTATAAATCTAAATTGAATATTCAAAAAATATATATATAATCAAATACTAAAATACTACTAGGGATAATTAAGTCCTGCTAGATAAGATACTGCAGTTTAAATATTCCAGGAATTTGATTTAAATCAAAGCTATATCGTTCTAATTAAGTAATTGAGAGAAGCTTTCAATCCTTTAGGACATCCATTGGTCACTTATAATAGAAAAAAACCTGATGATGCCATGGTCGAATTCCTCTCTTCTCTTGATGTTTATGCAGAATTAAAAGTAAATTATTTAATAATTGTTTTATAAAAAACTAATCATTTTCAAAATAAAATTACATTTTATCCGAAAAAAATAAAAAGAATATCACAGATGGAAAATTCACTCTAGAAGACTATTTAGATTACTGCAGTTTCCTCGGCTTTTCTTTCGAATTCGATAAAGATTTTTCCGACTATTTCAATGGAGTTTTCAAATCAAAGCCTGCTCAAATGAATAGACCTCCTGCTTAACAACAAAATTTTATGATGGATCAATAGCCCCCTCAATAATAATACAGTCCTGCCAGATCCTAATATAGTGTGTAATAATCACAATCACAATAGTAGCCCAACAATAGGTATCAATAGTAATAATATCAACAGCAAGAATATGGAAACCAAAATAATAGAAGTGTCACTCCTACCAGATCTCAGGCCTCTCAACCTGTGTCCTATAGTCCTTATTCTTAAAATCCTAAATAAGATTTGAGCAAAAACTTTAATCCCAATGATAGCACTCCCAATAAGAAGCAATTTAAAGGAGCTCTAACCTCTCATTATAACTTGATTAATGGTTAGGAAAATGTTTACTCTGGTAAATATGAATAATAAGCCAGGTAGTCTCAATAATTTGATAATGGCCCATAGTTTGATACAATCAGCAATCAATCCTTTGTAAGTTAATAATAATCTATGTAATCTTCATAATTTGGAGCTCATCAGCAAAATCACAATAAATTTGCCGCTAATCCTTTCGACAATTTGAGTCAGAGATAAATTGAATTAATATTACAAAGAATTCATAAAAGATTGGCTAGTAGAGGGGCCAAAGGATTTATAGGAATGCTCAAACAATTTATGGTAATTTTTTTTGGGGGTTTATTTTTTATTGAATGTTAATTTATTTTCTTCATTTTTCGTTAAAAAAAACTAGGTGGTTGACACAGACCATGATGGAAAAATTACTTATCCTCAGTTTTCTTAAGCAATCAAAAATTACAGAATTGACATCACAGACTCTGAAATTCAAATTGTTTTTTCAGTTTATGATCCCAAACAAACGAAATATATAGATTTCAACATCTTCCTAACTTCTCTTAAAGGAGATATGAACTAATAAAGACAATAAATAGTTGGATAAGTAAGATAATTATTATAAATAATTATATTAAAAAAAATAATGAAATTAATGAAATCAAAAGGCATTTGAAATGATTGATCAGGACAGAGATGGACTTGTTACGATCAGATAATGTGCTCAATCATATGTAGCTAGAAACCACCCCGATGTTAAAAACATGAGAAAGCAAGAAGATCAAGAAATGGCTGATTTCGTCGAATCTCTATAACTTCACCACCAATTAGTCGGAAATCCACAATCCGATACTATAGATAGAAACGAATTTTTCAACTACTTTTAAAACGTTTCTTCATCAATTCCCGATTCGACTCACTTTGAAAATATTGTTAAATCTTGTTTCAAAATTTCCAACGAAGCTGTTTTGCACACTCAACATGCGGGACATGTCAATTGCTTCGGACCTGACAGCAAAAAGGGATATTTGATTGACCATCACAGGTACATGGTTTACGGAGGTTCTATTTCATCTAACGCTCCTTTCGGGTAATAATAGAAAGATAGTTTATTTATAAATATAATAAAATTTTATTTTCTGATATTTAATAGTACCTTCCCTGAAACCCAAAATTATGACCCTGCCTCCTTTTAAAAGAGACCCAAAAACAACTAAAATGATTACGCTGAATCTGTTTCGTCCAGAGCCACACCCATCAGAAGAAAAGATGAGTTGAACATCTTTTCAGGATATGGGTAGGATAAATCCGCTGCAGAAGAGCCACGATAATTTTAGTAACAAAACCTTAATAACAGTAGTAACCTGTTTAAGCCTCTCCTCACCAATAAAGGAATTTCGAATAGTAATAGCAACAATAAGACTCTTAATTTAAAATTAATAGGGAGTATAACAATAAAACCAACACCATTAGTAATCTTTCAATCCTTATAGACAAAGCTATCCTTAATAATAATAATAGTAAAATGTGCCTGAACACCCCTAATTTTAAGAAAATAGAAGTTAAGGAAATGCTTAATAATTGCTTGATTCTCTTATGACAAAATTGGTAAATTAATTTATTATTTAAATTTATTTTAATTTCAAAATTCAACAATATTAGAGCTAAAGAGGAGTTAGAGGGATATTGAACTTTTTGAGATAATTGAAATTATAGGACCTCGACTTGAGTGGAGTATTAAGTTATCAAAATTTCAAAAAACCATTCTATGATCTAAGATTATAACTCCAAGAAAGCGAAATTTAATAACTTTTTGAAAGCCATAAAACTCCTCAAAATAACATTGTTTACGAAAAATTCTTTGAAAATTTGGTTGGAGACCTTTCTAATTAGAGAAAAGGATTAGTTACTAAAGCTTTTTCTTTAATTGATTATGAACATTCTGGAGAAATTGATATTTAAGAGATCAAAAGTAAAACATATTCCCTCATATTTAATCACATATATGGAACAGTCCCACATTTAACAACATTTAAACATTTTTAGGTATATTCAATCCTAGAGACCATCCCTACGTTAGATAAGGAAAGGCTACTGAATAAGAGATTATGCAACAATTCCTTGATAGTATTGAACTCTACTTTAACCTTTGTGTAATTTATATTTATTTTCATTATATTTTTCCAATTATCTAAAATATGTGAAATTTTTTATTAGGTTCCTTTCGATATTTAAAAGAAAGGAAAGCTAGGAATATTTGATTTCACTGACTTCTATGCTTTGGTATCAAGATGCATGTCTAGTGATTAAGATTTTGAAGAAATGATAGTAAATTGTTGGGGATTGAGATCTTTCGAACAATAGTTTAATGGAAATTAATCATAATAATAAAATGTTTATTCTTAATAACCCATTTATTGATTCAAAAATAAATTTTAAAGGTTTTATTTACCTTTTTATTAACTATATTAAATATTCGTATTTCTTTAAATTTACATTAATAAAATAATATATTTTTTTAATGTTTATAATAAAATGTAAAACTAAGAATTTTACATATTTATAAATTTAAAATTAATTTGTAATGATTCATATATTGTTGTATTTTATTAGATTTGATAATCTATCTTTGCATTCCAGAAACCATAATACATCAGATATTAATATGTAAAGGAGTAAGTAAAAGGAAATTAAACTCTTGTTAACAAATAAAATAATAAATAATATATATTATTAATTTAAAAATATAATAAAGTTTAAACAAGTATAAACTAAGTGTAGAAAGCGAGAAAAAAAATGACTACAAAACTTAGAGTGAATGATTTAGTTTGGTCTGAATTTGGGTACGCCATTATATAAGACTTAGGAGAAAATTTGAGTGAAATTGAATTATAATAGGAAACTTAAGATTAAGGCTAATCAAACGAAATAAATAATCATAGTAAAGGAGAAGGGTCTGAAGAAAATACAGAAAAGATACAAAAAATAGCATCAGACTAGCCTTCTAAAAATATTGAGGAATAAGAGAAGAATTAGGAATAAAAAATAGATGACTAAAACGATTAAGATAAGTCTCCTATTTTGAATGGGATCATAAAAGAAAATGGATCCAGTGAAATTAAAAAAGATAAATAAACATAGAAGTAGGGAGAAAAAAACTAGCAAGGGGAATAGCAATAAAAGGAAAATAATAATAAATAGGAAGAATTGAAGTAATAATTGGAAAATGGAGAATAAATAAAAAGTAACAAAATAAATTCAGAAGAATCGAAACAGGAATAGTCTAATAGCGCATAATAAACAAATACTAAATGCAACAATTAATAATAAAACTAAAAGTAATCGTAAGTAATCGACCCAGTTTTGCAAAAGAAACTTGAAAATTAAATAGTTAAATGTAAACTCAAATTCGCCCCCTTTGTTTCCATCTACGTGCCTGCTATTAAACTAAAAAAAATCATGAGCATTTATGTGAAAACCTTTTTGGAAGCAGAGAAAAATATCACCTAAAAAATATAGACATAAACACATCAGTTAGTTCTTTAAAGAAATTAGTAATTGATATGTCAGGTAGTGATGAAAAATTATTTTACAATAGAAGACTTATTTACCCCATGGCATTTGTAAACATCTTAAGTGATGATATGACCTTAGCATCTGCTAATATTCCTGCGAATTCCAATTTAATATTGATGGTGTAACAAACATTTTTTTGGGATCCTAATGCCAAGGGATCCTCCTTAACCTTAACGAATAATAGTCTCACTGTAAAGAAAATCCCAGAGAGTGAATCTTAAGTTGTATTGGGAAACTTGCCCATCGTATCAGGAAAGTGCTATTTTGAAGTTAAAATTGAGTACTTTACCTAAATCGAAGAAGAAGGAGATGATTTACTAATTGGAGTTGCACGAAAAGAAATAGAAAAAAATTAATTGTATAGCGATTAAAAACCGGGACTTATATGGGCTTATATGCCGCTTAGAGCTGAGAAAATAGGACCGGATCTATAGTTTATTCCCTTCGGATTTAAATGCAAAAAAGGTGATACCATAGGTGTTTTACTTGAGTTTAAAGGGGGGTTGGGGCATTTAAATTTCTACAGAAATAAAGAGAAATGCAATAATCCGGCCTTTTCTAATTTAACAGGAACCTTTTATCCGGCTATTTCGTTTCCTTATGGAGAATTTTAGGTTACCCTTGATCCTAAGGCTTCTTTGCCTATAAATTTGTGAATTTATTTATTTATTATAAGACTTATTTCATTAATATTAAATTATATCTTATAATAAAATATTTTGTATCATAAATTATTTATTTAATTTCTTTATAAAAATTATTTGTATCATCTTCTAATTCATTCTTCTAGTAGTTGAATAAATAATTATATTTAGGAGCTTTTTATTATAATTTTAAAAAAAAACCTTATTTATAAATATGTGTATTATTTATTATCATATTTTTATACTAATTATGAAATTTATTTGCAGTAAAAATAATTATAAATTTATTTTATAAAGTACTTTAAAAGAATTAGTTAAAATTTAGAATTCTTATTATAGATAATTAGTACTATAAAAAAAAATAATGAAATTTGATTTAAGTTATTGCCCATTTTACAGACAAAATTAAGAATATATATACATACATATATATATATACATAAACTAATTTATTAATATATACATTTTCTAAATTATATAAAGAAAAAAATAAATGATCATAGCTTGAAAGTTAAAATTCTAAAATACTAAAAACAAATAAAATAACAATTTACACATAAATTTTTGTATAAATATGTTTTATATTTATGAATAGATTATAATGTAATATATATTATATAATAGGTTATAGATTTTTTGAAAGAATAGTCAGATGATTGGCAAGATTTTTAGTTTTTTAATATATATATTTAAGATTTAGATTGTTTTATAGATTTTCCATGTCCACCCGTGTTAAGGCACAAATACCATATGCTTCAAGCATTTCTATAATTATTAAAATCATCAATCTATATTTTGGTGAGCTTTACAAAGTATTAGATTGGAATTAATTAAATACTCCGTCACAACCACTCATATTTCTTTTAGAGACAAATTAATCATCGGTGTTATTATAAGAAAGGTCGAATTAAGCCAAAGAGCTTTAACTTATGTTGAAATATGAAATATTCTATGTCTTTTAGAATATTAAATTTAGTTTCATACCTTTGTAATATATAAAATAAAATTAATTTCATTAATAATTATTGAATTATTTAGATTTCTAATATAATTAATAATTATAGCAGTAAATATTTATATAAATACAGACATTAAAAATAACATAAAAATTAAAGTAATGGAAATAAAGTATTTTTATTTACCTTCGTGGCCTGATTCTAAAAACAAATTCGATGAGGGAGATTGAGAATACATTACATTTTATTCGCTTTCTTTGGTAGAGCAAGAAAAAGAAGGTGAATAAGCATGAGTAGAGACTATTTTATCAAAAATTTGTTATCCAGCTAATTAAGGAGATGAATAGTTACTATTAATTTAGTTATCTTAATATTTAATTTCTTCATTTTCATCGAAGAAAATATCTTCTTCATCATCATCAAAATCTTTTTATTCAGATTAAATTTAAGAGTCTAGTGCAGGTAGGCAATTTTTAGCTATTTAGAAGTTTTACTGTTTATAAACATTCAAGGTCTAAGAAAGAGTATTTTGGGAATTCATTTCAGTTTCCTCTGAATCTTCAGGTAATTAAGTGTTGTCAATTTCATTTTGAGACGAAATTTAGATAATATTGTCTGTTGGTTCATTTGAAATTTCTTAGACATTAAGAATATACTCTTTGATTAAAAATTTAATTTATATAAAATAAACCTTTTATTTAGAACTTTGATATTATAAATTTTTAATCAAAAATATTTAAATTTATGATAAAAAAATAGATAATTTTTTATTTGATAAAGTTAATTTAGGAATTACAAACAATTTTATGATTAATTTTTTTGTATTAGTTAGTTTTACTCACCATATATTTGATTAAACATAGGATTAAAAAAAATAAAAAAAAAATATTCCCACACACAGGCACATATAAATATTATTATAAATAAATTACATTAGCATAATTCGTCAAGTCTCTTGTACATGTTATTCATTTCTTGGCTTTTTTATTCCTTAGGAATGCTCCTTTTCTATGAGTTATTTCTTACGAATTCTCTCAAGCTTGACATTCTCTCATCCCGTTGAATTGAATTTTCGAAATCAAACCCCCATTTGAAACCAACTTTAAATTAAGTTTAATAGTCATCCAAAGTCTTCTTAGAAAACTTAAGTTTTTTAGCGGCTTGCTCGGCTGCAAATTTCAAGTTTCTCAAATCTTTCCATTATTTTAAAATTATTACTACATCCTTGATCAATCTGTCTTTTTCTCTTACTTGTAAATCTTAAATCGGTTAATGTCTCTTGTGATTTCTTCTAGATGTTATAATGCTAGAAGATTAATCTCTACTGAAGGAAGTAATATCTTTGTTTATTTTTTTGTTAATACGATTGAGTTGTGAGCTTATTCTGCGTATTTTTGGCTAGTTTCAGATTATTTTACCATTTTTTATTTGATTTGGTTATTGTTTGGGGGGTGAGTTTCTGGGATTTATGAGAGTTTTTTTTATAATTTATATGTTTAATTTTTCTTTTAATTTTAATTAATTATGATTTTGATTACGATAATTAATAAGTTCTCAAAACATTGAATTAAATTTAAGTATTTTCTTTCTTCCACTTATTCATTCATTAATTAATACCTAAAACTCAATATATTAAATTTCTTACATTCTAAAGTATTAATTAAAAAATTCATTTGCAACTTATATTTTGAATAAAATTATTTACAATAAAAAAACAAAAAGAAAAAAAGGAGGTATAATGTAATATACCAATTTTCCAGTGAAAATATATTTTATATTTCATTGTTTTCAAAACTTATATATATAATAAGGACCCCACTAAAATGAAAATTTTGATAAATTTATATTATTTCTTTAAATAGTAAATTATATTATATACCATTATAAATTTTTGTATTATTAAATAGTGAAAAAAATTAAAATTTGTAAATACACCAATAATTATTACATGTAGAGAAAGTTTTGTTATTAAAATATTCCATAAATATATATAGAAAAATAATATAACATTATTTTACTTTATTAAATTTTTACTTTTACTTAATACATAATTATAGAAAAATATGATAAATATTTATTATTTATTTTCATAATTAGTAAAAACTGGGTTTATTCAAAAATATTTCGTTTGAGGAAGGTAATAAAAGTAACAAGCATTAATATGTCATATATATATATTGCTTATCTTATTAATTTTGGGAATTCGTCATGTTTAAATTGAGTATTATGTTTTGATATATGGTAACTTTTTAATTAACCAAACTGACCATATATTTAGAAAGTGGGTAAGTTATAAAATATAGACTATCATTAAAAATCATATATATTGTAAATATAAAGTATTTTTAAGATAATGAAAAATTGATACTTTGCTTTTTATCATTATTTAAAAAATTATAATATACTTGTTGAAATTCATTTTCTGCATTTTTTTACTTTTTAATTCAATTTGTACTATTCTTAATTTTCAATTAAATCATATAATTTAATCCATATATATATTTCTCGAACTAAATAATATGTATTCTAATAATCAAGTGATAGTTATTATTTATTATTTTTTTAAAGTATGTATAATATATCATCAAGATTTGTGTCAAACTATATAGAAAAAATTGATTTGAATTAATTACTTGATAGTTGTTAACTATAATAATGAATAGATTATTCAAAATAAAAAAGTAAGTTAGTTTTTACATCTCTAATAATTATTTTTATTTAATTTAGAATTAATAACTAGTAATTAAATATTAGAGGTTTTTTATTATAAAAAATTAAATTAAAATTCATATTTTAATAGATTTAAATTATTTTATTTTCTTCTTATTTTATACAGATATAGTTTATTTTATTTTTATATTTGAATAAAAATTTAGCTTTTTATAATTTTCACTTTAATAAAATAAATATAAATACTTAAAATAAAGATTTTGGTTGGTAAAAAATCTTCAATAGTTATTTTCTATTATATTGAGGAGATACTACTTTTAGTAATACTTTATATATTTACAATTGTGTTAAATATATATGGAGCTATATTATATATAATTTAATTATTATTATAAATTATAAATTAAAAAATACTCATATATACATAATAAAATGGAGTTTAAATTTTATTAATATCGATCATATTTATCTTTATTTATTATTTTCTATAATAGCTTAGTATAATAAATTAAATATTAAAAATTTATTTATTAACTTTTAATATTTATTAATAAGAATTGAATATTATTCGTTTATTCTTAGGAAATCCTGTATTTTATTATTCTTCCATAAACTCAAAAATTAATAAAATATAATTTATTTACTTAATATAATTAATTATTAATAATATTCTTAACAAAATAAACAATAATTCCAATATAACAATAAAATAAGCTAACTTTATTTTTAATGGGAAATTGTACTTTTGTAAGTGAAACTGTTGATGATACCGCAAGTAATCAATAAAAAGAATTTATTTTAGTATTATAACTTACTAATTTAAGCTAAATATTTTATTTATTTGAAAAAATAATTTTTTATAATTATTAAAAGACTTTGTATCCGCACAGTAATTTTCATTTCATTATGTTATTGGTAGAGGAGGATTTGGAAAAGTAAATAAGATAAGCTGAAAATAAATGATTCAAAACTTTAATTAAAATAGTTAGTTAACATAAATATCGTATTTTTTGACTAGGTATGGAAAGTTGAACAGAAAAAAACAAAGTAAATATATGCGATGAAAGAAATGTCAAAATCTAAGTAATGATAAAGAATATAAATAGTTAATGTTAAATTATTTCAGATTTTTAAGTTACTACCAATTATTATTATTATCATCAAATTATTTTAGGATTATATCGAAAAAAAGTGTAAATTCTGTACTAAATGAAAAAAATTTACTAAATACATTAAAGCATCCGTAAATCATACAAAGTTATAAGAAGTTATAATATACTAATTATAAATATAATATTATAGATTTTTAGTAAATATGTAGTGGGCATTTTAGGATAAAGAAAATCTATATTTAGTTATGGATATGTTCACGGGTGGAGATTTAAGATATCATATAGGAAAACACAGAAAATTCAATGAAAAATAAACAAGTAATCTCACTCACAAAATATATGCTATAATAAATAAGCATTGTTATGTAATGAAATGTATTTTTTACAAAAATTAGAGTTCTTTATTGCATGCATCTTACAAGGTTTAGAATATTTGCATATTAATGGAATTTTACATAGAGATATAAAGCCAGAAAACATAATTTTAGATAATTAAGGATATTTACATATAACAGATTTGGGAATTGCAAGATATTGGAAACCAGAAAATTCTAGTGATACCTCAGGAACTCCAGGATATATGGTATATAAATAAAACTAAGTTTTATTAAATAATAATAATAATGATTATTTAACAAATTATCATTAGGCACCTGAAGTAATGTGTAGATAAAATCATGGGTAATAATTATATTTTTTAAATGCAAATACTAAATAAATCTTATTTAAGAGTTGCAGTCGATTATTTTGCAGTAGGGGTAATAGCTTATGAATGCATGATGGGAAGAGTATGAAAAAAGTTATAAAAAATTATATTATTTTTACTATTATTTTAATTACTTTTTAGAGACCATATCTGGGAAGAACAAGAAAAGATTTAAGAGATTAAATATTAGCAAAGCAAGTTTAAATCAGAAAAAATGAAATTCCAAAAGAATGGTCACTGGAAGCCGCAGATTTCATTAACAAAACTCTAATGCGTAAACCACTTGCAAGGTTAGGTATAGATGGGCCAGAATAAGTGAAAGAACATCCTTGGTTTAAAGACTATCCATGGGATGATTTGGAAAATAAATAGTTAATAGCTCCTTTTATTCCGGATGTAGTTAATTATAAAATTTTCTATAATAAAATCATAGAATAGTATAAGTAATAATTTTATAACAAAATTAGTCTACAGAAGATAACTTTGATTAAAAGTAAGTAAATGGAAAAGATAGAGAAAAAACAGATCCTGAAATTGCAAAATAAAATTAAATTTTACTTAGAAGAAACTCTATTTAAGGTACTTTTTCCATCTTTTACAATGAATTATTTATTATCTGAAATTAAAAATTAATATACTTTTATATACTTATTAAAGAACTGTTTCAAGGGTATAATTGTGATAATAGCTAAAGTACATAAATAATAACCAATTAAATATAGACAACAACGGTTTCTAAAGGAATCTCATAAAATACAACTTTTATATGAAATTAATAATGATCACCTAATTATAAAAGTAATTGATTATGTTTTATTTATAATAAATATATATTTTTATATTATAGTATTCAATAAATAATATAGTTTGCTAATATATTTATTATTTAATATAATTTTCCTATTAATCTATAAACTTTAAATAATTTATATTGGTAATTAATTATTTATTTAATAATGAATATGAAAACTACCATTCTAAATACATTAAAATAATTAATAAATTATAGAAAATATAACCAGTCATACAATATTTTAATTAGCTTTCCATATGAAATTTAATAATAATATGTTTAATTAAATATAAAAAAGAAATTATTACCCACTGAAAAAACAAATAGAAAGAAATAAAAAGTTATATAGAATAATAAAATATAAAAATATTTAAAATTTCATAATAATAACATGGATAATATATTTCTAAGAATAAAGGACAAGCAAATAAAAGAAGATTTCGATAAATAATATTTTGCAATAAAAAAGTGGTCTTTTTTAGCATTTTAAGCAATGGTTATTACAACTTAGATTTTGTAGCTAATATTTTCTGTGATCAATGGATAGCAAATATTTTGGTAATCAGTTTGCATTAACCTAGGTATGGCTGTATGTGGAATTATTATAACTTTTATCTTTCAAAAGCTAATATCTTTGGCTTGTTTTTTCCAAATTGTTATCATAAGCATGGTTTATATTTTAAATCGACTATCAGAAAGTAAGTAATACGGAGAAGAAAATATAATGCATCTAATAGTTGGGATAATTGTACCGTATGGTTCGCTAACTATCGGAGTTATTGTATCAAAATGGTTTTTCTCTGCTCTGTATATATTAATGGCAGTGATATATTTGGCAATAAGATTATAAATACAAAGTGAAAGGGGTATAAGAGTTACCACATTTTTGGAATACTTTGTAATGTCTATAGGATTAATTATGGCAATCTATGTTTTGGAAAAAATTTCTAAAAGGAACTTTATTACCCAGTATAAATAAACCTAAATGATAAAAAACTTCACTAAAATTATGTAGTCTCACATATAATCAGCCATGTGCGTTATAGAATACCATCGGGACGATGAATATGCTTTCAAAATATAGAATGATTAATTTGTATCACTTTTTCCTAATATAGACACATTTTTAGATATGGAATTAATTGAAAAAGAAAAGGGCTCTGAAAATGGATATGAATAATTAAATTCTCCGCAATTCAATAAAGATAAGGGCTGCAAAGTTATGACCATGGGCGAGTATTTAAATGTAAAGTTGATAGGTGAAATGAAAAGCTCAATGGAATAATATTAAAAAGTCCTTAATTGCAAGGTTACATCATAAGAAGTTACTCATCTTTATGAAATTGCCATTAGTCAATGTAAATTGTTAAGTTGAATTCATATTTTTAAATTTCTTTATTTTAATATTAATAGGTACTTGGGGAAATAATAAAATAGCGGCAAATATAATTTTTCATGATATAACTGATAGAATAGCTTATTAGGAATATAAACTTAACAAAATGAAGGAAGTAAACGATTTTAAAGATAAAATCCTCGCAACGGTTTCTCATGATTTAAGAACTCCTTTAAATTCGATAATTAATAATGTAGAGCTGGCTGATTTAGAAACTAGATCAACTCCTTTAAATTTTGAAAAAATTCATAATCTTCACAATATAATAAAATCTTCAAGTGACATGGTAAAAAAATTAAACAACTTAATTTAAATTTTAAATATTTTTAATTTAAAAATAATTTTTAATATATTGCAGCTTCTTTTGCTAGTACATGATATCCTTGATTATTCTGTATCTCAACATCATAAACTTAAGATTTAGCCTTGTGAATTCAAGTTGATAAATGCATTGTGTGAAGTATAGTAGCTTTTGAGAATTCCGGCAGAAAAAAAGGGAATATCTCTTGAAGTTAAATGGAATTTGAAAGACCAAAACGAAACCATGGTTATTTATCAAGATAAATTGCGATTAAAATAGATTCTAACCAATTTAGTAGGAAATGCTCTTAAATTTACACAATAAGGGTATATTTTCTTAGAGGTTAATTCTAATGAAAATGATGAATTGATAACAATTACTGTAAGAGACAGTGGCATAGGTATATCTGAAGATGTATTACCCAAAATATTTGATTTATACGAAACATATGATTCCCCTGCTAGATCTCCAGTTGGAAAGGAAACAGGTATCTCTACTAATGCTCCTGGGTATTATTATTATTTATTTGTTCAAAAAACTTCTTTTTATTTAATAAATATTAATTGTTTTATATAAAATAGAATTGGGCTCGGTTTAGCAATATCTAAAGAATTGGTAGGATTATTAGGAGAAAGGTCTTTTATAAAAGTTGAAAGTTCGGAAGGTCTAGGATCTGCATTTTCCTTTGATATTTTTAGACACATTCCAAATTAAGATAAAAGAAATAAAAAAATGTGAATTAGAATAATAATAATAATTCTAGTTCAACTGATTTATTACTGAATCAATCAGACATTCCTAATTTATTTGATATTTAGTCTAAATCTTTAATAGAAAGATAACAAATTAGCTATATAGCAACTTTTCATTCTAAACATATAGAAAAAAGGCATTTGAAAATTTTAATTGTGGATGATAATCCTTTCAACACAGAAACTCTAACATAAATTATACTATTTAATCTAAAATTCCACTATTCGATAGAAATTAAATCTGTTTATAATGGAAAAGAAGCAGTATAAGAAGTCCTACACTATTACAAAAGTAAAAGCAAATCATATGATATCATATTTATGGATCTTAATATGCCAATAATGGATGGATATGAGGCAACTCTTGAGATGGAAAAATATGCATAGCAAGGACAAATTTAAAAACAAAAAGTTTGGTTATGTTCTGCTAATATTTCTCATTCAAACATATCACAGGCCGATCTAAATTTACATTTTTAAGAAGTAATTTTAAAACCTGTGCAGGCACCCACACTTAAAAAGTTAATTCTAAAATATTTTTGATCATTTTTCTTTATTTATATATATTAATTATATTATTACTTTTTATATTTAAAAATATATATAAATAGATAGATAAAAGATATTAAATTAAAATTATATATAAGGATTAAAGCAAAAATGTATCATTATACTTAATTTTCTTTAAATTTTAATTTTTTAATAAAAAAAATAAATTTTATATTAACAAAAGTGTTTTATTTTTATATTTGATTTATTCATAATTTAGGTTTTTAAGGCTTATTTTATCCCCAGAATTTTAATGTAGCACCCGGATGACATTAATCTACGTGTCTATTGAACAAATCCTATACTTCTTTAAGATATAAATTGTGATATTTGTCTATGATTTCATTTGAGGGCTCATCAATTTAAGGTAATTATAGATGCTTTCCAATAACTGTATAAACATGTACATGTCTTTCAGGAACTAATCCATATTTCGACCAATATAAAGTTCCAGGCAATTTGAGTTTATTTAATAAAATTCTCCAGTCAAGTAAAAAATCTGTGGTTTTATAAGCTTTGCCTAAAACAAATATATGGAATTAATATAAAATAAATAAAAATAGATACTCTATTTACATTCATTAAAAACAAATACCGGGTGAACCTTATATCCGTATTTTAAAGAATATTTTATAAATCCTTTTCTGTCGTTAATCCATAATCTGTACTCTTTATCACTAGTTACAGTTGCTTCTTCAAATCCTCCCTATACAAAAATTATTTTTGTAAATTAAATATAAATCTTATTTTCTATTATCAACGGTAAATATTACAGGTACGAATCCTATATTTCTTCTTGATTTCATCATATGCTAAAAATTATCCGGATTAGCTCCATATACGCCATTCATTTGCATAAAACTACCTAATGACGAATAATTAAAATAAACAATTTTATCACTATACTTAAACTTTTTATAGTTAATTATGAAATTAAATCAATTAGAGTTTATTTAATAAAATCAATATTTACAAATTTAACTGACTAATCCAAACTTGTTCATATTTAAGGATTAGAAAAATATATAGAGAAACAAAAAAACTATTATTTTACCAAAAATAGGAGACTTTATTGCCATTCTTGAACCAACTAAAATAGAATCGAAAAATGGAGAATTTTCATTCTGTCTAGAAAAATTAGCTACATATGAAATTATTCCATGTGGCATCCACTTTATTATAAATAATAGATTTTTAAAAAATTAGTTTTTAAAAATTATAATTTTTATTCTTATTTACAGAAAATAATACACCCTTTTTATCTACTTCTTCTTCAGCTATAACTGTATATTTATCAAACCATGCTAAGAGATTTATTTTGTTCAAAATACTTCTAAATATACTGCTTTAGCCGGCTACAAAACCGGAATGCATTTATAAAGCTCCTAATATAAACAAGGCTTTAAAATTTCTTTTAATAAATATTTCTCTGAGCAAATATCCAATATATCCAACGGCAAATCCAACTATTCCTTGCATAAAAATTATAGCTAGTAACTTAATGGGATATTTTAATTTCCCTTCATTTTCTGTCTAATAAATAATTTTTCCATGAGGGTAATCAGGGAATTTTTCCATTGGTTTTTAATTTCCACTCATATTTGTAATTTTTATTATTTTGCCTATTAATAATATTAATTCACTGAGTTCTTAAAATAATAATATTATATTAGACAGGCCAGCAATGATATAAATCACGTCATCATTATATATATTTTTTTTAATTTCATGTTGATATATGGTACTTATTTTTTTTTCCATTATTACATCAGTAATTAGTAAAAAAGAATATTATTTTTTAAAATTAAAATAAAAATTAAAATAATATAAAAGTTTTATAAAATTTTTAACTAAAATAAATTATTATATTTACTCCTAATAAAATAAATTATTTATTATAATATATATTATTAAGTAAAGGGAAAAATTTGAAAATATTTTTAAATATAATTTTAATTTTTCAATCTTAAAAAAAGCCTTTCGTATTATTAATTGCGGGAATAGAGAAACTGCACTTGTCTTATAAAATCGATGTTTAGGCATCATAGGAAGTACTTATTTTTTTTCTATTTGAAATTCTTTCAACTCAGACAGTTCATCCTCGTCTTATAATTCTTCTGAAAGAGAAATTCGAGAAAGAGATGGTTAACTTTCGAAAATTTCTTCTTCATCGTCTTCGAAATCATGCTTTTTTAAAAATTATCTTGCACCCAAAAAACAAGCATATTCATAACTGTAGGAACAATCATCATCACAAACCAAAGTTTAATTGTTGGATATTTATTCATAATATATAGAGTATAAAAGCTGAGCATTCCTAGCTAATCTTCAAAGAAATACTATATGGTGAAATATATTATTTTAACAATGAAGTTTATTGTTAACCATATCGCCACCTAAATAAACCAATGCATATAATAAATGAAAACCAACTCATATTTTTATATGGGAATGCTTATTCTTCTCTTCTAATTATCTTGTACATTTTCGATAACCTTAATATTGGAGGCCACATAATATTTCCCTTACTATAAAAATTTCATATTGTTTTGACTGAAAAAATTATCCAAATTTTAAATAATCATGCAAGCAGTAGTGGCCCCTAAAAGAGTATCAACCAAAATTGTTACAAAATAAAAATTGCATTCATCAGGACCCCTATGCTATATAACTTCTATATAGTAAAGTAGAATTATATAAAATAAAAATAAATTTGTGTTAAAATATTTATTTGATTATTTTACATGTAGTAATACCAGTACTATCATCATTTTAACTGTCATCAACTTATAATAAACTGTATAATAAATTCAAAAGGTGGGCGCTTAAACCTAGTACATTTTTTTAATTGATGTAATTGATTTTATCTTGTTTTTGTATTCTATATATGAATATATAATTTATATCTACCAGACAAAATTTATTTTGACGTATCTAGAAACCATATTTTTATTGGTCTTTACGGATGTTCATAATTTCTCTTAATTATCAAAAGTCCAAATGCTGTGACTCCTAAAATTACTTATAATAATAGTCCTGATCCGCCAACTAAATTACATTATTCATTTTAAACATGAAATCTAGAGAAGTTTTGTTTTTTTTAATATCTCATCAGATTATTGAGATTTATTAACTATTAAATTAATAATATTAATATAAGAAATAGTATTGTTTAATTGCTAATAATTAATTCATTTATAATTTTCAAAGTCAGCTGTATTTTAATAATTTAGAATCAAATTTAAATATCAGAATTATTATATCCCGTGATAAATAAAATGAGCTTTTATTATAAATATACATTTAAATAACATTATTATTTTGTTATTTTTATTCAAAAATTAAGGAAATTAGAATTTGGAAATTTTTTATAAATATATAAATACATATATACAAATATATTTAATTTACAAATCATAATATAAGTTTATAATATAAAGTGTAGTAAATTTGAAAGTTAACACTTTCATTGAATATAAAAATTATCAATTTAGTGTATTTTATTATAATTTTTAATAAAACTATGCAAACTACTCTCAGAATATTTATAATTTTTTTTTAAACCTTCATTTATAGCGAAAACTAAAGCTGTAGAAGGAATAATTTTTATATATGTAAGAGGTAATCCTGTATATAATCCTAAAATACCTTCTTATTTAACAATTTATTGGAATGTTTAAAAAATTCCAAGAGGATTCTCATTTTTTAATACACTAACTTGCATTCTTCTTCTAATTAAATCAGTAGGGTATCTGTAAAATTATAAAAATAATATAGTTTATTTATAATAAATATATATAAATTGCTTTTATTAAATATTTACGTAACACTTACTGCCATACATCCGGCTATTGATCCAAATAATAAATTAAGTTAAGTAGTTAATGACTATTTATCAGAGTATTTTAAGTACAGGTCCTTTAAGGTCTAAATTAAAGGTAGAAATTATTTAATATTTTAATTTATGGTAATAAACCAATTAATCAATAAAATTTTGCTTTTAATAAAGAGTTAAAACTGCTTTATTTATTGTATTTAGACTATTATGAGGTTAGTTTTAAAAGAATAAATATTGCCTCTTCTTATTTATCTTTATAAGCAATTTTCACAAAATATTTACCTAAAACCAAGTTAGTTTGAGAGAAGCATACGGCATCATTCCACAAAGAGTAGGCTTCATTCCTCTATATAAAGAAAAAAATCCTCCATTATTCACCACAGCTTTTCCAATTTAAAAAACACCCATTTAATATCCTTTTTTTTGAGTGTTTACTGCCATTAAAGTTTTCGTGAGATCTAAAGGGTATACGAACATCGTAGCTATGGCTCCAGCCAAAGCTCCTGACATCAGGTATTTGACAGTAGTTACTTCTTAAAATATTCCATGAGATGTAAACAGTTTTTTGAATAAATCGTTTGTGTAAAATTCAATGGCGGTATAAGGAGCCACTCTCAAAATATTAGGCATATTTCCCTATAATTTAAAAAAAGGTAAATATTTAACTAGAAATTTCATAATTAGTATTTGTCAAAATTAATAAATGAATAATGAATAAAAATATCATGGTTTTACTTTGAACATTGACATATATCCTTCAGATTTTACCATGGTAGAAAGCATCTAAGTAACTGATAGATTAGCATATTTTTAATTTTTTGTTTGCTTTAAAATTACAAGTCTTTCGACGGGAGCAACGGCAGTTCTAGATATGGCTCCACTTATAGCTCCAGTAATGAGTTAATATTTATGATCAACTATTTTTTACTTTTGAATTTCAACCATCGGATAAATAAAGGTGCAATAAATAATTTTTTTTTTTTAATGCTTTAGTTTGTTTTAATTTTTTATTTGATGTGAAATATAAGTATGTTTTATTTAATATAAAGAAAGAAATTTAGTGACTATTCATAAAATTCAAATTCACATAATTTCAAATATATAAAAAAAAATAAAAAGGAGGTTTCCGCTATCTGGGAGATTTTGAAAACAGAATTTGAACGAAAAAAAGGTGCGGATATAAAAAAAAATACTGTTTTAAAAAAATTTTTATAAAATAAATAATATCTATTTTTAAATTGATTTTTTATATAAATATTTTTATAATATTATATATTTTTACTATAATAAATTATAAAATTATAGAATTTATTATTATTAGAATGGAATATGGTTTAAACTATAATTTTTTATCATAAAAATTTTTTGTTTTTTAATTTTAATTAGTGTATAAAAAATAATAATTCTATAAAATAATATTCTAAATTATTCCTTAATTTTTAGATACTAAATTTTAATATGATTAATTATTATTAAAAAGATAAAATATTTTTTTAAATATCGCACTTAAATTAACTTTTTATGGAGATATTTATTACTTATATTAATATCTTAGATAATATTCCAAAATGAAAACCTCAAAAATTTAGGTAGCAACCTGAAAATTTTTAATTAGTATAAATATTCTGTCTTTTTGAAATTTTATGTCTGTATTGATATAATCATGTATATTAATTATATTCCACTTTATAATAAATATATTAAATCATATATATAGATGTATATATATATTAATTAATTAATTAAACTTATTTATCAATAATTAGTAAGTGGAGAGCTTAAATTTCACATTAAATATGATTAATCTAATTTACTAAAAAACATTTATTTAATAGTTTTGAAAATTGATTTTTGATTATTTAAATATATAATTCAATAGTTATTATAGATACACTCTTTCATTCTTTGTTCCCTATTACAAATTAATATATCAAAATTAGAAAGCTATTAAGATATAAAAACCCATAAATTTTTGAGTTTGTATATAAATTATATATTATAATTAAAATTAAATTAAGTTAAAATAATTTAGATCAATTGGAAGATAACTACTAAATCTACCTGACATCTTTATAATTTTCACTGTTTTGTGGTATAATTAAATATTACTACCTGTAAGTCTTCCTTTTAGAAAAAGTAATACAATTTATTAAATAATAACTAGTTAGTTTGCAATAAATAGTAAAATAATTTAATCGAAAAAACTTAAAAAATTATATTGCAAAATATAGAACATTTTTAAAAGTTTTTCGAAATTAATTATTAAAACTGAAAACTAATATTATGTAAGTAGAAAAATAAATTTTTGAAAAAAAATAAATTTATAATACGCAAATTTAATGTTTGCTATTAAATTATATAATGGGAGATATTTTATTTTAAAATTTCCATATTATTTTTAACTTTTCGAAGCTATTTCTAAATTATTTAATTAAAAATTGATATATTAGAATGCTAACTACTGTAAATTTTTGTTGAATGAAATCTATTTTCAATAAAAAATACACATATAATTGAACTGTAATAATAATTAAAATTTACTGATTATTATTGATATTAATATTTGAAATAAAAGAATCTTTCTCCATTATATTTTTACCTGCGAAACTTTTTCGACTAATAAATATTATTTTATTACTATTAACAACTAGTAGGCTAGCTCATATTTAAATTATTCTCTATATTTTCTAGATATCTTAATATTCATTATTTATAAGTTTAATTTGTAATCCCATTTGTAAAAATAAATTTGTGTCTTTGATCATTAAATCAGGAAAAGCTAAAAATATTTATATTGTATAACTAATTAAATAGTCAAGTATGGAAAATCTATACTTTGTTGGTATAATTTAATCGTTATTTTTCTCTGAAACTTATAGCTTTAAATCAGGTTTTTCAAAATCAGTTTTTTCAGAAAGATACATCAGCCTATTTTTATAAATATTTATCATAAAACTTATAAAAACTGAAGAGTTTTGGAATAACGGTTCCTAAAATTAAGAACAGTATTAATCAATAAATTTTAGATTAGTAAATTTTGAGAAAAAATAAGAAGTAAAAAGACCACTTTTAATTAATTTACATTAAAACATAGTTTATCAAGAATATTTTTAGTATTAGACTTTCTCACATATTTATTTCGAATAATAAAATATAATATAAACAAGCAATTAAAAAGAAAAAAAAACAAAACAAAATAATTTTGTAAAAATAGTTTAATAAAGAGAAGAAAATTTCGGAAAAAAAAACAATGAGTTAAACAGCAATAAAAAGTGCCAGATAGAGAAGACCCTCAGAAGAAGAATTTCCCGAACAAATTCCTCTTTAAGGTATCTAAATGACTTCACAAGGGGTTTCAAAGAAAATCAGCAAGAAATAAAATGGTAAAAATTCTCAGGAGCAGCAAATTTAAAGCTCAGAAAATAATAATAATATAGAGAATATTTCTACAAGTGCGGAATCGAATGATCAAATAAATTAGGAATAGCAGCCGCAGCCCTAGACCCAACGCACGTACATGGGATTACGAAGAAGACATAACGGGAGAGTAGTTATGGAGGTCCCCTAATAAAAAAGTGGGAAAGTTAACTAAAAATAATAAAAGTTGCATCACCAGAAAAGAATTTAAAAAAACAAATTAGCTACATAGTAAAGAAAATAATAGGCAATTCAAAAGAAATATAATTTCGAAGCTGTGTCGACCACAGATAGAACGAGCAAAATTTTAAATGAAATAGTGCAGATAAAAGGAGTCGTGAAGGAGTGTTGGTTGGCATTCAATGAGAAGATAATCCAGAAAAAACTATGGAGAAAAGAAATCTCGGAAGAAATTTTCTCCTTCGTGGGAGAACATTTCCAGAAATCGCTGGTGTAGAGCTTGCTCAGAAAAGAAGAATAAAGAAGATGTTCGCTATTTTTGCTAAACCGCAAATCTCATAACACCAATTTCTAAATGTACTGGAATTATGTTTTAATTAATCCTTCCAAACAGGCGAAATTTTAGATAGATATGAAAAAGGGCAAGGTAGCCAAATTAGAAGATTACGGACATGTGCTTGAAAAAGGAATCGGAGAAAAGCCCCCCAAAGCAGTCACTGAAAAAATTAAAAAGGAATTTCTAATGTTCGAATATGAACCAGGATTCGACCTTAAAAAGGTTGGTATGGAAGAATATGATAATTAGAAATACGAGTCCGCTATTAAGTATTTCACCTAATTCCTACAATAACACAACTACTCCAATAAAATGTCTCTCCTTCACAGGGGAATCAGCTATATGAAGCTACAGAAATTGGAAGAAGCTTTGAAGGATTTCAAACTCTGTTCTCAGCTGTATTCCTATCAACATATCAGCTTTTTGAATTCCGGATGGATCTTACTCAATTAAGGTAATAATTACAAAGTTAGTTACTTATATTTCATCGTATATATATGTTTCGTTTACTATATTAATTAATATACAAACTTGAAAAAATTTCCAAAAATAAAATCATAATAATCAAGTATATTAATTTTTCCAATCTAATATAGCTAAAATTTACGATAAATTATCTTTTTTTATATATTCATCATAATTTATTGGAATTAAATCCCAACCTTAAACCTTTTAATAATCAAAATATAAAAATTTATTTTTACTAATAGGAAAATATAGAGAAGCCTTAGTAGATCTTAAAACTGCTGCAACACTCAATCCTTTCGATTCTAATATTTAAATATACATTTCTTAATGCTATATGCACCTTAAGTAATTTAAATATTCCCAAAGGGCCTGCAAAGCCTCGCTTTAAATCTCTCCCAACAATGTTTTCGCTCATGCTATGATTCACAGTATCGAACTTTAAAAGAAAAATTCATAAGTTTCATAATTCTTATAAAAGCTGAGTAAAGAAGAACAGGTTGACGATGATGATGATTCAGATATGGAAGAAGAATTTTAGTAAGAACAGAATAATAATAATAACAACAATTAACAAAACTAATAATAATAAGGAATATAAAATTCTCTTTCTATCACCGAAATTTAAGTTGAGTGAATAAAATAATTAATAAATCTTGTTATTTTAAATATTCAGCTTTATTTTTTTTTGATTTAAAACTGGGATAAAAATTATGATGCTAGATTTTTATAATTTATATTCCAACTATCTTGAACGTAATAAATATTAAAAAATAATTTATATATAAAATATAAACTAAATAAATTCAATTAATATGTATAAAAGATATTATTAAAATTTAGCTATTCAATAATTAAAATTATATATGTTTTATATATATACGGTACTCTATTTATGTATAAATGAATAAATAAAAAATCAAATTATTTTTTCGATAATATTTCTCTTTTTGATTTAAATTATATTTAGAAATAATTTTTTTATATTTTAAGAAAAAAAGTATAGAAATCAATTGATAATATTTAATATTATTATTAACGTGAAAAAAAAAAAATTTCGACCATATTTAAATTTGTATTATTTGAAATTAATAAAAATAAAATATTTTTGAAAGTAAATTAATTTATATGTTAATTATATATTTTATATATACATATATTCTTTTTTAAGAAAAAAAAACTAAATTAGTTTTGAATAATTAATAAAAATGCAATTTAATAAGAGACATCATATTTATATTAGATAGTACAAATTTTTTCATACTTTGTTTTTATTAAAAATTAATTAAAGCTTATATACACACAAAGAGTAAGACATAATTTGAATATTGATAATTCCCCCTTGCAAATAAGAGATATAGGAATTTAAATACTATTTATATATTGAATAATAACAATAAATAAGTGAATTATTCTTCTTTTAAATAAATAAATTAATTAATTAACTAATAAACAATAAATAAATAAATTTCAAAGCAAGCAAGCATTCAATCAATCAGTCAATCACTCGTTTAATTAAATATTCACTCAATTAATATAATTAATATCAATACATAAGCAACTAATATATAAATAACTAAAAAAGCAAAAAAAAAATTAAATACGTTCTTAAAGAATTATATTTATTTTAATAGCAATTTAAAAAAAATAAAAATATTAAATCAACTATTTCCCAATTTTCCACCGATTAAAAAAACTAAAAATCGTTTTATTCATATAAATTTAAACTTAAACCATAAGAAGTATGTTTTGGCAAAATTTATGGAACTTTAAATCTTATAACTAAAATACAAGGTTGAATGATATGTTGAAAAATAATAATACATCAGTGGAGGAGCTTTTTTCTGAAGAAAATTTGACTTCTGATGTTAAATAAATTCACGAAAAATTCTCGAATTACCTCATGCGGAACCCCTCCAAAATAAAAAGTCTAGTTGATTACTGCCTTTTGTTTGATATAGAAACTTTGCAAAATTAATTGTAAGATTATGAAAATAAGCAGGAATCAAAGAAAAAGAGTGAGATGACTTAAAGTGAGTCTTTGAATAATAGCACAGAAAAAGAAGAAGATTTGGTTTAAGAAAACGGTTTTTAACAAATTGCAGAGGGACAAGATCAAAAAGAATAATAATCTCCATTAAATAATAGTGATGAAAATAATAATAATCTTCAAAAAAAAAAAAAAGAAGTAAAATACCCAGCAAATACCCCTTTATAGCCAGTGAAATTTTCTAGGGCCAACCTCCCAATTTGACCAGTTTTTTGTTCGGAAAATACACACCAGAGCCTGCAAATAAATCCGAAGCGGATGATGCTGACGACAATTAAGAACTCGGAGCCCACAAATAGCAAAATGGAGAACCGGATTCCCCAGTCGAAATTTTGGAAGCCAATGACTGTGATGATGAAGAGGAATAAAAATAATAAGACAATAAATAATCCAAATCCTAATCCTAATAGGAAGAACTAAAGGACGTCGAAATAGTGGAAGACGTTGATGAATAGGACGAAGAACAAAATAAGAAAAAAGCCACATCTTAACCTCAAAAGTCAGCCGGCATTAGTGAAACCAAATAAGAAAAAGAGAATTCTCAAAAAGCGAAGAAGCAACAGCAACTAACGGGGGAATAACTCGTTCTGTACATGCTTTCCTTCCTGGACAGAGACCCTTCCTCCGAAAATTACGACACTTGTGCGGGTTACTTTTAAAAAATAATAAACACCCTGATCACCAAAGAAGGCCACCTGTTTGAATTTTTGGAGAAACATGAAGGTATTCTCGCCAAATTCGCCCACCACGTCGTTAATAAATGCATGGCCGATATCCTTTTGAGAATTATCATGATCGAGGGAACCGAAGTGGTCAAGCCTTCTCCGAATAAAACCAGCAAGCTGTCCAAGAAGAAGAAGGAATCAGAAGATTAAAACAATGACGATGACCACAATGACGAAGAAATTCATAAAGAAAACAACAACAAAGACAAAGCCGACCACGATGAGTAGGAAGACATGGAAGCTGAAGAAGAGGAGGAGGAAGAAGAAGAAGAAGTAGAGTACTACAAGGATGACCAATATTTAAGCAACAGGAAGGTGTTGATCTCTCAGCTGTTTTAAGTATTTGAAAAGTCTTTGAACCATGACGTACTAGAAAATGTGTCCTATATTTTGCAGGAAATCGCACAGGAAATAGGTTCCCCCAACCGAGATGTGAACGGCTTTTTCCAAGATCTCATACAACTCTTCTACTCCGAAGCTCACTTGACGATTCTATTCAACAAAATCTACGATAACAAGATGGACACTCAAATTTTATCCACTGCCACCCAGCTCTTGAAAAACATTTACATGATTTTTTCCGTCGTCCCTAAGTCTGGCGAACAAGAAGATGACTACATTTCCCCTCCAGGCGTTGGCGAAAACGAAGAACCCGCACCCAAAAAGCTCACTCAGGAAAACATGAATCCTAACTTCCCGTTCCCCTTCCTCTCCAAACACATTGAACACCTAGTGACTCTTCTTGTGACTGATTTGCAGTACGAAAAGGAACACGTGCATCTCAGCCAAACCAAGGCTACCTATTCCCCATTCGGATTCGGGAAAATGCAAGTGTTGGAACTAATCACTGAAATTATCCGGTGCCAGAACCCCTTGATCATGAACGCCCTGCTCCAGTCCAATGCCTTTAAAACCATCTTCTCCCTCTTCGAAACCTTTGAATGGAATTCCATACTGCATGCCCATATCTATCGAGTGGTGATAACCGTTTTGTCTCAAGACAGTCAAGAAATGACATTCCATATGCTGCACGAATGCAATATTATCAAATTCATCATCGACAATCACAACTTGAAGGCCAAGCCCGGAAAGTACCAGGTGGCCATCGCCAGGGGCTACAATGGGTATTTGGTTAAAATTGCCAGATACTTGTGGGAGAAATCAGCCACCCAACCCGCCTTGAAAAAACAACTCCAAGAGTTTGAAGGGTGGGACGACTTTGCCGAAAGCGAATTGAAACCTGTCGCAGAAATTGAGAAAAACTACGAATGGGGTAAACAGTACAATGAGGATTATGGATTGCCGGCCAACACACAAAACCAAGATAATGATAGCAGTGACTCTTAGCATGACGCTAAAAAATATACCTACGACGGCAATTTTTTAATTTAAATCAATAACGACTACCTTAAAAGGAGTAAAAACATGTTCGATGATGATGACGATGATGACGACGACAACAAAGAAGGAAAACAAGACTCTTCTAAAAACTAAAAAATGATGATGACGACGACGATGATGACGATGAAGACGATGATATCAATGACAGAGAAGTCAACTAATTGAGTCCCAAGCATTTGATTAAAGTTAACATGCAACAGCCTTATTTAGAATAGCAGAACGGTTAAAAAGAAGAGGAAGGCTTGGGAATGAGTGAAAAAAAAGAATTTAATGCTGTTGAATTCTTCAAATTGCCTCTTAAAAGTGGCAACATACAAGATCTCTTAAAAGAATTGGGTATTTGATTCTACCTTTTATATCTAAAAGCAATTTTTCACATTAAAATTCCTACATATTATGTTCTATAAAATAACCTTTTTGGTAGTAATAGTAAGTAATATTATATAAATTTATAAAGATAGAAAAAGAGAAATCGTAGTTACTTTAGTTTAGTTTTATTATTTTGAAGAAATATTATATTAAAAATTTTGTATCAATTATTATCTATAAATGTTAAATAAATAAATAAAAAATATAATATTTTCTATTATATTGAATTAATATTTATAAATTAATTTGATTTTTACTATAGATTTTGAATTTTTACTATTTTTTTATCTAAACTAGGAAAATTTATAAATAAATAAAAAAAATACTCATAAATAATACCAACCAAATATTTATTTGAATTATTTGTTATGTTTACATATTCATTATTTTGATAATAACTTGATACAATAGTTTAGAAATCTCTATTTTTAAAATTTTCTTTTTAAATTATTATGATTTAATTTTTACAATACAAACATACATACGATGCATACATCTATCCATCCATAAATACAAAATATCAAATTTTTATATTAAATAGATATATATATATAGAATATATTTATCATTATTAGTAGCTTTAATTTTTTCATAATTTATATTTAACCGTCCTTCTACTTCAGATTAAATCAAAAGGATTGGATTGATGTTATTGCTACTACTACTATTATTATTGGTATTATGACTGTTGTTGATATTAAGAACTATAAATAATATAAAAATAATGATAATATTAAATTTAATTATTGAAAAAATAATTAATTACCCTCCCATCGAGTTGTTGTTATTATTATAATTCATTCCCATGTTATTATTTTACTACTAATAGCCCATGTTTCCCTGGTTGCTTTATTAATAGCCTGCATTTCCTCCTCCTTAGTTCATTCCCATATAGTTTTAATTTTAGTTATTGTTATTATATCCCATTCCTTGATTCATACTCATTCCCATTCCCATATTGTTATTATTTTGATTCATTCCCATATTGTTGCTATTTTGATTCATTCCCATATTGTTGCTATTTTGGTTCATCTGATTCATCCCCATATTATTGTTATAACCTTAATTACTATTGTTGTTTTAACCTCCCATTTAATATAAACTATCATATTTATTCTGTTGCTATGAATTGTTATTGTTATTTCCTTGTTGAGAATTTTATCTTTGATAACTTCCCATTATATTATCTAAAAGGGAATTATTCTTTTATTATCCTTAGTTTTATTATTATTGTTATTGTTATTACTATTATTATTATTGTTGTTATTATGGTTCATAGTCTCCAAATATATCATCAGTGGCATTTTAAGAATTTTAATTATTTTATTATTACTATTGTTGTTGTTATTATTATTATGGACCATTGTCAAAATCAAATAAATCGTCTATATTTTACGATTATTGTTATTGTTATTGCTATTATTATTACTACTATTGAGGCTTAGGTTAATTTTGAGGCTAGTTAAACTAAGAAAAATCATTTTTATTGTTGTTATTGTTACTATTATTATTATTTTATTGTGAAGGTTAGGAAAAATCTCCGAAGCTAGAAAAATCTCCAAATCCATTGTTTTTATTATTTGCTCCGCCATCAAAGTTTCCAAATGCCTTGAAGTCGTCGAAATTTGATTGAGGTTTAGAGGGCTATTTAAAATTAGGTTTGGTTTCAGTAACTTTTTTTTCTGGTTAATTTTTGGGAGGAGATTTTTCGAATCTAGACATATCAAATCTCAAGGCTCCATCACTTTTTTCCTAGCTTTTTGGTTATTTGCTTCCCCCTTTCAAATCACCATCTAAATTTCCTGTTTTTCTTTCGTAATCGTATTGATCTCTAGAATAGGCTTAGTATTTTTGACCTGGATTACTCCCAAATTCTTCAATACTAATATAGTTGAAACAATTATAGGTTTATAGAAAATATAATTTTATTATATTTTAATTACCCCTATTTCCCTTTACTATTAGATCCAAGATTATCTTTGTAGTCATTTTCTGATTCGTATTTAAAATTTCTTTTAGTTGTTTCTTATTAAAATGTGAAAAAATATTATGAATTTATTTCAATTTTTAAATGTAAAAAAAAAGTTACCTCTGTTATATAATTAAGAAAAACTTTAATTATCAATTCTAAAATCAAAATTTTCGTTCTTTTAAACAATTAAGCAAGAGTGGTAACCTATTTAAAAAGGATATTAGAAGCTAGTAGTCATCCTATAAAAAAATTTAATTGAGGTAAATAATCCACACATTATTTGAGAAAATTAATATTTTTTAGATTATTTAATTTTTACTTATTTTCTTCATGGATATCTTTTTTGTTATGAACTATTTTCTTTTTTCCCGACAAAGAAGCGAAAAATTCTATTATATGTTTTTTTCCATCAATTTCAAATTCCCAGGTATACTTTCTTTTAGTCCTAGATTTTAATATAATAAATTTATTTAAATTATATATTTAAAATATCTTTATTGAGAATATAGAAAAATAATTATATCTATTTTCCTGAATATCTTCAATAATTTAAAATGTAATTATTTATTCTTATTGACTTACCCTTTAATTTTTTTCCCAACTTTTTCTAAATCACATCTTGTAGCTCTCACACTCATCTTATTGAATTAAAGAAGTTCTATAACTTTTTAATTATTGCTTATTTATTTATTTATTTATTTTATACTTAACTTTTTATTTACTATTTACTGTGATTAATATATAAACAATTGAGTGAAATTTTTTCTTTAAATTATTATTTTTCTCAATTCACAAAATTATTTATAATTTTAAATTCAATACATACATTAGTTATGAAATATACATTTTATATCAACCACCCATTATTAGATTATTAATTTTTGATATGTATATATGGAATCTTCTATGATTTAAAATAAAATCAATATTTAACATACAGTATACTATTAATTTTAATACAAAAACATAGTAAATGATTTGATAATAATTCTATATATATAAAAATAAATAAAAAAATAAAGTAAAGTACACTAAACTAAACAAGACTAGACTAATCTAATATACCTATAATTATAATTTTCTAAAATATATTGTGGTTATATTAAACTACTTCTTATATAAATATATATTCTCTAAATTTATATGGACACACTTTATAATAGAGACAGTCAGTTATTTAAAAAATATTAAAAATAGTATATTGATTTTTTATAATGTATTCAAAATTAATATAATTATTTATTTAAAATAATAAGAATTTTACATTTTTTATTTTAATCATAAATATTATTATATATATTTGTTCATGAAAGCAGTAAGTTGGAAATAATTAACACTATTTAAATTTTAATATTAAGAAATAATATTTGAAGATTAGAATACTAAATAAATTGTTAATTTTTTGTTATTGTTTAAAGAATGAATATAAAAATTGTGTTTATTTTTATCCTAATATGCCTTTAGGCAATACAAGAAAGAATAGATAAATAAAATCTGAAAGACACGCAATCTACAAAAGATTGCACATAAAATAATAAATAAATGGATAATTGTTTAGAAAATGAATTGAGATAAAATGATTTATATGAATAACTAAACGTGAAAAGCAAAATTTAAATAGAAAATTTTATGGTTAAAGTGAAAAAACAACAAATAGATGACGATGATGATAATACTAATAATTCAAAAATTATACAAGAATTGATAAATAATATTTATAGATAATAAAAGTTAATGAAATAGAAAATGCTCGAAGATATTAGCAATTATAAAGTTGAAAACTAGCAAAAACAAAAATAAAGAGAAAAACTAAACTCCTATTTAACAAAGAGCTAACAGTCATATAAATTGATAAATAGCAAATATGGAAAATTTTACCAACCTCGTTTAAATTAAATCAATTACATTATAATTTTCCTCTAATAATATTTTGATTTAACCAAAGAAATTGTGAACTATATCAAAAGTTAGACCCTCATTACCAAATAGCAGTATCAGATATAAAAAATTTAAAAAATTCAAAAGAATTCCATAATTTTGTTGCTTTGTTTTTTCAATAAAATAAGCCTAGTTTACCGATTGTGGAATTCTATAGAATATAATCCTTTTAAATGAAATAACTTGTAGAGGATCATCAAGAAAAAATAATGAATGATGGGCTTAAATATTTATATTTAGAAAACGAAGAAGTAGAAGATTACTATGAAAAGTAAATGGAACAAATAAAAGATACTAATACTTACTGGGACGGCTTAAGGAACTCATTTTATTAATAAGGTGGAAAAGTTACTAATAAACTTGTAATAGTAGAAAATGACTTGAAGGTACTTCTCAAAAATTTAATTCTACAGAATGAATGGATGGCTCAGTTTACATAAGATATTATCGCTTAGTATGAAAAATCGAAAGCATTTCCTACTGATAAATAATAAAAATAATATTTAGATTATGAAAATTTGAGATAAGAAATGCAATAAGAAATATAACGATTAATATAGTATTTAGTCAAAAAGCAACTTAAAACGCAAAGTAATTATAATAAAATAAATAAAAATATTTTTATTTTCACATTTTTACAATGAAAACAGATTATGCCCATCTGTATAGATCTTTAAGAGAAGAAACTTAAAAAGAAGTAAGTTTTTATTCAAAATAAATCGAAATCCATGATAAATTAAATGAAAAAGATTAAAAGATAAATAATTAGGTTATATAAACATATGAGTACGAGATTGATTTACTAAATAAAATAGTGTAAATGTTATTAGGCGAA
Organism: Miamiensis avidus; assembly: GCA_037039885.1. Taxonomy (NCBI): domain Eukaryota; phylum Ciliophora; class Oligohymenophorea; order Philasterida; family Glauconematidae; genus Miamiensis; species Miamiensis avidus. The sequence goes on from JAWVGU010000079.1 coordinate 232,243, forward strand.
GTTTAAGAAAAAAATCGATCTCATTTAAAGAAAGTAGCTGAGTAATCAAGTTCAAACCCTTCTTATTTAGAAAAAACTTAAAATCCTCTAGATTTAGAAATTTTAACGTTGTGAAAAGAATTATAAAATATTCTTTTTTTAATTACCAAATTATGGCACTTAATTGGTAATATCATAAAAGGGAAGAAGTTTTTTTTGAAATTATAATTATTTGTTCATCATTAGCAAAAGTTTTATAATAAAATAATAAAAGTACTCAAAGCTTTAAAATGTATATTGCATATAAATTGCTTTGGTTTATACTATTTAGATTTTAGTAGTTAATAAGAACAATAACTTTATTAACCCAATAAATATTATTATTAATCAAAACATATTATAAGCATATTAAACAATAAATATAATAAAATAAAACAAAAAAACACAATAATATTTTATATATATAACAATAAAACTTAAACAAACCCCAAACATTTATATTTTAACAAAATTCATATAATAAATATTTAACAAAATAAGTGTAATTGTAAGCAATGGATAGATAATAGGAAATGAGAGAATACCTTACAAAGAAAATAAACCCCGTTTTTGAAAGGTTAATAGTTGATCTTCTTATTGAAATGCCTTCCGATTTTGTAACCTTTTTAATTAATAAATTTTCCAATTATTTTATAGCTATTAAAATTGCCACCCTAATAAATCAAAATATAGTTTAATTATAATATATGCCAAAGATGGCTATAATCTTGTTTATTTTATTAGGTTAATTTTGCAAGTGAATGGTTGCAAACTAAAGGAAGATAAATGGCATAAGGATAGGGAATAACGCCCAACACAGGAACTCAAGTAAATTCCTTTTAAGATTATATACTATAATATCATATTTAAGGATTTATCTAACGAAATGTTGTAAATATTGGCAACAAATTAACTATAATCAGAAAATAAAGAAAATTAAAAATTAATTTATTTATTTTTATTTTTATATATTTTTTTTCTTCATATTTTATTTTTATTTAAATTATAATATCTATCAAAAATATTTTAGGCGAGTAATGGAAGCACTGCACCTAAAAAAAGAGAAAAACCGGAACATTTATCTTCTTCTGAAGAAGAAGAGGAAGAAGATGATGTTGTAGATGATTTAGAACTCGAAAAAAAAGGTATATTTAAACTATAATTAGATTTTAAAGAAGTCATAATAATAATGACTACAATAATTATTTATTTAGTTGAAAAAATGAATAAGGGATAGAGAGGTTCTATCAGTGCAGAGTCTTATGGTACATTTAACAAAAAAGAAAACTTCTAAGCCAAGGTGGTTCCTAAATCCGAAGAAGCAAAATAAAGAATTAAAAATAAAATGGCCTAAGCCTTTATGTTTTCTGTATTAAATGAATAAGAACTAGACATAGTTGTAGGTGCAATGGAAGAATGCAAATTTGCGTAATTATAAACAGAACTAATGTTATTTCTATAAACTTTTATAGTATTAAGAAATAATATAAAAATAACAAATTATTCTTATTATATTTTAAGTCCTGGAGAATGGGTCATCAAATAAGGAGAAGCAGGAAATATTTTATACGTTATTGAAGAAGGAAATTTGGATTGCTATAAAAAATTCTCAAAAGAACAAGAGGATCCTACCTTTTTGAAAACTTACGTACCTGGAGAAGCATTTGGAGAATTAGCTTTATTGTATAATGCCCCCAGAGCAGCTTCAATTAAGGCTAAAACTGATTGTTTGTTATGGAGTTTGGATAGAGAATGCTTTAATGTAATTGTAAAGGATGCCACAAGAAGAAAAAGAGAAAAACATGAGGACAGCTTGGCAAAGGTCAAAATTTTTGATCATTTAGATCCTTATGAAAGATCAAGATTGGGAGATGTCACTAAAGAAAAAGTGTTAAAACATGGAGAACATGTCTTCAATTAGGTAAATTACCACTCATATTTCAATTGATTGTTATTTATATATATTTTTGTTTATTTTTTAATTACCAAATAGGGAGAGGAGTCAGATGCCTTTTATATTTTAGCTGATGGAGCCATTAATCTATAATATGATAGTAAATTATTTATTTTTTACTTGATTAATATTGGTATATTTTTACAAATAAAGATTAAGAAGTTAGTTAATTACATCCTGTAGATTATTTTGGAGAAATAGGACTAAATTATAATACTAAAAGATAATTCTCTGCTACAGTAGATGTAATTTATATAATAATCTATAAATAAGAAAGTTCAATGTGGGGTGTTAATTATTTTCTTTTTTTAATTAGAGTTAAGTAGCAACATTAATATACATAGAAAAGAACCCTATAATAGATTATTAGGATCTTTAAAAACTTAATTCATTGCGGAAGAAAAAAAATATGCCCCCAAATGGAATAATTCTATGCTAAAGAAATGAGTAAAGTTTGGTCCAAATATACAAAAGAATTTCTAATCATAATATTAAAACAATTTCCACTGTTTACTAATAAATTATATTATATTTTGAAAATTACAAATATAAATAGAATTTTTATGTTTATAAGTTAATAGTAAAGTCAATAAATTATTTCAGAGCATTTATTCTCTAAAAAATTATAGAATTAACAATATAATATAAATTACATTATATATTGCATATATGATAATAAATAGTATACATTTAAGAGAAGTCCAATGTTAAAAATCAATTTTCCTGCTAAACAAATATTTATAATCATTATTTTGTGATAAATTGAAATTCATTTGTTGTAAATAATAGCATAGTTCTTACTAAATTTTTTCAATTAGAATTATTTTTTATTAACCAATTTTCTTCACAAGTATGCAGTACCTGACAATTAATTATTAATTATGCTCAAAAAATTATATTAAATATAAGAAGTGATAGCATATAACAGTCTTAAAAACAAAAAATCAGAAAATTATCAAATATTCAAAAGTAAACATATACTGTACCAAAATTTCACTCATTAGATGAATTAAAAAGTCTATTTGCCAGGCAAAGATGGCAAAATTGCAAAAATAAATTTTGATCAATTCAAAACTTCATCATAAAAGAGATTATCAGAAACTAAAAATAAAGAATTACCATAAAAATAAGTAAAGGCAGAGTAGCCTGCCAAAATAGAAACCAAAAAATATTCTTAGTAGCAGCAATAATAAAATTCTCTTCTTGAAATTCCATTCTAAGACACTCAGAAGATTGTAAATACAATAAAATTGCCGTTTTTCTGCGAGAGTTATTTAGTTGTAAGTGCCATTTTAGAGGGAATTATTTACAGAACGGAAGAAAAAATCAAAAGAAATAATTTAAAGAAAATGTTACCTCTTTATAATGCAGTGAATTGCGTTTGGCTTTGTGAATAATTAGCAAATTTTTAGAAATATCCATAGGATAATAGACAGCCATGGATGGAATGGATAGAAGATAAGGAACCGTCTCAACTGGCATTTGACAGTAGGTAAACCGGATCAATCAAGGTCTCCAATTGGGTTTAATAAGTGGATGAGAATGATAATAATGATCACAATTTTATGAGTAACGATTTGGAAATCTTACTCGCATAGCCGAAGCTATATTTTAAGGTATTTTAAAGTATATCAAATGGAAACAATATAATAATAATTTTAATTGATTTTGTGAAAGGTACCGGAAAAATTTAAAGCTTTGCTATAAAAAAGAATATTTCTCCCATTGAATCTGTAAAAATAGAAGTGTCACTGAAGCAAGCAGTGAAAGTGGAGATGCCAATTCCTATACGATATAATACAAGATAAATAGGAGCAAAGGGGACCCAATAACTTACAAGGCACCTCTTTATCCGAGTGGAAATAGTTTTGGTTCTCCTAAAAAATGAGGCCTAACAGTCCAACTTATTAGCCTGTATGAAGAAAATTAAACATAATTATATAGCCATTAAATCATTTTTAATGTAATTTATTTTATTTTTTTTAATAAAGAACTCAGTTGGAGAAAACAAAGAAAGGCATTTTGTAAGGAAAATTTTAAAACGAGAAGCTGTAGTGAGAGTTATAAATACCAGTTTGTAATAGTATAAGGAAGAGGGGTAGATTTCAGTTAGATTTCCTGAGCAAATGGTGCAGGAGAGAACTCATTCAAAATATCTGAAAAAATTATAGGCTGAATCGTACCACTAAGTAAAGCCACTGAATTTGCATAAAAATATTCCCATGCCAGAACAGGTCAAACTGATAGACGTACCAAGAAAGGTTGTGGAATTAGACTTCAAATAGGAGGCTAGGTCCATGTCTCCTTACTATAGAAAACATGAGCAGTTGTTAAATATGAATCAAGAATTGTTTTTGAAAAAAGATTACGATAATTTTCTAAAAAAGTGTTCGATTTGGCTAAAAAAAAACACATAAACATGAACTTTATGGATGACAGAACGAAACCATCAAAAAAACCTATGAGTCCTAGACTCAAAAAAGAATTTGAAAGTAATAGAGTTTATACTAATCAACAGGAACGGTATGAGCGAATACAAGAATTAATATCGGGCTCCAAGCTAAACTATAATTATCTGCCAGAAAAATCAGTTAGTAAATACAAGTTTCCTTAAAAACTATGATACATTTGTTGTTGCTATTAAATATAGAATTTAATTGAATATTTCTTTTCTTATAAATTATCTACTTTTCCTATATCTTATACTTATTTATTTATATATATTATTTATTTATATTTATTAAATTTTATTAATTTTATGAAGTATATTTATTAAAATAAATAATGCATTTTTAAGTTTTTTAGAAAAATAAATCTAATAAAGTATCAGTAATTTTTCTTAGGTAGTACATGAGAAGAATTATGCCTTATTTTCAATTTAGATTTAATAGCATCTAGTTGTGCATTGTCCCATTTATAAGCTTTTTCTAATAAGTCAATTTTTATTTAAATTTTTTTTTTTGACATTATTTAGTAATTCCTGCTCCTATATCCTCCATAAGTTTTTATTTAAAAATCTTTTATGATTTAAGTTTTTGAAAACTATCAACATTATTATTATTATTTTGAGAATTTCCAGTTGATTAGCTGTTACTCTATATATCTGTACTGTTTTAATTTTGTTTGGAAATATTGGATATATTATTATTTTTGAGGAGTTGAAATTACAGAGGCTTTACAAATTTACTTGGAATTTATTTAGGCTAATTTATTTGTTTTTTCCCATTCAATATTATATTTTTTATTTCGATTTCATTTTTCTTTATATTCATTTACGATTAATTTTATACAGCTATCTTGTTTTAATTTAGAATTTATGAAGATATGCTTCTATTTTTAATTTTTGGAAGAATTAAAGGTTTAGATTTTAAAATCGTGCTTAATTTTTATTGGTATATTTACAATACTTTAATGGCACTTGAATTAGGATGTTTTTTAGTATATTATTTTGCCAAGTATATTTCTTTTTTATCTTAAAATGTCTTTCCCACATATTTTGGAATAGTTATTTCTTTATTTTCCTCTATTTTATGATTTTAATTTTCATCAACTGTGTCATCATTTTATCTTATATTTTCTTGTTTTTAAATCATGTTTTTATTTATTTTTATTACTTATGTTTATTATTTCTTTTTTTTTGCACTAAATTAGAAAATTATTAATGGCTAATCAAACTAAACAATATTATTATCATATAGTAAATTGGAAAATAGTAAATTATAATTTATATTTATGATATTTTATTAAAAATCTATAGTTTATAATGATTTTCTGATAGTAATATATTTTATTCTACCTTATTTTAAATAATCTTTTAATTTAAAATTATTAAATTTAAATAGAAAAAAAATAGAGAGCAAAAAAAAAAAATAATAATTAATATAAAAATATTTTTCAAAATAATCCTTTAAAATTTCTATTATACAAACTCATAAATATATTTTTTCTAAAAAATTCTTTTAACCTTTATATAATCTAATATTTTTCATTAAAATTATTTTTAATTAAATTTATTTATCTTCGATTATTTCTAGAATTCCATATTCAATAATGAAACCATTTATACATCTATAATAAGTAATACAATTACTTTTTTTAAAAATTTTTTTCTTTTATTATTTTGTTATTTATCTACTAAATGAAATTTAATTAAAAAAAACTCACTATTATGTACTTTCATTAATAATTTATGAGAAAATACAAAATGCTTTGAATTCCTGATTATATTCTTCTTAATACTAATAATTCTCAAATTAAAATTCACAATACAAACAACTATAAAATGATAAACAGAGTAAAGCTATTAAAAAATTTATATAAAACAAGACTTACTTTTTAATAGGGAAAATAGTTTTCTTAAAATTTACTTAAAAAAGTATAAAAATGTAACTATAAACCCTATATTTTAATGAGTACCCTTGGTATTGCTGGATTGGGCTTGTCCCATTTATTTTAAAGTTAAGAATTGAATATTAGCAGGAAACTTTAAAATTCGGCAGTTTAGTGTTAAAATTCAATGAATAAATCACCAGACCACTCCCACTAATTTAATGCAACCGATGCAATTGTTTTAAATAAAGATACATACATAAATAATATATTGGGAAACAAAGTAGACAGTTTTTTTTTAATTGTAGTAGAAAATGATCAAGATCCAGCAATTATGCGACATTCAGTAACAATATTGAACTTTAGTTTGATTTAAACTCTTAAAATTGTAATTTATTTAATTGGAATTATGAATTTTATAGATTTAACTCAGCAAGAAAATCTAAGAAGAGATATGGAATTTCAATTTGTAAAAAGAAAACTAAAGTAACCAGAACTTTAGCGGCAACATTTACATCGTAAATCGAAAAACAGTAGAAGATGTGGAAAAGTTGGTCAACAGAATAAAAAATTTCACTTTTTTGCATAAAATTGAAGACTCTCAGCCCATCGAAATATTTTTTAAAACTCCTCACTCTAATGACTACGTGTATTTCCCTTACAATTCCAAATCAGCTTTGAACATAATGTCCTCAAAAAATCAAATAAATAATAATGAGTCGTTTTTCATTAAAGGAAATTTCTAAAAATTGGCCAAAAAAGTAGACCGTTTCCTCAATTTGGTTGATTGGCCAGACGATCTCAACCACCTAGAAGATTTACTTTTGGAAGGGTATTTCGGGTTTCAAGCCCCAGTGATTATTTAGTGCGTGCCCTAAAATTCGCATAAAAACAAAAAAGTGTAGAAAACAATCAGACAGTTCAAAAAGCAAGCTTTTTTGTGTCTAGAAAGGCAGTTGATTTCAACGAAATCGAAATTTGTGATTATTGAAAGCGATTCAATGAAAAAAGAACTGGGACTCAAAGACAATGAAGTCTACATTTTGAGAAATGATTTGTCATAAAAATTGAATCAGTGGGATAAAACCAGTCCTCCGCAAATAAAAGAAGTAATTGTGCTAATTTATATAAATTTTTGAAATTTATAACTTAATTAAAGCTAATTTTTCTATTTATTAATTAGTTTACGAGTACTGAGGCAGTGAAGAGCAAAATTCCTTTTGAATTTTCGACATCAAAAGGCAAATAAGGGGCCTAATTTTTAATGCAAAAGCTGGAATCAATGGCTGAATACAAAAAAAGGAACCAAATTTTAATGCAGAATATTTTGGACGCCGTTCCTTCGAATGCCAGCGAAAGCGAAAAATAGAAAGACATAAACATGGCTCTAATGGTAAACTTTGTGCTGCCAGAAATCGTTTTTTTGAGAAATGCGAAAATTTCTTCACTCGGGAAGTTATTCAAAAAAATTTCCTTTCAAAGACAAAAATTCGTTTTTTCGCTACTAATTAACGAAGAGGACCTGGAGAATTTGGAAAGAGTTGAAAATTTCTACAAAATTTATAAAAAATTAAAAGACGAATTCATTTTCCTTCTCGTAGATACAGACAACTTGGAAGATTTGTTCCCCCACCTGAATGCTCTGTATCCCAGGTTTTCCATTTTCAATTTTTTTGAGTAGAGCAAGACCCAAAGCAGATATGGAAACTACTACAAACATTTGATCTATCCGTGCGAAAAATACTTCATTTCAGATGAAAATGAAATTATTGAAAGCTATGAGACGGTAGAAAGCAAAGTGAAAGAATTTTTGCGAGCTAAAAGCTCCAGCTTCGTGGTTTCCACACTAAGTAAATCCAAAAAATGAAAATTGGTTTAAAATTTATCTTTTATTTCTAGAATAAGATTACGTGTCTACAATTCAAGATTCAGTACAGTTTATAAGTGGAAACCAATTAGATGAGTATGTGAATTAAATAGTTGAAAATTAGCAAATAAAATAAGTTTTAAAAGCGGAAAATATAGATCAAGCAAATGAAGTCTCCAAAGAAAGCTAAACTGTGGTAGTTTTTGTTAAAAGAAGGGGCATGGAAAGTGAATTTGGACTCAAATAATTTATAAAATATGCTGAAAAAAACTATGATCAGATTAATTCTCAAATTAAATTCTTTTATACAACTGAAAAGGAAGAATCCTATCTCATTTCCTTAGTTGAATCACAAAATTTCCCCCTTAATTAGCAAAATGATATTATCGTAATCAAACCATCTCTTAAAGTTGTTTTGGGCTAATCTTTTGCATATAAAGACTTGAAATAATCGTAAGTCGGTAGTAGGATTCCTTTGAGTTAAATATACCAAAATAATTTGCAGTAAATCATTTAAAAAACTAAACATTTCTCCCTTCAACCTAAGGTCTAAGAGTTGCCATCTATAAAAGAATATATTGGAGAAAGATAATTAGAAAACGCTAATTTATTTCTATAGAATAGTATTGATTAGTTTAAAAAAAAGAAAAATAAAGGAAAACCACAATAATAATAAGAAGAATAGTAGATAAGTGATAATAATTAATAATTAGAAGAAAGTTAAAATTAAGATCAAGAATAAATATAACAATAATAAACTACTACTATTATACCTAACGATAATAATGCTAATAATGAGCAATAACATTTAGAGGTTTAAGAATTAAGTGGAATTGAATAAGATTAGCAGAATATTGAAAAAATGCAATAAGAAAATTTAATTGAAGAGAATCAAGAAACTGAATCATCAAAAAATGAATAAAATGAAAACATTAAAAAAGAGTGACACATTTTTTAATATTTTATAAAATGAATTTATAATTTTATATGTATATTTAGTATATAATAGTAAATTTAATATATTGATTAGAAAATTAACGAGAAATTAATTATTTTGTTTTAAAATATCATTATAATTGCACACCACACATATTTGTAAATTAAAATGTTAAAATAATATTAATAATGTATATTATTCAATTTTATTAGCTTAATTTAGCAAATAGTGCGTGTAATTAATGTAAGGATAGATAAAAAACTAAAATTATATGTTAAAATAAGGGGTCTTTATTAAGCAAAGCAAAATTATTTTTTATTTAATAAATAATTATGTGTAGCTTGATTAATTAATAGATTACAAAAATAATTGAGTTTAACTTAAAGCTAATAAAAAAATAAATTAATAGATCAAGAATCAAAAATATATAATAAAAATAAACAAGCAAAAAAAACAAACACAACACTTTAAAAAATTAATTAACTAAATAAGCAAATATTTGTAATATAAACAAAATAAATAAAAATAATATCCTTTAACAATTAAACAAAAAAAATAAAAAAAACATAATAATTAATTTAATTTATATACAAAAACAAAGAAAACAAAATCACAAAATGTCTTTAACTATCCACACCGTTCAAGGAAACTTCAGATCCAACGCCGTCGAAATTGCCGCCGAAATCGGAAATGTTGACTTAAAATCTCATTACATTCAATGGTCTGAACTTAAATCCAAAGAAAACTAAGCTGTCAACCCTAAAGGATAAGTTCCCACCTTAGTTACTCCTGAAGGAAATGTCCCCTAAACTTGCGCCATTTTGACTTATGTTGCCAAAGCCGCTAAATCAGGAAATTTATATGGATCTACTGAATTCGAAACCGCTCAAGTTGACCAATGGTAATTATCGATTTAGAGAGCTCTATAAATTATAAAATAGATTAGTTGAATTATTTTTTTTAATAATTATTGAGATCGAGGCAATATTTAGTCATATTTTTAAGCATTTTATCCAAATTAGAACAATTTTCAATATCAACTGAAGAATGAACACTAATTTATTGAGTTTTTTTTAATTTTCACATCAATTTTAAAATCATTTCGGGACACTTGAAAATTAAGCAAAAAGCTTTACTTTATTTTTTAAAATAAAAAAAGAAGTTCCCCCACCATTCTTCAAAAAAAAGCAATATAAAAATTCGATAAATTTTTATAATTCAAGATACAAATCTAATCAATAACTGGACAACAAATCAATTCTCTACAATTCAATTATGAATCAAAAGAAGCCCAACTTAATATTATATAGAAGAATACTTAAAATTTCTTAAAATATAATAATTTTTCTTATTTTTTGTAATTTTAATTTAGGTTGAACTTCACCCAAAGCGAAATTTTAGGAGCCGTTGCTCCTATTCTCTTATAAGTCTGGGGATTCAGATAATCCAACGCTGAATAATTAAAAGCCTCAACCGAAGCCACCGAAAAATTATTAGGATATTTAAACAATAGCATTTTCAATTCTCAACAATTCTTAGTTAAATCTGGACTCACCGTCGCCGATATTTTCCTCCACAGCGTCTTAGTTTACGCTTTCAGATGTGCTTTCACCGCTGAATAAAGAGCCAAATTCTCCAACGTTACCGCTTGGTTCGAAAGAGTTTCTTAAAACCCCGCTGTCGTTAAATTCTACGGTGTTAACAGATACTCTTCCGTCTCTTGGTTATGAATGAAAGAGTGAGTTTGACTGATAGATAAATAGATAGATAAATAGTTACAACATATTAATAAGGAAAACATAATAAAATTGATATAAAAATTTAAATGTCTCTTCTTATTTAAAGTATTTAAAAAATATCTAAAATTTACTAATATAACTATAATAACTATACAATGATTTCTCCTTTTGTATTCTTAAAAAAAAACAATAGTTTCTTAGTTTATTAGTTAATATTCAATTATTAATTTTCCTGTCTTTTATAAAAATAAATGAACAAATTAATATTTTTGTCAAACTGGATAAAACCTAATTCTAAAGTTAGTTATAAAGTATATAATAAATATAGAGTTCTACTAAATAAAAATATAATCTTTATCAATTAAAAGAAAAGATTATTTCTGCCAGTTACTTTTGTTGGTTAAGTATATACACATAAATATATAAAATTTATAACTAATTTATTAAAAAGACTCTAAAAAAAGATTATAATTTCAGTAATTAATATACAATCAATTCTCTAATAGAAAAAGGTATTAAAAACGTATTTTTTAACTCAAGAATTTTAATTTAATTACACCATCTATCACAGTTACTACTACTATTATTATTATTACTATTGTGATTTGATTACTTTAACTTAATTGTCTAATAAAATAAGTTATCCTCCTATATTTTATACCCATGAGTTAATTTCATTTTTATAATTTTCAAACTTTCCCATCATTGCATTGACATTTTTGTTCATATCAACAATAAGTTTAAGAACTTCATTAATTTCTCTTTTCGTTACTGTTTAGTTGTCCGATTATTATAGTAATTCAGATGATTATTGCTATTGTTATTGTTAATTGTGGCTTGGAATTTGAAGTAATTTTTATACAGCTGGCTTTTCATTTATTTTTGCATTTTACTATTTAAATTGCTGTGTTTCTTAATTGAAAAATTGTTCCATACTTGAAATTTAATTTAAAGAGTTAGTTATATTGGAGAGCGGATCGCTTGAGCCATTCCTGTTATTCTAATTATTTAAAATTTAATTTTGATTTCCATTTCTTATGATATTCGGTCTTTATTATTGCTCATTATTTAAAGCTTCTTATTCCTGCTAATAATTTTCGTGCATATGTAAATTGCTAGGCAGTGAACATTACTGCTACTCATTTTTCTTTTATTATTACTTAGGCGAAATTTTCGAAACTGGAGCCTATACATGAAGTTGTTATTGTTCATCTGCCTCATCTTCGTCTTCTTCTTATTCTTCTCCGGCATTCAATCCTTTTTGAGGCTTTTAGAATAAAATATTATTGCTTTCAGTTTCTTATTGCTTAGCTACTACTCCTTACTTTTTCGGAGAATTTTCAATTACAATTTCAATTATTTCGTTGGTTAAAATGACCTTCTGCTCCAAATAATTCGGAGTAAAAAATTGCATTAAAGTTATTTAAGGTTTATAATGGAATTCTTTAACCAATAACCTGTAGGTGCTTTCCATAAATCGCAAATCAGTTTTCGAATAGAGGTCGTAACCTTTTTGCAAAACGATTTGGTAAAACTCATCACTATAATCTACTAATATATAATGCAGCAGTAGTAAGAAGATTTCCGGGTTTTGCTAACATAAATCCTTGGAAGTTATCTGACCCTGGTACTTGATTTTTTTTATATATTTTTAAGCTTTTCTGTTTAGTTTACCAAATCTCCTTATCCGATCATTTTATTTTCGTTAATATTTTTTTTATGATTATTTTTTTTTATTTTAATTTTTTAAATTGAGTGTTTTTTTATAATAATAATAAATTCAAAATATAAAATATTAATTTTCGTTAAGTTGATTGATTTATTAATTCTGTGATTGCTTTTTAATTTAAAAGTATTGCTACAGACTAGAAGAGCTTTTAATTATAATACAGTTTATTAATTTTAGTATACATACCATAGGCAAAAGTACATTTTTGCCCTGTTGTAATAAAATATTCAATAAATTAATAAAAATAACACAAATATAAAATTTTGCAAGAAAAATTAATAAGGAAGTCTACACAAAAACAAGCAAAAAAATATAATATCAAAAAAAAAAAAAGAATCATTAAGCAAAAATACTAAAGTATATAGATAGTAAACTAAAATTAGTAGTCAAATAAAAAATAAAATAACTATAAGATGGAATAACTTTAAGAATTCATTTAAAAGGGATAAGAAACTCCTTCATATTTTATCGACAATTTTTCAGTCAATGAAAATAGAGATTTGCTGAAAAATATTCATGATAAATTTTTATAAGATAGTGAAGTACTTAAATAAAAAAATGAAAAATTAATTGTCAAACATACAGATATAGATTAAGTATGGGAATAGTTGAAGTTACATTTGGATTAGGTGCTTAAATAGCATAAAAAATAGATTGCTAATTTGTATTAAAAAAACATAATTGAAGCTTAAGAATAAATAGAAGAAAGTGAAGATTATGATGATGAAAATTTAGAAAATCTTTATGAAGACAACTAAGGAAATGGAAAGAAAAAATAATTGCAAAAACTTAAAGGAAAAAAGGTAAATAAGAAAGTAGTGATGATGAAGAGGAAGATAATGATGAAGAGGAGGATTAAATTGAATTAGAAGATGAATTTGAAGATGAAGAATAAGAAGAAGAAGAAGAAGAAGAAGAAGAAGAAGAGGAAGAAGAAGAAGAAGAAATGGAGGAAGAAGAGGACGAACAAGAAGAAGAACATAATAAAAATAATGGTAATAAAATACTATAAGAATTAAATAATTTCTCGTAATAAAAAATTAAAACCAATTTTATAAAAAATAAAAGATAGTTTCGAAGAAATGGAAAGATATTTAAATTAAGCTGATATTGAAGATCAGAAGTGGGAAGAGAAATTAAAAAATTTAGAAAAAGATGTCGATGAAGACGATGAAGACATTGATGACTCGGATGATTTGGGTTCATAATATGAGTTTGGATCAGACAAAGAAGAAGCGGAGAATTTCTTTAAAACCACTAAAGGAAACTTCCCTAATTTAAAGGACGATTATGTAGATAGTGACGAGGAGAATGACGGCAATTAAAAAAAAAAAGGCAAATAAGAAGATGCCGAAGATGATTTAGATGATGACGAAGTGGAAAACGATGTCTTCGAGGAATAGAGAGAAAATGCCTTAGCAGAAGACGATGAAGACCTTGAAGATGAAACTGTGTATAACGAAGGAGAAATTGAAAGATATGAAAGTTAGTTGATGAAGAAAAACGACTGGCAATAACAAGGAGAAATTACATCTACAAACAGACCCGTCAACTCTTTGGTTAACGAATAGATCGATTTCAAAAATAACAAAAAAGAAGTAAAAAAAAAGAAAATATTTTCCATTTAACTCGTATATTAATAAGTTTATTCATTTATTTATTTGCTAGGTGGAAAACATAACTCAAGAATATTCGAATAAGTTGGAAGACATCATCAAGCAACGTATTCTAGATGAAGCTTTCGATGATAGACAAAGAGTGGTGATGGACAATATTATAAAAGAAAACTTCACACAATTTTCAAGAGACAAGAGTGAAAAGGGACTTGCCGATTTGTACGAAGACGAATTCAAGTCGTAGTTGGGACTGACAACTTTGACGAAGGACGACAAATTGAAGACAGAAATTATGAATTTGTTTAAAGAAACCTGCTACAAACTAGACGCTCTTTGCAATTTGAACTTCACACCGAAGCCCATTAGCAAACAGGCGGAAATCCAAGCCTCGAAATTAAAGTTAAATATAGACGAGAAAATCCCGATTTAAATGGCATCGTAACAAAGCCAAATTAATGCCACAGAACTTGTCAACAAAGGTATTGCCACCTTCCAAAGCAAAGACGAAAAATCTCACGAAGATAATAATGCAGACAGACTCAGAAAGAAAAAGGCCCTCAGAACCAGAAAGAAAGAATTGGAAAAGAAAAAAATGCTTAAACAACTAGCCTACACAGGACAAACCAAACACGAATATAATTTATTGTAGCAGGCGAAGTAGGAAGGGAAAAAGGCTCTCAAAAATAAAACACAGTCGTCCGTCAAGTTTTCCAAATCGGGAGATTTTTTTAAAAATCTTCAAACCACTTTAGATAACAAAGAAGGAAAATAGTAGAAAAAAGAAATTCTGGATAATGCTACTAAAAAAATTAAAAAAGGATAAAACCCGGGCAAATTATGAAAATTAACTTCTAATTATTTTATTTTTATATAATAATAGCAAAAATAGTAAATATTAATAAATATTAATAAGAATTAAAATTAAATTATTTATATAATTCTACATTTTTTATCTATCTATCTATCCATCTATTTAATTTTAATATCGTTAATGCGTTGAGTGCGAAAAAAGAATTAAAAGATGTATATGTTAAGGTATTAAAAATCGTTAATTTTTTATATACTTAAATCATTTTTACTTCAAAAAATCATCAGCAAATTATAAATAAATACTAGGAAATTTTATTAAACAAATAAAACTATAATCTTTTTTTACTATAATTAATATTTTTTCTTAATAGTTACCATAAAAATTTTCTAAAAAATATTTATAATTGGATTGTTTAATAAAAATATTCTATTTAAAAGAGTAAAATACAATTAATATTTCTTGTATTGTTTATAATTATTTTAGTAAATTGATATAGAAATGCATTATTTTTAAGAATATTATATAAAATTCACTTTGGAATTCACTGTTTAGAATTCTTAATATTATTCCTTAATTTTTCTATATTAATTTCCATATAAAATATATGATTTCATGATAATATTGAATTTAATAATGGCTTCTTAATATGAACAACAAAACTCTAATATAATTAATTTAAGAATAACAAATTTGATTATTGAAGAATAATAATATGGTGCTTTCCAAGAAAAATTGTACTAATTTAAGCATAAGTCTAGCTTAAAAAATTACTAAAATATTACACAGAAAAAATAACTCAAGATTAGGAAATAATGTGGTTTTTGATCATTTTATTTGAGTAATTTTCTTTCTCTTTTTCAGTCTATCATAACTTTAATTAATAATTAACTAATTAAAAGCAAAAAATAATTACAATTACCACAATCAGCATAAAATCGTTTAAATAATAAAAAAGAAAGAAAAATAAATTATTCTATAAATGAATCTTTTAGAACCAATTTAAAGTCCTTTGATGAAAAATAATAAATGGCCAAACTAATTTGATTAATGCCAAAATACACTGAACAATAATAATAATAGAATATACAGAAATGAATTCCATATAGGCTCTGACAATCACTCAATTTCTTCTAATTAATCTCCACTACTATCACCTATCAAACCGTTTAAAAAATAAAAATCACTTACCTTTATATAACAAGTAAAGCTATAGGCTCCATAGTAGTATGGTTAAAGCAAAAGCAACATCATAAAAGATTAAATAAATTAGTAAAATATGAATATTTTCAGCGATTCACCACTCAAAATGTTGAAAAAAAGCGCTTTTGCAGAAGAAGAAGATTATTAAAAAAAAAAAATTACATCATGTGCAAATTTAAACGAAATTTAAAAATATTAAAATAAATAAGGCGATATTGTAAAATTTGATAGTGGAAATAGTTTGATTAAGGCTGGCAAGAAGAACAGTGTGAATACTATTTCTCAAAGATCTTAAAGTCAGGAAGTGCAAGTTAATAATAAAAATAAACTACCCCTGCTCGTTTCCCCCACTATTGATACTGATTAAAAAAGTAATTAATAACTTTATATTCCTTAAAAATCTCTAAACAACTTAGCAGGAGAGTCTTACTCAAAAAATCAGTAAATGAATGCATAATCAATATTCACAATGAAAAAATCTTCTCTCAATGACATCACAAAGAGTCAAACGATATAGGATTTGTCAAATGTGTTGGAAAAAAGAGACAATTCCCAAAACAGAAAATTTTGTAGTTCAAAAGATATAAATTTATTTAGCAATTCTAATATCACTTCGCCCATCTTAAGAAAAAATTCTTATATTCAATAAAATTCAAAGATAATAAATTCCTAAAGGGCAATTCCGAATCCCGAATAGCCGATAGATTTCATTAAAGATTTAAGTATTCTAAAATTTGGATCCCTTCGACAAAAAAACGCCACTCTTTAATCTATAACTAACAATACTATTAGCAATAATAGTAGTAATATCAAAATTTAAAATTTGTAAAATAACAGTAAAAATGTAAATAATAACAAAAACAACAACAATAACTAAATAAATGAATAACTAAACTCCCTTTCTTAACTTAAAAAAAAAACGCTCGATTTGTATAAACACTAGTGTCTCAGCGAAACTTCTACTCCCATAAATATGAAGATCTTTAGATAATTACCAAACGAATTTTCATAAGTTACCTAAGGTCTGCTTTAAGCTAATGATTTAAAAAAGGGCAGAACTCTTCGGTTTTCAAATATCTCTTAGAAATCTTTTGCAGATAGCCCTTCAAATTTTTAAAAATTTAATGCGTAGGAGTTGTAAGGCCAGAACAAATTAGAATCTTAGCAAACTATTGACTAATAGCATTAGAATTACTCCTACTGTCAAAAAATAGATTAAACTTAAAAACAAAAGCAAATGCAAAAGGGTAAATATAAACAGCCTAATTAAGAAACATTTGGAAGTTACATAAAAGGCATGGAATCAACAAAACAAGATGAAGAGACGAAATTCGACTTAAAAGAAGCCAATAAAATCAATAAGTTAATAGAACAAGGGTTATTAAATGAATAAATTAAATAAAAATTCGGGGTTGATGGTGATTACGATGAAAAAGACGGGGAATTATTCTAATTATCTTAATTTGCAGATGGTTTAAATAGTGAAACTTAGAATTTCCATAAAATATTGCTAGAAATAAATCGAAAAAATTATAAAAATGGACTTAAACCATGTATAAATAAAAAGCAAACAAGTAAGTATAGAAACAAAAAGCCACAAAAATCGGATTTTATAGATAACACTTTCTAAAATTATTAATTTCTAAATAGTAAAAAAGTGTAGCAAGTATGCTTTTTCCGTCTTATTAAAATATATGATCAATTCGATGGATACATAGGAAACTAGATAATAAGTGCAGATTTCCATAAAAATAATAATTTAAACTAAAGAAATATATAAGAAAAATCCCAAAATGATATAAAAAATAATGATAAAAATGAAAATTAACTATTATCAGGTCAAGACTGTCTTTTATACCCAAATAAGATATTTAAGTATATTTAATGAGCAATATTAGTCTCTTTAAATTATTATAGGCCAAATAATATTAGAATTATTATTTATATATATATTAACTATTGATGATTTTAAAGTATAATATGAACATATATTTAAAAATAAATTATTTTATTTTATTAATTGTAAATAGTGATATAAAAGTAGATTTTTTTTTAATTTATTCTTTTGATTTTATAAAATAATTTTATAAAACTCTTTCAAAATTTATATTGAGTTTAATTTACTATAAAACCTTCTTTTGGAAAAAACCTATGGAATTTTTTAATAGTAATCTAAAAATATCTATATAATTGAATTGCCATCCTACAGCATGTACTAAATTTAATAATATATTCTCATTTTTAGAATATTGGTATTTATTTAAAATAAATATTTTGGGTTATATTTTATAACATAAGTAATATTCTAACCTTGTTTATAGTATTGCAATTATTAGCCATATTTTAATTATTTACTATTTAACTAATTCAAAAATAAACTTGGAAAGAATCATATATATATAATTATGATATATATTTAATTGAAGTTTAATTAGGCTGAGTAATCAATATTTATAATAAAAATAACTAAAAAACAAAAAAAATAAATAAAAAACAAAAAATTAATTTTAAGTGAAAGAGATTATATAAAATATTCCATTTCGTAAATAAAAAATTTTGAATAAATGTAAGAAACTATATCAGTAGAGAATAAATTCTTAAGTGATTTTCCAAAAAATTATTAATAAAATAATGTTTTGTCAAAACTTAAAAATACAAGATTTTATAAAAAAAATATTGATTGTACCAATAAAGAAAAAAAACATGGAATTGAAATGTAAAATCCAAAACGCCGCAGTCTAGAAAAGATAAAAAATAAGGTAAAAACTAATGTAAAATATTAAAATAAGGATATATTTTAATTAAATTAAATTATATTATTCATATACAATTTTAATAGCATTTTTTTTATATAGATAGCATTAGAAAAAAAAATAAATTATACAACTCGTGATTAATAGTTTATTTTAGTAAAAGAAAATTAGAATATTTGCCAGAGCAAAATAAATTGCAAATCAAATACTAATTTAGAAGACATTAAACATGAATTCGAACAAATTAATAATAAATTTCAATATAAATCTCATAGGATTATAAAATTAAAATAAAAATCAGTTTCTAAAAGTCCTGAAATCAAAATTCAATTAGCTATAAATTAAAAAAAAATTGCAAAAAAGGATCCTCTTAACATACCTAACTTAATTTAGAAATCAAATTAGTAACAATTTAATTTTAAAAAGTAATCTGACTTATGTGTATCCGCATTCAATTTAGATTGTGAATCCACTATACCTTCACCAACTTTGTAATAAAATAAATCTCTGTCTCCTAAAAAAAATAAATAAGAAAAGCGAGTTAGTCTCCATAAATGTAAAAATAATTGGCATTTATTAATAAGACGATAAGCCTTACACAAATAATGTCCCCCGTCAAGATGGAAAAGTCAATGCTAACTTGCCATTAAGAAGGTATTTTAAGTTTGCCATCTTTTCCAGAAAAATCTGGCAGTTTTATAATTTATCCAAGCATTACAGATAGAAACGCATCTCATTCATAAAATTCTTCTTTAATCATGTAGCAAGTTAATAATCATCTCCAACAGCCTGCAGTGCCTTGTTCTTTGCAAAATTTAGAGGAAGATATGCGTTAATATTAATTAGGTAGAGGTGACAAAAGTAGCAAAAGTAATAAAAGTTATATAAGTAATTAAATTACTGAATCAGAAAAAGACAGTTGTTTTAAGTCAATAAATGATTAAGTCAACAGCGTTTCTACAAGTGAATAGTAACTTGATAAATTAATGAAACATAATAGAAGTGCGTCATTGCTACTATCTCCCATTTTCAAAAGGAATAGTAAGCCATTTAACAGAAATTCATTAAGTATAGATATAAATGGCAAGCAAAATAGTAATTTCATGTTTTCATTTAACAAAAAAAAAATGCAGACAATAATTAGGAAGGACAGGGAATGACAAAGGAATAAAAACAGTTGTTTAGAAAAGTTAAAACTCTTTAAAACTAAGCGAAAATAAGCGGTGATTTATAAATTAACTTATAAAATTGGGATTCTTAATATAATATCTCTAAATTTGATTATGGTATTATTTAATTTTGCTAAAATAAAGCTGTTCCCAAAACGTATTAATCATATTTATGCAGTTCATAAAGTGAAAGTAAAAATTTTTTGAAAAAAAATAGCTTGAAATAACCATAGGGCGCCCATGAATCAGGATATCTTAAATATGTAATAAAAATTTACTATTTTATTTTAAATAATATCTATATATATACCAATAATTTCATTTATTTTATTTTTAAAAAAGGTATCACCATAAAAATTATTCCCCCTAGAATCCAGCACTTCTTCAACTATCAGTGAAGATGAAAAAAAATTAGATTAATGAAATTTATAATATAATTAATATATAGTAATTATATTTAACTACTAGATATATATAATTCGATATTTATTTATTTTTTCCTATAAGTTTTATAAATAATAACCAGTCATTTAATTAATCCATTATTTCAGTATATATTTAATTAATTCAAAAGTAGAAACTTCTGAAAATTTCATATAATTATTATATATAATTTTTTTATTATCAAAAATAAAAAATTTATTTTACAAAAAAATAAATTTTCAACAGATAATTTTTATTTTTCTAGATTGTAAAACAAATGTCTTTCTTTAGACAATTATAAAATTGAGAAATTTATATCAAAAGAAAAATAATTAATTAATATTAGAATACTAATTAATAATATATATTATTAAACAAAAAATAAAAACAAGAAGGAAATAAAATTAAAAAAAAACCTAAAAAAACAAATTCTTAAACTCATTGTAAGTAAATTTTAAAACATATAATTTTACTAAAAAACATAAGATGTAAGGAATTAATCAAATAAATAATGATACTGCCATTTCAGATTAAGCAGAAATATAAGATTAAAATAAGTAAGAAAATCGAAACTTTTCCACTATTCAAAAATCCATTTTCTTTGTAAAAAACAAAAACAGAAAAAAAAGTTAAAGCCAATATAGTAGTTCTTAATAACCATAAATAAAGTATTTTAAGAAATAAAATCATTCACATACTAAACTATTATAAGATGCCTAAATTATTTAACTCCCTAACTAAAATGACTAAAATTCCCCAAGGATTAAAAGTTTTTCAACTGGAGCAGCTGAACAAATGGCATCAATTAAATTACCACGGATACCATACTCATCTACGGAATCTTCACCTGTAAATAGAAAACCATTTCTAAAAGCTACTTCTACTACTCCGAAAAATACACCATTGATGACATCAAATTTTTTGGTGAGACATTAAAAAAAAATATCATAAATTCATAAAATATTAAGTAAGCTTTATTAACTCCAACTTCACCTAATAATAGGATTAATATAAACGGTGTTCAATCCACAAAACCTTAATTTAGCAATTTTTTTAATAAGTAAAACCAGATTAATAATACCTTCCAAAATTAATTCGTTAAATCACCTAATATTTTTGGATCTACTAATCAACTAAATCCCCTTCAGTAATAAATTTAACATCTCAAAAATATAAGTGTGAAGTAGTTCGGAAATAAAAAAGCCCACAGATTAATATTTTCAACAAATAAAATAAATAACTTGTAAATTTCATAAACAATGCCCCTTAAGTAAAATTAATCCCCAAGCGTTTCACCTAATTTGATTTCAACAACAATTAGTCAATAAGAATAATTAGACCCTTTAAACCTTA
The DNA here is from genome assembly GCA_037039885.1 of Miamiensis avidus. NCBI lineage: Eukaryota > Ciliophora > Oligohymenophorea > Philasterida > Glauconematidae > Miamiensis > Miamiensis avidus. The sequence continues at coordinate 254,141 of JAWVGU010000079.1, forward strand.
ATGTCGAATAAAGAGAAGATGCTACTTAAATAGAAAGCAGTCCAAAACAAAAAAAAGTATAATTTTGCAATAGAGAAGAAAAGTTTAAATTTTTCAATGATGCTTCAATTTAAGGTTCTCTCATAAGGAGCAAAAAAAATATGGGCCCTCATATTTATATACTAAATTCTTCTCAAAACTATCAAAAAAATAAACTAAATGGTAATTAAATTAGGTATGTAGATGAATTAAAAGGAAAAAGCTTGAAAATTTGTAAGAAGAAGACGAGGATATTAGTAATAAGAATTAGAATTTTCTAAATGAAGTTGAAAATATCGATACTTGTGAAGAAAATGATAATGAAATAGTTTAAGATTTCTATGATAACTATGTATTTGATTTGAATAACAATTTAATAAAATTTCAATAGTAACTTAATTTAATAAACTATCAGAATTAAAAATCTGGTATAAAAAGCTGTCTACGTAATAATGACCGCTACAGATAAAAGATGTATAAAAATACTAAAAAAAATTCAGTTGATCTAGTTTAATAAAAAAGTAAATTCAATGAAAAATGCCTATGCTTTTTCAGAATTACAAAGCTTTATGAACCTACTAACGGTTATATTGACAATGGCTATATTTAAGCTGATTTCGATAAAGGATAAAAATAAAACCAAAACTGGAATACCTTACTATTTCCTTCTAATTGTTGAATAGAGAATTTTAGTCTTATTATTTTACTAGTTTATAATTATTAGTCTTATATTATTTTATACTATGATTGCTTTTTATTTTATATTTATTTATAAATAACTTACTTTACTATTATTCACGATAACTTCCTTATGTTTTCTTTCTTATAATCACATAAAGACTTATACTATTAAATTTTTCCTATTACTTTTTTTAATTTTGTAATTTAAAATATATTAAGTATTTGACTAGATTTTATTTAAAATAAATTTTAGAATTAAAAAACACAATAAATTCTAAAACTTTATTTTTTAAATATAGGTGAATGAATGTATTTATGGAAATTATTATACATAATCTATATATATTCACTTTTTCTATTATTATACTAATTTTTAATGTCTTTTTCCAGCCTCACAAGTACAGTAAGGCCCTGAAAATAAATCATCAGGACAAGTGCAGGCAAGATCTTTAGGATAGGGATTAAAGTCATCACCCATTATATTTTTTGTTGGTTTTTGGATAGTGTTTTTTTTTCCAGCTTCACATTTACACTCAAAACCAGAATATAAGTCATCAGGGCAAGTACACTAAATACCTTTCTTATTTTAAGGATTTTCCAAGGTTTAGCTTTTTATCTTATTATTATCTTAACAAGTGCACAAATTTCCGGACAATAAATCATCTGGACATGTACACTTGTAGGAGAGTTTGCTTACAGGTTTAATTGGCTGTTTACTTACCGTAAATTAAGTTTATTACCCAGAAAACCCACAAGTACAAACCGTATTCCACATATCATCAGGACATCTACAACTACTCATTTGTTTTTTTTTTTAGTATATTTAAGATAATTTGTTATTTTTTTTTAATATTGAAAAATGAAATATTAGTTTTTTATTTATATATTTATTAAGTATAAAAAATGATATTAAAGGGTTATCGTAAAATATTAATATCTAAATTACGTTAGTTAGTAAGTGAACAATATTTATACTTCCTAATAATTAATATTTACAATAAAAAATATAAAATCTAATAAAATGTTTATAATATATATTTAAAATTTAAAATTGCATATAAATTAATTATATTATCTGAATTCCAGTTTTTAGAAGCAGAGTTTAAATCACTAATAAATATTAAAAATAAGAAATTTAATTAATTTTATACATACTAAATTAAATAATACCATTTTTATTTATTTGGACTTTTAATATGCTTATACACACTTAACAGGCACCTGACTATAATTTTCTTTCTATTATTTAATTTAGCTATATTTTACTCTTTATGTGGATTATTAGTAATTCTATTAACTTAACTTATTATTAAAAACCTGCTAATAGTTTTATTAAAGAGATTTTTGCTGGTTATGAGGTTGTTTCATATCCTCTATATATTGAATTTGCTGAATAGTATTCGGTCTAAATAAATTTTATTGTTCCTATCTATACTAGTCAAAATGCTTTTATTAAAGATTGGGCACCAATTGCTAGTCGAAATTTCTTTCTCTAATTTCAATTACATTTTCTTCTATTTTCTTTGGCTTAGGATTATCTAAATATCTATACAATAATTAAAATTATTAATAAGTCATATTATTATTAATTCTTACTTAACATTATGACTGCAGCTGGTAACAGGAGGCACAAATTCTTTAATAGCTGGATCTCCGAATTTTTAATTTAGTTTTTAAGTCAATTTTTATTGATCTTCATAAGGTGAAGAAAAAACATTTGAATTGAGATTTGAAGAATAAGGACATTATTTAGGGAAATTAACAGTTCTATATAGCCTAGCATTTGAAACTAGGGAATGAATAAATGGAGTTTCTTATGAAGCTTCAGGTATTCCTAATTTATAATCAGGTAAAGGGTCAGGAAGTTATGGAATTCGTGATGGAGCATATGCAATTTTGGTGTCATATTTGTCATTAAGCTTTGTTTGTAAAAAATATTTTTCTCATTTTTATTTATAAAAGATTTTTTTACTTTACATGGCTCAACTAAATTGCTAGGCCTTACAGCTACTTATATTTGAGATACAGTATTGTAAAGGTTGTCTAAATCGGGAAGATTTTTTTAATTTCTATCTAAATACATAATAATGAAAACTTCTTATTAATTTAATATATCTGAATTTAATTGAAATATAGTATTTGAAATTTTTCTATTTTTTTAATATTTATTTTTTGTGGAGTTGATTAATTTATAACAACGGTAATATTTTATTTAAAATAAGCAAAAATTGAACAAATTTATTAAATAAATATCAAAACTTACATTACTCCTATCTGTTTATTAATAATAAATATAACTAATTAATTTTTAATATATTTAGTACCAAATATAAAATAATTAAATAAAACAAATATTGAAATTTAAATATTCAAAATAGATATTTATTATTATAAATTCAAACTTTTATCATCAATTACTCTATCTAGTCGCCCTTCTAGCATTGAAGAACATTGTAGGCGTATTATCTACGACTTTGGGAGTATCATTTTTATCGAATTCTAAATAAAAAATATGTTTTATTATTTATACAAATTTGCATTAAAAAAATACTAAAAATATTGCATTACCTCTAAATTCAAACTTATCTTAAATAAAATGGACTTTTTTTTTGTGATTATGTTCTAAAATCTACTTTTCTTTGTTTAAATTTTTAAGTAATTTCTGTTAAGATCTTTAAAATATTTGATCTTTTATTTTTCATCTAAAAATAAATATTGAGGTACTTATGATAATATTTCTTCCATAATCTTTTTGGATTTTTCATTTTTTATGACAGCATCATAGTTCATACCCTCAATATCTACATCATATTGATAAAGTTAGTTTTCATCAATATAATCAATTTCAATTGAGTTAATAACTTCGATAGCCCTTTAATTTTAAATTACATTTATTTATATTATATTAGTATATTATAATATAAATCTTTATTTATACCAATTCATGTCTCTTTCCTGCATAAGCTTTTAATATTCTTCATCATCTATATCTTCCATATCTTCCTCATCATCATTTTTTCCTAATTAATTTTTCAGACTTTAATAAAGATCGTTAATATATTTTCCATTTTATTCCTCATTCATTTATTCTTCTTCTTCATCATCATCATCACTACTCTCCTCGCTATCTTCTTCTTTATCATCTTATTCTTCGTCTTCTATATCATTTTCTTCTTCTTCTTCTTCTTCTTCTTTTTCACTATAGTCTTCATCTTCTTCACTGTCTTGTTCTTCTTCATCATCTTCTAGTCCATATAAATATGATATTTTATCATTTTATTTTTGTTCTTGTTTTTCTTTTTTTTGTGAGAAATGACTTATTTATTTTTTCCTTATGATTGCTCTTACTCATTATTTTATACTTCACTCTTATTTGAATTTTCTTCAACATTTTTTTTCCCTTTTTTAGAAATCTATGTTTCAGAATTTTCGGCAGTTTATTTTCTTTTTGAGTTCAGTTTACTTTCTTCTTGTAAAAGATAAAAAAACATAAAAAAATTTTTTTATACTTATTTACTAATTTACCTCCATTAATATTAGAGAGAGCTTCTTTCATAAGTTTTAAAGTATTCATTGCTCTTTATTTTTGAAGTTTTCTATTTATAATTAATTCATTATTAATACAATTAAAAGAGACATAAATTTTATTTAAGTAGATAATAAAAGTACTTTGACAAATCATTAAGCTAATTTTATAAATGATCTATCATATAAGACAATTTATCAGCAGGGGTCTATTCAAAATATTGCAAATTGAAAATACTTACGAAACACTACTATATTATTTTATTTTCAATGTATAGCATTTTTTTAATTAGTGTAAACTTTAATTCATCATTTGTTGCTTTTTAAGCAAATAACTAAATTGTAGAATTGGGAACACCTAAAACAAATAATATTCATTAAAAAAGCAATAATTATTGATGAACTATTCATACTTGTTTATAAGATCTGCTTCGATTGAATAATTTTGCTTATTGAAACATCTACCAAAATCAATTCAATTTCTTCTATGAATAAAATCACCTAAGATTCAGATTTTTTTACTGTTTTAGCCTTAGTTAACTACTTCAAATTTCCATTTAAATGAAAAATAACTTTGCAAGTTGCTAACCAAATATCAATAAACCATTACTAAATTAAATTCTAATTTTATTTTAAATACGTTTATTTTTAATATGCTTTTTCAAACTAATCAAAAAATCGCTCGATGAATATTCCAAAAGCTCCTATGTTATGCTTTATTTCTTTTATTATGTATTTGGCTTTAATTTCTAAATTTATGCATCAATAATTCCTGTTAATGAACTGGTGTAGTCTTTAATATATCTTTTTTTCTTTTCTTATGAAATTTGTCCACTCTTTAACTATTATTCAACAGCTAATTTTATAAAATGTATTATGATAAATAAATATATTTTTATATAATATTACTAAATATCTATGAATATAATATATTAGAAATAAATAATTATTATAATATCAAAATTTTTCTTACCATTAAATAGGTTTTCCCAGAATTTAATATCGATTTAGGGATTTTTAGTAACCTTTAAATCAGTAGAACCTAGAAGGGAAGTATTAGTTCTTATTCAGTTTTATTATTATTTCTATTAGATTAATTTTCTTTATTTTATGAGGATTTGTTCTATTACTTTTAAGGAGTTGCTTTTTTGGGCTTTTAATTTGAAGACATTATTAGAAAAATATTTTGTTATATAGATTAAAGTTTTTAATTATAAATTCAAAAGAATGATTTGCTTGAAATTGTATACTAGTTATTTGTTTTTAAAATTGTTATTTTCTTTATTGTTTGTTTTTTGTGAACGAAAGAAACGCCAAATATGTATATTTAATATACTTATTTTTTTAATCTAAAATTTAATTTAATTAAATTATATTAGTAAACTAATTTACTAATTTTAAGATTAATGTGACTATTGATTTTTAAGTGAAATAATATAATGCTTTATTTTCCCCCCATTTCTAGAGTTTTTAATTTTAAATAAAAGTAAAAATTCATAAGTTTATATATTTAAAAATAGTTTTGTATAATTAAGAAGAATTAAAGGATAAAATCTGAAATAAAATATAATTTATATTATTTTATATAACTGAAATATACAATAGGTAATATAATTTATTTTATAATTTTAATGTGTAATATATTTAAATTATCATTTTTTTTATTATTTTTATTGCTTTTAAGTTGAAGCCAAAACAGTTTTAAGTTATTCCTAAGCGTTTTATGCTAATTCCAATAATATTTTTTAAGCTTCAAAAGTAGAATCAGATCCATCTTCTATTTTTTAAAATTAAATAAGTTAAATTAAATTTATAATTTAATACTATACATACCTATATCATCATTTTCGATCGGAGTTATATTTTGATTTGACATAATTTAATTATTTAAATTTTGCTACTATTAACTTTGCTAAAATTATCCTTAAATAACACTTCCTTTCTTCATAGGTTCTATATAATAAAGACGTTTAAAATACAATAAATATCACTTAAAAATAATAAAATATATTACTTTGCTGTCCTTACTATGTCAAGTATGATAATATATCAAGTATTTCTTTGACATCTTTCTTTAGTTCCTATGCATCATTACTAAGAAAAATGGAAAAATTATAATATTTTTTTTATATTAACGGTGGAAATATAAAATGTTTTTCTATAATGAATTACTCATCGTTATCATCTAAAATTAATAATTATTCTTGGTATTGTTTTAGCAATTGTTAATCGTTGTTAGATATCGGGATTGTTAATGACTACTGACTCTAACTTTAATGAATTGAATTTGATGGTAAACTTAAGGTTTATTATTATTATAAAAATAAGTTTTAATCTTTATCCATCATATCTACTGTTGAAGGAGATAAACAATAATCTTATTTTCTATTTTAAAAAAATAAATTATTATATAAAATTGTATTAATAACATAAATATCAAATAATATAGTAATTACCTTTATAATTTGGATTGGGTGCTATGTTGATAATTAACTGTGCTGTGCTGTGATCCTATTCTTTTTTTTATGGTATAAATGTGCATTCCTATACTTCTTTTTTCTCTTGAATTTCTTTGTTTACTTTAATTTTTTGATTTTTTTATTAAATCCATTTCATGTTCCTTTACTAGAAGTCAGAGAATATTTGTCTAAAAATTATTATTATTTTTATGTATGTGCTATAAAGAATTATAATAAGATTTAATAAAGTAGTTATGTGTTACTTCATTTAATCCTAACTGACATTTTATTTTTGCTTTCTTGAAATTTATTGTAAATCATTTTATTTTTATTATTAATCTTCAACTTTTATTTACTATTATTGCTATAGGGGTTGCTATTATTTTAATTTTTATCTTTCTTAAAGTACTTACCTAATAAAAATAAAATATATATATAAGAAAATTATTATTTATGGGATTAAATAATTATTCACCTTGAAGTGATTTCTTCAGAAACTTAACTAGTTATTTTGCTTAAACTCTCTATATTATTTTAATTATTGTTATTTTCTACGATAGCATTTTAAGCGAATTAATTCAGTGACCTCTTTGATTATTAACTAAAATATTATATAACATAAGTAAAAATAAAATTATAAGTGAGAATTCTAAACTATTTTTATACTTTGAAGAGTTGATGCTTCTCATTTGAGGAGTAGGCGAAAGTTATCTATTAATTTGTATAAAATTCTTTTTGCTTTTAATATTTGAAGCTGATTTCTGTGGTTTTAATTATTATTCAGATTATATTATTTCATCTTTCTATTTCTATTACTACTAATTCTGCTATTATTGCTATTGTTTTTATTAAATGAACTTGTTTACATCAACTGAGTTTTTAGCAGTTGTAATTTTACTATTATTTGCTGTTGAGGAAGTATTAGTGACGCTTTTTTTCATAACTAAAATACTTGATGATTTGGGAGATTTGTGTTACTATTTACCTTTAGTTAGATCGAAAACCATTTAATTTTGTGAATCTTTCCTACTTTACTGATTACTCTAAATAGTATTATTATTCCCGTTATGAGCAGGAATGCGACTCTAATTTTTTGACTTGCTTTGGTAATTACTTTGATTATGATGAAAAGATCCTCCCTAAGTTATATTTTTAGTTCGATTTTTGTTAGAATATGAGGGCTATGTTGATTGTTTCTTTTTTTGGCTGTAAATATCACTGTACCTGCCCTTTTAGGGAGAACTTCTATTCATATTAGAGCTGCCTTACCTATAAATTTCACTATCTTCATTACTAGCTACACTTTGCCACTACATTTGTTATTCTCTTAAATGTTGGATTTAGCTGTATTCTTCATTCATTTTTGACTGCATTAATTACTCGTAGAGTTGCATTTATTCTTGCTCCATTTGCTCCTTTACATATTCCTCTAAAATTAAATAAGTGAGTTTATTTATTTATTTAAAAAATATAGATTAAACTGTAAATAATTACCTCTTTATAGATAATGAATATTTTCTATTTATTGATTAAGACTTTCAATTTCTTGTAAAACCTATTATTTCTTTTTTCTCAGATCATCAGCCTATAGTAAATTTTCGTTGTTGGGTCTTTCTGAAGTTTCATAAATTAAAATTTCATCTTAATCGTCTTAAGTAAATTCTTAACTATTATTTTATTAGACATTTATGTTCAAACAAATATTATTATTGCTATTTTATCTGTTTTATCTAGAAAACATGCTCATTTACTGTGAATTATTTTAAAGCAAATTGCCTTAACTTCTAGATTAATTTAGCGAGTTGTGAAATTATTAGACAAGCTATACTTTCCCATTTCCTGGATTGCTTTTCCTCGAGCTTGAGTGCATCAGACTTCGGCTCAGTACATCTCTGTGAGAATTAGGGCTTTTTTTTAATTTTTATGGCTACTAATTGTTTTCATAAAGTTCTTCTTAGTAATCATTTTCATCGTGATTATAGGATTTGTTCAGTCTTACAGAATTCGCTGGCATTTTATCCCCGAGTTCTCTGAACAAGAAATCATCTAGTTTCACATCTCTTTGACTATTATTATTACTGTTAAGACCGCGCTATGTGTTCATCATACTCTTCGATTACTACTTAGGAATGTGGGAATTTCTAGTCAGCTAAATAGTCAATTTAGAATCCTATTATTATTGGTGCTATTTCGAGGGCGAGGCGATTTGTTTTAAAACTGAAGACTTCGGTTTTTCGGGAGACTGCTGATGGAAGGAAGAAGGTGGCAAAATTTTTGAATTACTTGACTGCGAAAAAGAATTTTCGCCCTTCTTACTCTGATTTTTCAAATTCGTTTGCGAAGGTTGGGTGGGATGAGGGTTTAAAAATCGTGAAGAATTGGGATTCCCTTCACTAAGTTTGGACTTTGAAGTGTTGTGGAAGATTTTATTGGGCCCGTTTTTGCTGTGGGGCTTGAAGTTGGAAGTTGAACTTCTCAAGTTTTAAAAGCTGTTGTTGTGATTGAAAGAGTTTTTACTATCTCGCATGGGCATGTTTCTACGAGACTTATTCTTTATATGCTTAATTTGCTGTCCGATTTCCTTGTGTCGCTTTTCGTAGGCTTGCGAGGCCTCTTCCGTGGTCATTTTCGAATACTGAATCTTGGGAGATCTTTATATTTCTTGCAAATCGCCAATGATATAGGGCTATTGTGATTTCGTATTTTCCAGTTTTTCTTCGAACAGTCGATTAACTTTTTTTTCTTGATCATGAAAGGGCAGAGCATTAGTGGGCGAGAGCGCAATTTTGGGGATGGATTATGTGCTATTATTAAGTTGCATTGATTTAGGGGAAACCATATTGGTGCTATTTACAAAATTACTATTATTGTTTTTGTTGTTGTTGTTGTTGTTGTTGTTGTTATTGTATTGGTATTAAAGAATATTTCCTGGCACAGGGGACAGCTGATTGTTAAGAAGGTTCTGTTTATTCCCACCTATACTGCTGCTTTAAGAGTGATAAAATTAACTTGAAGGCTGTCTCGTTTGGTTTTACACTTTCAATTGGAGCTCTTTGGCAAGAGAGGGCTTTACAGGACGGCCATGATCATAAGACAGCATTTGGCGCGGATCTGAATTGCAGGAGTCCTCCATATCATGCTATCTTATGCTGTTAGAAACGCGGTTGTGTTTATTTTACGAAACTATAAAGTCGTACTTTTTAAGCGTTTGCTAGACTTCATTGTATATATCTTTGAGCAAGTGTGTGCTTTCCTTTGATACCATTCTGGTGGAATCAATCGAAGAGTTTCGCAATCTTTCTTTCACCAATCCTACTGGGTCCTCTCGAGGACTTACATCTTCGCTACCCTGCTTTTCTGCTTTTTAATGGGGGCTTATATGTTTTTATTGCAAATTTCGTTTCAATTTTTCTTCTTCTAATTCAGCTTTCAAAGCTACCTCTTTTTGAGAAGAATATATATTTATGTTTTCATAAATAGGAGGCTTCGAGTTATCCTATTCTGAGCTTTTTTAGCCAGAATTGTCTTCTTTTTGTATTTATTGTTATTTTTACTATTACTATTATTATTATATTTATGAATACTAATTGTTAGTATAGCTAGTAGTTAGGGGAGGTATGGTAGCTAATTTGTTTTAAAATTCATTTACAATTTATTATTATTTCGAATATGAATATGCAGGATTTATTGCACTGTCTTGGTTTGCCGTGCTGAACTGGTGCTAATTAGCTGAAGAGATATGTTTTAGTGGAGTTTTAGTGTTCAGGAGTTCCTTGTTATTTATCTTTTCTTTCGCCTGTACATCTTTTTGCGGAGTGACTGTATCATCTTCTTCTTCTGCGATTTCAATTTGAATTTCTATGCAATCTGAATTGTCAGACTCCTTTTTTGAAAAATAAAAAATTCTCTTTTCATTAAAAAATTTATAAATATAATAATTTTTGATATACATTCTCTTCCACTTCCTTTAATGGCTTGAATTACTAATTTTGAATTTTATTATTTTGCTCATCCTGTCTTTTCTTATGTAAAGCTTTTTCTTCATTTTATTATTAATATTATATAGTGGGGTTTTAGGTATGTATATGCTATGTAGTACTTTGTGTCATCGTAGTATTATTTGTATTAAGAAGATTAGGATTGTAATTTATATTATTTTTATTTTAATTATTATATTGGGATTGAATTATTTATTCTTTTTAATTGGGAACTATTGTAGAAGAGGGCTAATTATTAGAAAATGAATAATCTTACTAATGATACTATTAGTTTTATTACTGTTCATTTTATTTAATAGATTCATTATACTGATATCTCTTTGGAGGAGTATACGAATGAGACTTATTTTATTGTTATTGCTACAAGGAATTATATTGTTTTATATTTTCATTAATTCTATTAATTACTTAATCTTTTTTTTATCTAAATCATCTAAAAATTTCATGTCAATAACTTATTTTTAAGAAACTGATGATTTATCATATACCACTTGGTCTTTTGGGTTATATTTATCGCTGCTATAACTATAAGGTTTCTAAACTATACCTTATTGTTATATATCTGTATTCAGATTATTGATTTAAATTTAATTTTAATTTTAATACTTTAAACTATCAGAAACTGTTTAAGATTAAGATTTTTCTTTAGTAAGAGATGTTTATTCTTATTTAACTACAATTGTTTCAGTTTTAGGATCCATCGAAGATTATTAATATTTAACTATAATTGTTTCAGTTTTAGGAATTATCGAAGATTATTCTTATTTAACTACAATTGTTTCAGTTTTAGGAACTATCGAAGATTATTCTTTTGTTTATTAATAATTCAATTTGTGTTATTATTGTTGTTGAATAGGCAAAACTTAATTCTGTTAATATTAAGGGATAGGGGGCTTTTACTCTGAAACATGCTATGATGAATTATATTTTATTTATTATTAAGGAAGGGTACTACTATATTATTAATATGTTTACTCCTATTATTTATGTATTTAATCTTATTTTTAGTGTTTGGAGTGTTAACAATTTTCTATTAAATACCTTATTTTTCATTCTATTAAGTATGATTTTAAACATATTACTATTATTGTTACTATTGTGGTAATATAATATTTGATTATTATTATTATTTTGGCTGTTAAATTTATTGCTATTATTATTATTGTTTTTTAGACCCAGAATGTTTTTACTACTCCAAAGCTATCTATTCCAATTAATCTTAATAAACTTTCTAATGTTGGTATGAGGAGTTTAGTCCACTATTGCTATAAGTAACACTATGTTCTGAATTTTAGGTATAAACCTTGGTATTTCGAAGAGGATTTTCCTTAGTATCTAGTTTATATACATTGGTTTCAGTCCCAAGTCGAGGTCGAATTTTTAATTCAGGCGTCCCATATCTTAATTTTGAGTATGAAGATTACATTGATTGAGATACGGAATTTTATTTCGAATTACTGTTTTAAATATCTGCATAGTTCTAATCTGCATTAAATTATTGCAATTATTTTTGACTTTAATAGGGATTTTATTTAACTGTGGTATTACTCTGTTAGTAAAAGCTATTATTTTGACTGTAATATTTCTATTGTTAAGTTTTATTTTCACTTTAACTTGCTTGCTTATTATTATTGCTAGGTATTTTATCAGCTGGAATCTATTAGTATTAACTTTAGTTTTTATTTTCAGTTGTTTTAATTACACTTTGATGAGGGAGACTTTAAAATCTTTACTAAGACTGTTGTGCAGATAAAGAATTATATTATTAAATGGGATTCTATTAGGTACTTTAATTACTAATCTTAGCTCCCGAATTTACATTAGAACTTATTTTGTTAATGACTTCTTAATTATTATGTTAAACAGCTGTGGCTGGTTGAGCTGTTACATAATATTATTTTTAGCTTATAATTTATTACTTACTTTAACTATTGCTATATTACTATGGAATTTAGTGCTGTTAAGTATGTTACTAATTGGTTATGCTTTATGATTAATGCAAAGAAGAAGTTCTGAGCTGCGATTATTATTGATTCTATGGCAATCTTTGCTATTTTATATTATGAGGATCTATACTTGATCTTCTTATTCCAGATGAACCATTATTTTGAGCTTGTGGAATAATGTGAACCTATGAGGGCTTCATGTTATTTTAAGAAATGGGTTAGGGAGAAATTCCTATTCCATTGAACTATAATTAATGCACAGGAGTTTAAGGTCCTGAAATCAAATTCTTGAGTTTTTCTCCACTTTGTGTTGACATTTTAAAACTGAAAAATATAATTATTTTAATATGCTTTTACATTTTAATATAAACTTTTGTATGGTATATATATTACTTTGAACTTGGATCAATTTTTTAAATTTGTATTCCTTGCTTTTGAGGGGTTATAGATTACTACGGTTGAAAGAAAGCATTTTGCTAACTGAATGTGACAGGAACTATGCTTTAGTTTAGATTTGATACCAATTGCATCTTATTAAACTATGGTAAACTTTATGGTGTTTATTTACCACTGCTATTGTAATTTCCTGCTTAAGATGACAAATTAAGACTTTTCATTTTATTTTAAATTATGGTTTTATTTGAATAATTTATATTATAATTCCAAATTTTTGTTAAGAAATATTGATTATAAAATATTTATAATAGGCATTATTTATCGAATAGTAAATAAAATTTGTTTAATTGTTAGATAAATTGAATAATGTTGTTTGCTTGATTAAAGGGATGAATTATTCAAATAAAAATTGTTAATTTTTTTCAATTAAATTTCATGTACATTCATTCATAATTAATAATAAACTTTTTAATAAATGCTTATTCTTTATAATTATATTTAAAAAATTCTATAATAAGCCATAATCTAAAAAAATTGCTAGGAAAAAGTTTAATTAAAGTAATATATTATTAACTATACATCTGATTAAAATGCTTTCTTATTTCTTATTTGAGAATAATTAATAAATAAAAATTAGCCTTACAATTATATTGTAGCAAAATCTAATAAATTACAACAAATTTTAAAGTTAGCAGCAAAAAATTTATCTACCAGAAAATATATAAAGTAAACAATAAAAGTAAACAATAGTATGAGCGAATAATTGAAAGAATAGTTTTTGAGTTTTTGTGGAAAACATGTAAGAATAACTCTTAATGATGATAGAAGAGTTTATGGAACTCTAAGTTGTTTCGATGCTAAAAAAAATTTTGTAATTTAAGATGCAGTTGAAGAAATTAAATAGTAATATGTTACTCCCATAAATGAAAATATGTAGATTTATATTAGAAAAGAAAATTGGTTTATGAGAAATAATCCTCAATTAGAAGAAAGTGTAAAAGATAATGAGGAATTACTATCGTAGTTAAATAAAAAATGGATGGAGAATAAATTTGTAATTGGATAAGTAATAATACCCGGTAAATTTGTTAAAAAATTTGAAATGGTTGAAGGTTATCCAAAAGAACTTCCAATTAAATAAGAACAATAATAATAACAGGTAGATTAAATTAATACTAAAACTGAAGAAGACAATAAAGAATAAAATCAATAAGAAAATTGAAAATAATATTTATAAACTCATATATTTATACTATATAGTAATATATAATTTTTAAAAATTTAATATTAAACTCATAATTACCTACCAATAAAATGTCAAAATGTACTAATTATATATTTATTTTTCTTTTAAAATAATTTTTATATTCATTCATTCTTTCTTTCATTTATAAGTTTTATTATATTTTTATCAAGATATCTATATATCTATAAGATTTTATAATTTAAAAATTTAATATATTTAGAAATTACATTATAGAATAGATAGACATTTGTATATAGGTTAATTTACTATAGTCAAGATTATTTTACTATACTTATATAATATAGATGACTTGGGAAATATGTCTAAAAACTATTCCATATTTTGTTTTATTTTTATTAATAAGTTCATTTCTAAAAAAAATTTTTAAGATAAAAATTAAAATTATCAGTACTACAAATTAAACTAAATAATTAAGTACTATAAAATAAAATAATAATAATACTTTTTTTGAGAAATATATAATAATAAAATTCAAAATGAAATAAGTACTAATATCATTTATCATTATTATTTCAGGTATAGTACAACATTAAATTTTATTTTATAATAAAAATAATTATTCATTAATATATTAATCATATAGCTTCTATTTAGCAACTTAATTTAAAACAATATTCATCAATTTATGATAATATTTAAGAATAATAAAGCTAAAAAATAAGTATTTAGTTTTATGTCACATTTTATAGCTAATTATTGATAGGAAATCCGGTTTATTTGGAAGCTACTTTAGGATATATTAGAAGAAATAGTAAAACTAAAAAATATAGAATAAAATATAATAGTATAGTTATATTTAAAAAAAATATTATAGATCCAGTATCTATAAATGGAGGTAATTTGAAAATTTAAGTAATCAGAAAGGAGTATGATAAATTATCTCTATAGGGATGTATAGATGATATATGTGTAGAAGGATTTCCAATTTTATTTGATACAGAATATAATTGTGAAATTCTAATCAATCACAAAATCCAATAAATTTATATATACATTAACAATGAGTTATTCTAAGTAACTCAAGGCAAGCCCTTTAATATTCCAACAATAGGACCCGGAATAACTGGATAATTTTAAATGGAAGTCTAGATTAGACAATTTAAAGTTATTAATTTACTTGATAATAATAAAATTATGGCTTAATTTGATTATTTAGAGAGAAAAAATGGTATTTTTAGTTTCTTAATGACTGTATTATGTAATTTTATAATATTAAAAATACTAATGTAGGATGTGAACTACCATAAGATTTTTTAACAACTCTTGATAAGTATTAAGAAAAAGTGAATGTTGATATCTAAGTAGGAATCAAGGGTAATTTAACTAAATAGGCAACTTTTAAAGGATAGGATAGTAAGTTGGTATATAATATATAGGGATCAGCTTAATTGAAATTTTATTACTTTTCATTTTGGCTTTTTATTGAAGAATTAAATTAGGATTAATAAATATTGTAATTGGGAGAAAATATGTCATAAATTAAACTCACATTAATAGCATCGACAAAAATGCTCGAAATTTCAGGATATTATTCTTTTGATGGAAGCACTGAATAATCAGCTATAGAATTAATAAGAGTTTCTACTTTAGAATAAAATGGTACTTTATATTTTAGAGAAAATTTTTATTAAAATAATTTACATTGTAGTTATTGATTTAAATATGTGGACACATTGGATAGTTTCTATTGAAAAAAGCAGAATAGAAGTTTTTAAAAATGGATTTAAATTAATAACATCAGATTTTTTTATCAATGAAAAAATTCTTACAAATTTTGAAAGAAAAATATTAGTATTGGGAAGTTAATCATTTAAAGGAAAAATTGAACAATTTTTAGTTTATCCAAGATTATTACATGAATAAGAAATAAATTGTTCATCAATTACCATTTAAAGTAAATACTAATTATTATTCTAAATTAAATGTTTTAAAATCATATTATCTTTTAAGAATGCGGTTAAAGAGATGCATAAAAATGTATATAATGTGTTAATTATTTAGATTTACTTCCTGATTGCACCCACAATTCTTAAATTTATTATATTTTTAAATAAGATCCAGTAGTTTATAGTGGTAAATAAAAATTATATTTTAAGAATTATTTTTAATATTATTATTTGTTTAATATTGTAGAAAAAGTTAAAACCTGTGATTATAAAGATGATTATTATTTATCATTTTAATAATTTGATGATATAAACACATTGAATAAACCTCTTAGAGGAAATGGAATAACAAGTAGTATTAATTCTGCTTATTAGTTTACATCATCAACAAATTCTTATTTATAGCTTTCATTAGCAGTAAATTATATAACAAACTATTCAAAAAAATAATATATATAAAATGTAGAAATATCAGTATATTCTATTGTTTATAAGATAATTAAAAAATATTTAAATATTATAGTAGTTTTATATAAGAAAAATTAATTTTCCTGTATAATTAATATAAATTTTTTATTGTATTAAAAGAAATTAGATAGTAGTATTACAATTTCACTTTGGTTAAAATTTGATAGTATAATCTAAAAAATGACAGTTTTAGAATGCACAGAAACATTTGGATACAAATAAATAGTGATACAGTTAAATGAAAATACCAATAAATTAATGATAGCCCTTAGTAATTCAGACTAATCATAACTCTTAGGGTCTATCTCAACAATGGGTATAAATATCTTACTTTTTTTATAGTTCTATCAATAATTTAAAAATATTTATACAATTATAATTCAAAAGATATTGAGATAAATTCTTGGTAGTATTGGATATTCACTATAGAATAAAACATTTTTAGAATATATTTAAATGGGAAGTTAGTTCCTTAAGACCCAATAAGTATAGGATCATAACCCATAAGCCCAATAAACTTTTCAGAAACTTTTATATGCGTGTTGGGAAAATCTGTTAAATATAATCGACATTTAAATGGAACAATTGACTAGTTTAGAGTATATAATAGAATCATATCATAATCAGAAATTCAGTGCTATTCTAAATTATATTCATGTATATTTCAATAAATTATCAAAAAACCAAAATTTAATCATCAATTTATTAATAATTATTACAGATTGTCATCCTAAATGTTTCAGTTGTGAATAATATGATAAATGTATAGAATGCGCTGATAGTAATAGAGACATAAATGAAAACTGTAGTTGTAAATATGGATATTATTCATAACCTAGTAAATCTTAATGCTAATAAATCGAAGGTATTTTTTATTTTTTAATCATTAATTTTAATTTAAATTATTATAAAAAACAGAGATTTCAGATAATATAAAGTGTTAATTTGACTAAAAATAAATAATTTTTATATGTGGTGGAGTACATCAGCAATTGGAAAAGAAATATATACAGATGGATTTATTACAAAAACAGCTTATTAATTTGATAAGTCATTTTACTAGTAATTTTCATATCAGAAAATAATGCACCAGGAACTAACTATTACATTTTGGTTAAAAATGAAGGATACTTTAACCGTTTAAGATTAATTACTATTTTCTTTTCATGATTAATAATAAAAATGGAAATATCTAGCCTTGGCTAGTAAAGATGTAATTAGATGTTAGTAAATTAAAATTATAATTAAATATATTCTTTTATAAATCATATTATCATATATTATTTATAGTTTGTATGATATTTCTAAATTGATATATTTTGACGATCCTAAACTATACTATTAGAGAGGACCGTAATTTATATATCCTACTGCATATTTTGATACTAATAATGGTAAATTATTTTATTTTGAATGATTTAATTGATATACTTAAAGTATATATAGATTTTTTATTTAAAAGATTACTAAGATGATAGATGGCATTCATTTGCAATAATATTTCCTTAATTTAGTGCTAATAACAATGAAATACTTGTATATATAGACACTTCATGGAAAAGAAATAAAAAAAAATCCCTTTAAATTTTTTAATTCATTAATTTAGATGAATCTGTTGTGTCAAAGGATACGCATGGTTATATTGGAAAATAATTCTAAGGAATCATGGATATGTTTTTAATTCATTCAGGGACACTAAATGAAAATCAAATATTATGTCTTTAAAACTCTTGTTAAAGTAACTGTAAAAAATGTAGCATTTTAAATACAAATTGTGTTGAGTGTTATAGTCAATAAATGCAATTACCTGATTGTAAATGCTCTATGGACCTAGAATCATATTAAATAAGCACAACATGCTTTCAAAATAGTAAATTGATAATTACTTTATTATTATAAACTACTATTTATTTAAATATTTTAAAAAAAGTAAGAAAAAAATGCAAATAAATTCAATAAAATGGACTAGTAAATGTGTTTCATCATTTAGATGGATTCAATTAAAATGGAATCGTCACCAACAGTGCTAAATATTTCAAAGAGTAAGATACAGTAGGTCAATCAAATATTAAAGTTAATAATGAGATTAATATATCATTATGGATAAAGTATAATAAAGAAGAACTAGATAGCAAGTTTGATACATAAAAAACAATATTATTGTTGGAAAGTGAAGAATCATTTGTAGTAGACTATTTTTTTATGAATTTTGAAGATGACAATTTAAGTATTTCTGCATAATATTTAGTATATGAAGGCGCTAATGCAGTTTAGAACAAATTTATAATGATCAAAATATAAAATCCTAATATTTGGAACCATATTTCTATGAATATTAAAGAAAACAAATGGAATTCTTATTTAAATGGAATACACTAGTTAGAAGTTATAAGCGAACTTAAATTGCAAAATTCCTTAAAAGATTTCATATAAAAAATAAAAGGATTTTTCGACCTCTAAATATACATTATTTATTGACGAACTATTAATATATGATCGGATTTTATTTTTATAAGAAATAGAATGTTTGGCCGATAAATGTTAAAATTCAAGTGAATGTAATATATAATCAGACTAGGATGGAAAAAGATAAGAGTGTCTGAAAATACCGAAGGATTATATAGATATTCCTATGTAAAGAAAAGCATAAATATCTTTAGATTAAATATATTAAACTTCTCCTGTATCAACTAAAGCCTTATAGTAATTATTATAATTAATTTATATAAATATATATTTTTAATATTATTCATTTTATATAGATTAATAGGAGTCGATAGTTATTTTTAAAATTCACAGAATTTTACACTTGTATTTTAATAACAATTTTCGATATCATTTTGGTATAAAATTGATATTTCTGATGCTTCATCTCAATAATTCATTGTGTTAAAAGGAGATTTTAGTTAGATTTAAATTCAAAGATTATTAGAAAGTAAAACTGTAGAAATAAAATATATGTCTGTTAAATTATCTGAAGAGTCTATCTCATGTTATGATTGTTTGAATTTACATATATGGCAGCATTTTTCATTTTGGGTAGATGATAAAAATGTATTCTATTTTTAAATAAATGGATAAAATTCTACAAGTAGTGGTTAAATAGCTAAAGATTTTCCATTTTTTATGTTATTTAATTCATTGTAAGTAGGAACTGGAGGAAATTAATTGGGATTTGGCGGAAACATGGATCAGCTTTTAATATATAATAAATAGTTAACTATATAAGAAAATGAGTGTCTTTATGATAAATGCCATAATACCTATTTATGTAGTTCTTTATAAAAAAATTTATTAGCTACTTGTGAATATTCTTCTAATATATGTGATAGTGTAAAATATATTCATTATATCTATTATTAACCATTTTATATTTATTATTAGTGCTAAGGAAATAGAATTGGAAAAAATTGTATTTGCCCACCTAATACTTATGATACATAGTAAGGGACTTGCCCCAATTGTTATAAAGGGTGCATGTAATGTATTAACGAAAACCTTTGTTTATAATGCCAAGATTCCGTACCTAACAGGGTATTAGATAATAAAATAAAGCAATGCTACTGTTAAGGTATTAAAATTATTTTTTTTTTACTAAATTATTTAAAATTTCCTTAAAGATGGATATTTTCATATTGATGGCTAGAATTAATGCTAATAATGTAATTATAAATGCAAACAATGTGAAGATGTATTTTAGTGCAAATAATGTAAATAAGGAATAGGTATACAATCAATCATTTTTTCTATTTAGTTTATACTAACATTAATTTAATATAGAAAGAACTATGTAATATCCTAAGTGTGAGTGTAATATTGGATATTATGACGATGGAGAAAATATAAATTGTTAGAAATGTATTTAACATTGTATAAAATGTTCTTATGATACATAGGATAAAAAGAGCAGATGTGATGAATGTAAAGGAGGTATATCTTCATATAAAAAATATTTTAATAAATAATAGCAAAAATTAAATTTTTATTTATTATTTTTTTTCCTCAGATCTAGTATTTAATAAAGAAAAAATGTATGCTAGTGTCCTGAAGGTACTTATACTCTTGACAGTAGCTAAGACCAATGTAATAATTGTATTCCTCACTCATAATGTTTGGGTGGATAAGAAATATCAGTTGGTAATAAATCATTTAAGTTTTGAATATAAAAATTATAAATTCTGAAGCTACTAAGCACTTAAGATTATTAGCCCTTAATATAACTTAAAAGCTGACTGTTTGTTTATAAATATAAGATTAAAATATATTTTTTATTAAAGATTAAGGATTTTGGAGAAATAGTATTTACTCAGATAAATTGTAAGAATGTTTTAATAATAAAAATAATTGTATTGGAGGTATTCATAAAAAATCCCTTTATTATTTGCAATATTAGCTAAACTATTCAATTTTATAGGAACTACTTCAAATTTGTGTAAAAAAGGTTATACAGGTGCCCTTTGCGAAGCATGTGATTTAAAAGGTTAAAAATGGGTTTCTTCTTATGGAAATATAAGTAAAATATAAAAATAATAAAATAATAAATAATATATAATATAATTTTTTAAAAGATGATTTTTAATGTTCAGAGTGTAGCAAAACATATACTTATGTCTAAACTGTCATAATTATCTTAATGATTTTAGTATTCACTATAGGTATTTTAGTATCAAACATAAAAGGAACAGAAGAAGAATTACAAGATAGATGTCTTTAAAATATGTTCATAAAATATATTCCAATATAAAAAGATTATAGTATATACATAAAAATAGTAAACATTATTTAAAAATATATGCCAATATCGTAACTTATAATTTAATTGTTTGAAAGATTCTCCATTATGTATATATTTAGTCAGTTGTTCTTACTTTTAAATTAGATTTTCCTAGCATTTTTAGAAATATTATTGTAAACTCTGGAAATCCAAGCACAGTATTAACCTATTCCTTAGATTGCTTTTTAATAAATTTATAACATAGTACCTATAATAATTAAATAATTTTAAATAATTTATTAATTTATTTTGAATTTAGAAATACCTTTTGAATACTTTAGAATAATATGGTGTCTTCTTACTATGTTTCTTATACTCATTGTATGCACAATAGCTATGTATTTATTTAAAGGAAAAATGAGATAAAGAACTCATGGTTTAACAGTTTTATAGACTTTGGGAGCGACTTTTATTTTTGTATTTATATTCTTTTAACCCTCATTTGTTAATCTCTTAATATACTCTATGGCATGCAAAGAAATATTAGGAGAATAGTATCTTGTCGCCAATTCAAGTATTAAATGTGGGACATCAAATCATATAAAATTTTCTTTTTCCTTTATTATTCCTTTGCTCATTCTCTGGATTATTATTATTCCTATGATATTTTTATTAATTTTAAGAAAAGCTTCTAAAACTACAAAATAAGATTCTAGTCCTAGAAAATAGAAAAAAAAATATTAAAAAAAAAAATTTAAGAACATGAAATTAATTCAAGATCATAGTTAAATATCGTCAAAGAAGAAATTATTTAAGATACAACAGAACCGTGTAGTTTTTCCTTTAATGAATAGCTTTAATAAACATAATTGCATAATATCTTCTTTATTTATTAATTTGGATTTTTATATATAGAGGTAATTTTTTAATTTTTTTATTTAATTATTTATAATACTCTTTTTTCTAGTATTCTGATCATGCTTATTTTTGGGAAATCATTAAAATTATTGTTAAATTATTAGTGGGAGCTGTGTTGGCCTTTCATTCAAATTAAATTTAAATAAAGGCTCTACTTGTAATATTTATAGTATTTTTGTATGGAATAATCCTTCATATTTTCTAACCCTACTAAAAGAAAATACATAATTAAGTTGACATGATATCAACATAAGTTAACATAATAACATTGCTATTAGGATTATTTTTATATAAAAACTAATTTTAATACTGGGTATGGATCGGTTTAGTTTGTATTGGTAATATAAAATTTGATTAATAATAATATTTTAAATTATATAAGTCATTAATTTTATTATTAGTTATGCTCAATTTTGCATTCATTTTATATATACTACTGAAGTTTTTTTCAAGCTTTTATGTTAGTAAAAAATCAGATATTCATAAATATTTACTCAAAGTATCGAAAAAGTTCCGTATAAAGTTTGAAAAGAAATAATCCAAAAAAATAAGAGCTTAAGAAAACTGGGTAATAATAAAGCAGAGGGTATATATTTTTATAATTTTAAAGAACAACCGCTATTAAGATTATGACAATAAAGAAAAAAGAATAAATATTCTAACAAAGTAATAATTAAATAAATAAATATGTATAGAAAGTTAATATCTTTATATAAAGTAAATAAAATATTTAATAGACCTCTTAGTAAATAAGAAATGACTGATATAGAACAATTCGTGAAACCTATTAAAGAAAACTAAGAAATAGAATCAGTATAACAAAAAAATAGGTTTATTTAGTAGTTAGAATATAGAGTGGTTTAAGAAAATAAAATATAATGCACTTTATAAACTATAAAAAATATGTAATAAGATTGTAATTTTAATGAAAATATTTTGATCAAAGAAGAAAACAAAAACGACACAAAATAGTAGAGTATTTAGATGGAAAAATTATATTAAGATTAGAAAAAGAATTAAAAAGGAAATCATAATAAAAACACTCTAAGTGAACCGAATATATAAAAATATGAAAATTCTATTTTATTAAATCGTTTGAATTAAACATAAAACATACTTGTACATCAAAGTTAAGATAAATTATTGAATTCTATTGATCCAAGTATAATTAATCAAAAATAAGGAAAAATAATATCTTAATCATATTTATAGCAATAATAAGACTAATAATTCATAGATTAATAAGAAATAATTTAAGAAAATAATATTCTTTTTACTTTCGAAAATAGTTAAGATTCTAATACAAATAGATATATTTAAGATAACTTATATTAATCATAAAGTTAGTAATAAAATATAGAATTAATAAGTATTTCATAAGAATCTGAAATAAAAAATGAAGAGGAGAAAGATGATTGTGAAGAATATCAGTCTTAATAATTAGATGAAAAATTGGAAAATTAAAATATCTAAGTAATAAATTATTTTATTTTATAATTTTGATAAATTCGTTTAATTATATAATTGCATTGTTTAATAGGTGATTTAAAAATAAAATTCTGTTTAAGAAATATATAACTTTGCAAATAGTTCTAAATAATTTAATTGAGAAATTAAGAATTTAAGAATATATTTATAAAATTAAAATTAGAATTTATTAATATCTTATTACATTAAATGACGGATCATATTATTTAACTATCTACTATTTTTATATATATAATAATTAATTAAAGTATATCATATTTTAGTTATTATGCCTATATATTGATTCTATGTTAGATATTAAATCATATTATATTTAAATTTAACTTTATCATAATCTTCATAGTAGATTACTAAATATATTAAATTACTAATGTTTTTATTATTAAAGTATATTAAATACATATTTTATGTTAAAAAAAAATAAAAAGATAAAAAAAAATTTTCATAAAAACTTGTTCTTATATTACTCTTTTTTTTATAAAATCAAATGTAAAGGGATTTACTCCTAATAGTATGCTGTTTAATAGGTAAGTTTTTATAAATAGTATTTATAGTACATTATTAGTAGATAGGGGACTGGTTTTATATTACTTTTTTATTAGTAGCAACTATATCGCAAATAATACTCAGACCGTTTGAAACAATCCATGAAAATGTAGAAAAATAAACTAGCTAGTTACTCAAAGTTCATTTTTATTTTACTTTACGATAGTAAAGTATCAATTAAATCAATTAATAAATCATAGGATACGTTCGTTAAAATAGTAAAAATAAAATTTTTTCTAACATTTATATATATAAACGTAGAACAAATAAATCATAAAATTTTAAAAATCAAAAGCTCCCTAATCTAAGGGAGGAGGTAATTTGAATATAAGAATAATTAGCAGAGGGTATAAGGAATATAGTATAGGTGGATGTGTAAATGAAGTGTGTGCAGAGTCTTAAATATTATCTTTAGAAAAAGAATATTACTGCGAAATTGTGATAAACCATTATAATAATGTTATATTATTATATATGGATGACATACAAATCCATAAAAAAATTGAATAATTTTAATAGCCAGTAGTTACTGAAGGACTATATGGGCCTGTATTAATTGAACTAGAAATAAGAAATTTCAGAATTGTTGATTTATAAGAAAGTCAGAAAATAATGGCTTAAATAGATTATTTAGAAATTAATAGTAATTAGTAAATAATAGCATAATTCCATAATAATATATATATTTATAGAATCTTGCCAAGTTTCTTAAGATTATCTTGCTGTTTAAATCAATATTTAAAATAACAACAATGTAGCAATATTAGAAGGGATTTAAGGGTAATTAACTAAATAAGCAGTTTTTAATGGATAAACTAGTAGTTTATAGCTATAACCTATTAATAATATATCTACATTATATTATTATATTTCATTTTGGATTTTTGTGGAAGAATTAGTAGAAAATTAGATATTTTTTTAGTTTGGAAATTAAAATAATGAGGATTCTAAAATATATATGAAATAAAAAGAAAATTCTAATAAAATACAGGTAATAGCATCAACAGAATTTGTTTTTTTCCCTGCCTATATATAAATTTCTGCTGAAAATATATATGACTTAGGTATATATATATAAATAAATAAATCTATATTAGAATTAAGATTATCTTTTTTATTGATAATAAATTAAAAATAGATGGAATAGATATTAAATAGTGGAATCATTGGATAATTGAGATAAGAGATAATTAATTCTAGATATATAAAAATGGTTTATTAATTTAAATTGACCAAAGTGGGGAAAATAATTAATATAAACTATCTAATTTTATAAGAGATGCTATATTCTTAGGAAGTAGTATAAATTAAACTAACTTTTTTAAAGGAAAAATTGAATAGTTTTTATTTATCCGAGAAATCTGCATGATTTGGAAAAAAACTGTCTCGCTATTAATGTTTCAAGTTACTAAAATTATGATAAATTATGAATTATTCAAAAATTTAAAATCTATATATTTATTAGAGTGCAAGAAATTCGAAAAAAGTATTTGTACGGAATGTATTTACGATGATAATTTGTTACCTGAATGCACTCATAATAAGGAAAAATACTATATAGCTACTAAAAACCCTTTGATTTATAGTCGTAAAATTAAATTTTATTATAATCATTTAAATCATAATATATTTTTTAACAATTAAGTCAAAAATAAAATATGTGATTTATAGAATGATTTTAATTTATCTCAAAATAACTATGATAAAGATAACACAATAAATAAACCCTCTAAAGTAAATGGAACTACTGCTATGATTAATAATGCCTTAGAGTTTTTTCCAAAACAGAAAACTAAAATATAATTTTAATAAAGTGTAAAATATTAAAAATATGGCTAAATATTTAATATTAATTCTAATTATTTTAATAAAGCAACTTAGTAGTTAAATTTCTATTGCTTTTTGGATAAAATTTAAATCATTACAAGCAAAAGTTATAGTATTTGATTGTTTAAATAGTTAAAGATAAAAAAGTTTATTTATTCAATATCAGTAATCTTCTAACAATTTATTAATATCATTATCTTCTTAAGATTAAACTGTATTTATATAATCTAGTTCTACAATATGTAATAAAATAAATTAATTTATATAATTTTATAAAAATATAAACAATTTCAAAAATAATAAAAGAAATATAGATATAGGTTGATAAGTGGATGCACTTTGTATTTATTTTAGAGTCATAATAATTCGATATTTATTTGAATGGAAAATAACTTCCCTTAAAAACTATTAGTTCTGGGGCTAAGCTTATAACACCTATAGATAAAAACGACATATATAGTTGTGTTTTAGGGGCATCATAAAAATCATCAAATTATTTTGATGGATTTTTAGAAGAATTTAAATAGTTTAATCGCATTTTATAATTTTCAGAAATTGAATGTCTATCAAAATAATATTCTTGTAAACTAATTATAATTATAATATGTTTCATATGTAATTAATTAAAAAATAGCTTGCCATCCTAAATGCTTAACATGCTAAGATTCATATGACTAATGCTAAGCGTGTTCAGATTAAAATAGAGATATTGATAATAATTGTAATTGTGAAATAGGCTATTATGCTAAACCTAATCATTCTTAATGTGAACCTATTCCATGTATATTATATTATATGCTAAAATAAATATTATGTAATTGTAATATGTTTTTTAGATATAAAATAAAATATAAAATGTAAAGTAAGTTTATAGTATGTAATATTTTAAATGTGGTGGAGTTAAGGAGTAAATGGATAGGAAAAATATATTGAAGGTAAAATTACAAATGCTGCTTATTAATTTAATAATAAATCCTATCAATAATTTTCTTTCTAAAATATTATTCATAATAATTTAACAATTACATTTTGGATAAAAATAATAGATGTACTAACAGTCAATGATTAACTTATCTTTTCATTTCATGACAAAGAATAAAAATGGAAATATATAGGATTAGCCAATAAAAATTAACTTAAATTCATGTAATAGCTAAGTTTTTTTCTTTTCATATCTTAATTATTTTTTTAATTTATTTACTTTGATATCTAGACTTCAAGATTTAACAAAAATAAATTATTAATTTAAATTCGACTAGTTAATAAAGCCTACTGCAGCTTCTGATATTAAAAATTGTACTATTATTTTAAAAATATACCTTAATCATATATTATACATAACTTATTTATCATCTTATTTAATATTTTAGTGTACTAAGATAATAGATGGCATACATTTGCTATAAAATTTCCAATAAATCCAAATGATAACGTTGATTTTGATATTTTCGTTGATTAAAAATTAGCAGTAAATCAACAACTATTAAAGTCTACTCTATTTTAAATATACGATGTAGCGTAGTCTATTTTCTCAAAAGATTAACATGGCTATATAGGAAAGAATTTTTAAGGAGATGTTGATGCATTTTTTATTCACTCTAAATTTTTAGAAGATGATGAATTATTATGCCATTAAAATAGCTGTATAGATCATTGCTAAAGCTGTGAAAATATATAAAATAACTGCAAGTAATGTTACAATATATAGATGGAATTACCTCAATGCGAATGCCCCTAGGGATAATATGCTTATTAAATAAGTACGTCATGTTTTAAATAAAGTAAAATTTATACTATATACATATAATGTAATAAATTAGATTATAGATTATTTAATATTTATAGTAAGAAATTAGTGTTAATAAATCACAGAAAATGGTTTAGAAGCTGTTTTTCATCGTTATATAGATTTTAATAAATAGGGAATTGTAACTAGAAGTTCTATTATTCTACCTGGGGAATATATATTTGAAGAGCCAAAGGAAAAATTTTATTATTTGCCTAATGGATTTACTTTGTCATTTTGGATGAAATATAACAAATAGGAATTAGAATCTAATATATAGCAGAAATAAAAAATTATATTATATCTATAAGGCTTTGATCTATATTAAAATTATAATGACATTTATTCACTAATATTTGAAAATGACAATTAAAATATTGCTCTAGTATATTCTTAATAAGTGGGTTTTAGTAAAATAGAAAACAAATATATAATGATATAATAAAATAGCCTCTAAGAATGGAATCACATTGTTATTTCTGTTTAAGAATACACATGGGTATCATATCTGAATGGTGAATTCCAACTATAAACTAAAAGTGAATTAAAATATTTAAATAATAGAAAATCAATACATATAAAAAATCTACCCAACAAGTAAGTTATACATTGCAAATTGATGAATTATTGATATATAACAAAATGTTACATGTGACAGAAGTAGAGTGCTTAGCAAATAAATGTAGTTAAAAATCATCATAATGTTTTTAAGCATCAAATTCAGATGGGCAAAGGTAAGAATGTTTAAAAATACCTCAAACTCCACTCTCAATAAATTATATCAGAAAAGACAAAAAGCCATTGTAATAATTCTATTCGCTTTCACCAATCTCCAAAAAAGCTATAATGTAACAAAATTTAATTAAAACTTAATATTTCTCCGTTTAATTTAATATTTTTAAAGAATGACTGGTAGTGAAAGCTATTTAATAAATGATGGGGAAATATAAATTTTATTTAAACAAAATTTTTCCCTCCAATTTTGGTATAAAATTAATTAAGAAGAAATTGTTAATCAAATTTTTATTTAACTTAATGGAAAAGAATATTAAATTTAAATCGGAAGATAAGAAAACTCATAAACTATATCAGTTTAAATATTTAAAACAACTAATATTCGTTATCCTCAAAAAACTGTATCATGTTATGATTGTATTTAATTTTTTGCATGGCAACATTTTTCATTTACAGTTGATAAAAATTATATGTGTTATTTCTACTTAAATGGTATACTTTCTAATAATAGTGGTCAGAATTTACAAAATTTGCCGTCTCAAATAATATTCCATTAAATTTAAGTTGGATAAGGTCACTAAACTTATGGGTTTGGAGGAACTATGGATGAAATTTTAATTTATGATAGATAATTGTAAATTGACGAAATTTAGTGTATATATGATAAGTGCGAGACAAAAAAATTATGTACAAATTTAGAAGACAATACTGTGCCTACTTGCAAGTTTAGCTCGATATAATGTGACAGAGTAATTAATTTATTTAAATATAAATTAATATAAAATTAGCAACAAAAATTATTTGATTTTTAAGTGTTAGGGTAACAGAGATGGAGAAAATTGCAATTGTCCGGCTAATACATATGATATATAATAAGGAATATGTCCTAAATGTTATAAAGGATGTAAAGTGTGTATAGATGATAAAAAATGTCTACAGTGTTAATTATCCATACCTAATAGAATACTTGATAATTAAAAATTAGAGTGTTTATGCCCAGGTAAAAACTTTAGTAGAGAAATTATTTTATAATTTTGTAAATTATTTTATGATTATTTTAGATGGATATTATCATAAAGAAGAAATAGAATAATGTTAATCTTGCAATTTTAAATGCAGTAAATGTGAAAATGAATTTTAATGCTAAAAGTGTAAACCAGGATATGGTATTAATATATTTTTTTATCTATATTTACACATTCGAATATAAAATAAAACTATGTACATAGAAAGATCTATGTAATATCCTTTATGTGGATGTAATATAGGATTTTATGACAATGGTATAGATATAAATTGTCAAAAGTGCATTCAGCACTGTGTTAGTTGTTCATTTGAAAAATTAAACTAATAAATCAAATGTGATGAATGTAATGGAGGTAATATCATAATATATTTTTTATATCTTTATATATATAAATTAATTAATAAATTACAGATTTAGTATATAAAAAAATTAAAATGTTTGTTAATGCCCTGAAGGTACATACAACTTAAACAGTGATTCAGATTAATGTAAAAAGTGTGTACCAAATAGTCATTGTCCCGGAGGATCTATAATAGAAATAAGTATGTTTTTAATTTATAAAATTTTATACATTTCTCATTTTTAAAATGTAAATATAACCTTAAATTACAGATTATGGATATTGGAGAAATAGTGTTTAATCTGATAAAATACAAGAATGTTTTAATAATAAAGATAATTGTGTTGGAGGTTTGATTTAAATAATAATTTAAAATATTTTTTAATATTATTATCATATATAAAATTATGTATATATAGGGAGTTAATAAAATTTATGTAAAGAAGGGTTCATAGGGGCTTTATGTGAAGCATGTGACTTACAAGGAGAAATATGGAAAGAATCTTATGGAAATACTAGTATATTATATTAATATTTTTATTTTCATAAATTATATAAATTAATTAAAAAAGATGATTACTAATGCTCTAAATGTGTTACTTCTTATGTTTATTTGAAAATCATATTTATTATGAGTATTATATTGTTTTTTACAGTAATTATACTGGTATCCAATATAATGGGAGTAGAGGCAAGTATATAAAATAGATGTTTGCAAAAAATGATAGTTAACTATGTTCCTATTTCTAAAGACTATAGCATATATATTAAAATAGTAATATGTATTTATATTGTTTATATTATCTAAAATAATTATTTATTTTTTTAATTAGATCTTACATTTTACATATATCTAATCAGTTATTTTGACTTTTAATTTAAATTTTCCTTAAGTATTTCGTAACATCATTATTAATTCAGGAAATCCGAGTTCAGTTTTAACTTATTCATTTGATTGCTTGTTGCATAGTGTATAGAATGGTAATGGATAAAAAACTTAAATAAATGTTTTGTCTTTTAATTATTTTTTAAATTATAGTAATCCCTTTTCAATATTTCAGAATTATATGGTGTATTAACTCAATTTTTATAATTGTTATCTGTTGCAGTTTTGCTTTTTATTTATTAAAAGGAAAAAAGAAAAAAAAGCATGGACTAACTGTTTTATAAAGCTTGAGTGCAACTTTTATATTTATATTTATTTTCTTTTAACCTTCCTTTGTCAATTTGCTTATAAATTCTATTGCATGTAAAAAAATTTTGGGAATAAGTTATCTTGTAGCAAACTCTTGTATTAAATGTGAAACATATGATCACTAAAAATATTCTTTAGAGTTTATTATCCCTCTTTTATTATTGTGGGTAATAATAGTGCCAGGGATTTTTTTATATACTAAGGAAAGCCTATAAAAGTAATAAGAGAATAATGAAGGGGTATAGAAATAATTAATAAAAAATATCAGAAATGAATAGTGAAAACTAAATTAATAAATTTAATCTACAGTCACAAGATAACTTAAACAATGAATTAAATTTTAATTAAGATGGTTGTATATTTACTTTTTAAGAATATCTAAATTAGAAAAAGCTCCATAATATATTCTTTTAATATTAGTTTGGTTTTCTATATTTAGAGGTATCTATCATCATTTATATAATGCCATATTCTTAAATGTTTTATTTAATTTTTTAGTATCAAGATCATGCTTATTTTTGGGAAATTATCAAAATCATAATTAAATTAATCATAGGTGCTATATTGGCCTTTTATTAAAATCATATAAAAATTAAAGGGATATTATCAATAGTTATTGTATTTTTGTATGGAATTATTCTTCAAATTTGCTAGCCCTATAGAAAACAAATACATACTTAGATAGATATGATATCAACATATGTTAATATTATATCATTATTGATAGGGTTGTTTTTATACTAAAACAAATTTGATACTTGGGTATAAATTGGGTTAATTTCTATAGGTAATTGATAATTAATTATAAGTCTTTATAATATATTATTTTTTTTAGTTTCCCTGAATGCAATTTTCATTATTTTTATAATGGCAAAAATATTTTCCAGTTTTTATTAAATTAAAAAATAATAAATACTCAAATTAATATTAAATAAGTTTTAAAATTTAAAAAATGATCATGAAAAGAAATAATAATTAAAGCTATCAACTAAATTAAATATGAATACTTTATAGTAAAAAGTTGAAATGTTTATACTCTTAAAAAAAAACTAATTTAAAGACATCAATGATCTACCAAAGAGATAAAAATATTTATTAAAGTAAAGAATATTATATTATTTAAATTATATACTTAAAATTTATACTTATAGCCAATTTTCAGAAATTGAAATTAAAGAAATTGAAAATTTTATAAAACCAATTTTGGATTCAAATAAAGTAAAAGAGAAAGAAATAAGGAAGAAATTTATAGAATCATTGAAAAATAAAATTTATGGTACTAAGAAAAGTAATACAGCTCAGTAAGAATAGGCGGTAATACCTGCTAAAAATTACAAAAAGTTAAATAATAGAAGTATATATAAAGAAATAAATCTTTAGATTTTATGAAAAATGTAGATAAACTAGAATTATAAATCCATAGAGATTAAGATAATAACATTCTAAGTGATAGAAACATACTAAACTAGAGCAGTTAAATTATTACTAAAAGATAAAATAAAACTATAAATATTACCAAAAATTTTAATACCAATATGGAAAATTTAATTTCTTTTAAAAATGATATATCTTTATAAGATGATATATTTTATTCAAAAGAAGAATATAAAACCGAAGATAATAATGAAATGTTATATTCCTTTTAATCTTCAGAAAATACAGCGGGAAACTAGTATATAGATAAATCATTTGAGAAGTAATAAGATCATATAGATCCAGATCAAATAATTCACTTTTCTTAAACATCATTTGAATAATAGTAATAAGAAAGCAAAAGGTATCATTTAAAATTATTATTAATTATAGTACTGATCTATTTTCATAATTTTTTAATTATTTTAGATGATAAATGTATTATATTAAACTTAATTAATTATTTATCTAATTAATACACAGATAGTTATCTTAAAATTAAATCCCTTCATATATATATGCTAATATAATATATAATACATTAATATTAGGCTATGAATAATAGGTACATGCTATAAGTGCTTGTAGAAACAAAAAAAACTATTTTAGTATTACCCTATGATTATTTGCACAATATCTATTAAATTATTATAAATTCTATAATTAATATTTATAATAATTCTGATTTTATATGTTATTAACTTTCTTATAGTTTATTAATAATATATGAGAAACTTCAAATAAAAAAATAACCCAAGGAAACCAAATAAAAAAAAAATATAAAAAAATAAAATCAGATAATAAAAAACAAATGCTTACAAAATTTTTAATAAAATTAATTGGTAATATTTATGTTTTATCAAAGTAAATATATATATATTTTATTTTTATAGCTTTTATTGGTTTGCTTGTTGTAGTCTCATCATACAACAGTTTTTTATAGTGTGATACTATGATATAAACATGTATATCTAGTGGGAAAATGCCAAAAATTAAGTAATACTTTATAAAATATACACTCATATAATTATAATGTCCTTCATTTTCAAAGTACTACAAGATACTACTAATAAATTAATAAGATGATTTATACCAGTGATAATTAATGGAATCAATAAAGATCTGGATTGGAAACCAATCATATAATATATAATATTGATGATTAAATCGAAGCATCACAGATTGCTATTCTAGAAATATAATGCTAGTAATAATATAATAAATTTGACTATTTATTTATTTAGTAAGCTTAATATATATTTTAGAAATTGTTAATGGATATAGTTAAGTCAGTAACCATCATAAAATAACAATATTTTTCTATTATTTTCGAGAATTTGTCACAATTAACTGTTTTTATTGTTGATATGCCTTATTAGATAAAACCAGAATTCGATTTAATACCTCCATAATACTAAGTGAAAAGTAAAATTCTATAGAGATTTTCATTCTATACAATGTAAAATTAAATAAAAAACCGTAATAAATTAATTAGTAAATCATTAATAAAAATAATTATTAATATAGGAACGGAGATAGGGCATTTAATGTAGATAATTTTTTGGCAAATAAAGGACTAATTGAAGATTAATCTAATCTCAATTAACTAGATTTATAGTTTGGGTACTTTCATAACTAAATATTAACTTTAAATATATAAATTTAAATTTAACTTTCTTTTAGACATGTTGTAAATGGAAGATATTTTTTTGAGGAGGTAATAACACATTTCAGAGGCCATAATCTTTCTTTAGGAATATAAGGTGATTTTAGTGAGTGGATATAATTCATATATTAACTTTCTAAATTATCTTCTGTAACTAACTTGACCATTATTTTGCAAGATTTAGATTAATAGTATACATAAAGTTTTACAATTTATTATAATTTTTAATATGTATACATATATTTAATAAATAGATTTAGTAAAGTAGAATTATAAATGCTTCTTGATTAAATACGCTAGTTAATCAATTTATAAACATTAAGTTTGAAATTTTAAAAGTAAAAATACTACTTATATTTTAAATTAATTATATTTTTTATTAATAGAATTTATAGTTTTGATTCCACTGTTTTTTAAAACTAATTATCCTCCTTAAGTAATTTAATCGGTTTAGAGCTATAATTTTGGTATATGAAAGAAAATGTTGACTATTAATTTATAAAAAACTTCTTACTACCAGTTGCTCAGTAGTTAGTTACATTGGGTATAAGTGGAAACTCAAATTCAAATCAAAGTGAATTAAATAATATATTAAAATAAGCATACAAATTAGAAAAAATAAATTAATATAATCCAAATCCAAATACTAAATAGGAATATTATACTGTTAACCCTATAACAAAATAAAAATAACTTTTTTATTTTAATAATAACCCTATTATTCAAATTGGAATTCCAAACCAATAGGAGCCAAGTTATTGTCTTACAAGCCAAGTAACTCCCAATAATTGTACTTCTTGTCCCAGAGATAGAGTTTTAGATTTGCAAACTAAAAACTGTATAACTAAAGTGGATTGTGAAGATATGCCAAATTTTTTACCTGTAATTGGCTTATGTAGTTGCGAAGAAGGATATAATTATTTCGACGGAGAGTGCGAAAAAGAGTGTCCAAAAGGATATATTGAAAGAAATTAAATATGTTATCAATGTCAAGCATTAGAATGTAAGTAATGCTAAAGCAACAATCAATTCTAATGCCTTGTATGCAAACATTCCTATGTGTTAGTAAGCAATTACTATTGTAGCGAGGAATGTCCTTAAGATTAAGTGATATTTGAATAAAAATGTGTAGAAAAATGTCCAGAAAATACCTTTCAATACTAAAACATATGCTATATAGAATGTCCTTCTGGCACTTATGCATCTAATAAATAATGTATGAGTTGCAATTCTACATGCTAAACATGCTTGGACATTGAAGATCACTGCACTTCTTGTCATTTCGGAAAATATCTTATCACTGCTGATGGTAAATGTGTTACAAAATGTCCATCACTCGGCTACTTTTCTGATTACCTTTATCGATTGTGTAGGCCATGCAATCCTTTATGTGCCAAATGCACAAGTAAGAACTAGTGTTAATAATGTAAAAAAGAGTCTTATTTTTACGATGAATAGTGCTACGAAAATTGTCCTAATTCAACATTTCCAGATAGCGAATCTATGGAATGTATAGTGTGCTAATCCAGCTGTAACTCATGTGAAAGTTCAACTTCGTGCAAAAAATGTGAAGATTCATATTTTTTACTTTCTGGTGCCTGCTTATAGTAATGTCCAATGCATTTTTATGGTTTTAATGGTGAATGCTTGACAGAGTGTCCCAAAGAAAACTATTATGAAAATAATTTGAAAAACCTTTGCAGTCCTTGTTATGAAAACTGCCTTAAATGCAAGTCTTCTTCTTTAAATGACAATTGCACAGTCTGCAAAGAAGGATTTTATTATATTGATAAATCTTGTGTTGAGTCTTGTCCTGAATAGTTCTATGGAAATAATGAAACAATGAAATGCGAAGCATGCCCTTTGAATTGTTTATATTGTTCAGCTCAAGATCTGTAAATAGTTTAATATAAATTTTAATAAATTTTTTCATTAATAATTTGATTAAAAATAGTGTTATAGAAAATATAATGGCAAATAGTACTATAAAAACTCAAATAAATTCTCGTTCTAGTGATTATGAAACCCTTGAATGTTAGACCTGCAATTATAATTCACAGAATTACAGAGGTACTTGTGTAAAAATATGCCCAAAGGGATACTATGGATTTAACAGACATTGTGTAGAAAAGTGTCCTGAAAATTTCTATTCTTAAGATAATGATCGATTATGTCTTTTATGCGACAGTCCCTGTATTAATTGTGTTGATTTTGCATAAAATTGTACTGAATGTATTTCAGGACTTTATGCTTTTTAAGGCAAATGCTATTAAACATGTCCTGAAGGAAGCTATTTACCACAAGAGAAAGAAGAAAAGTTATGCTTTTCATGTGAAGAGGGATGCAAAAACTGTAAGATTTAAGCTAATTTGTGTATTGAATGTCAGAAAGGATATCTTTTGAAAATGTTTACATGCATCAAGTAGTGTCCTTATGGACATTATATAACATTAAACAATACATGTGAAATATGTTTTATAACATGCACTTCATGTACCTTAGCAAATAATATATGTCAAAGCTGTATAAAAGGATATCAATTAGTTGGAAATTAATGTTTGTAAAAATAATTATGAATTTAAATTTTTAAAATAAAGAATGAAATAAATATACTTATATATATATATTGTTGGTATATTGAAATTAAATACATCTTTAATCTATATTTAAAATAATTATTATTAGATTTCCATGTGAATATTAATATAATTTTAAATAAAAATATCACAACATACTTTATGATAATCAATCAATTAATTAAAAAAATAACTAAAGCTGGAATTTTAGTTGTATAATAAATATATATATATTTTAATAGTTATTAATTGATTTTCTTTACTCAACTATTATTACAAAAATAAAGTGATCACTAAAACTAATAATTTATATATAAGCGAGTATAGCAAATTAAGAATAAGTTGTTAAAATAAAAAAAATAATACTAAAAGAGATATTTTAAAGCCTTTAGATAATAAACAATCAGTTATATATTAAAATATCATGAACAAGTATGAAATTTTGGGAGTAGTAGGAGAAGGAGCTTATGGAGTTGTACTTAAATGTAGAAATAAATAAACATAAGAAACAAGTAAAATGATAAAAATATAAATTTATAAGCAACTGAACAGTATTTAAGTTTGATTTATAATTTTCAAAAGAAGAAAATAAAAAATAATAATTAATAGTAAAGCATGAAATACTTCAATTCAATAAGATTAAATTCAAAAAATTATTTAAATATATGTTCATATTTTCAATAACCTAAATTATATGTTTATGGTTTTTTATTATACTTATTAGTGGCAATAAAGAAATTTAAAGAAACGGATGATGATGAAATAGTTAGAAAAAATATATAAAGAGAAGTAAAAATGTTACGTCTTTTGAAACATTAAGGAAATATAGTTGAGTTGAAAGAAGCTTTCAAAAGGTAACTATAGAAATATTATAATTATTGTATGGTTATTAGTGAAACTTTCAGTTACTTAGATTAAAAAAAAAACAAAGGGTTATTACAATAAGCATAACTGAAATAGAATTTTTTAAAAAACAACAAATAAATTATTTATATCAATTAAATGATTTTTTAATCTCAATTCTAATTACTAGAAAAGGCAGAATATATTTAGTCTTCGAATATGTAGAAAGAAATTTATTAGAAGTGTTAGAAGAAAAACCAGACGGCTTAGATGTAATACTACACCTTGCCATTAATATTTATATCATAAAAAATTAATAAATTATTATTTTTTTGTAGCCCGATTTTATTTGCAAAATAATATATGATTTATTACTCGCCATATAGCATTGTCACGGTAATGGAATACTGCATCGAGATGTAAAGCCTGAAAACTTGCTTGTTAGTAATGAAGGAATTCTTAAATTATGTGATTTTGGATTTGCAAGACCATTGGCCAGTCCAAACGAACCATTAACTGATTATGTGGCCACAAGATGGTACAGATCTCCGGGTATGCAATTTCTTGAATTTAGAGATTATATTATATCGTTTTAATTTAATTTAACTATCAATAATATGTTTAGAATTGCTCTTAAATTAGCAATATTCAATTGAAGTTGATCTGTGGGCTACTGCATGTATTATGGGGGAATTAATAGATGGTTAACCTTTATTTCCAGGAGAAAATGAGATTGACTAATTGTATTTAATTTAAAAAACCCTTGGGCCTTTGACTCCTCAGTAATAAGAAGACTTTTTAAAAAATCCAAGATTCTTGGGTAATAATTTTTTTAAAAATAAGGAATTTTATTTTATATCTTTTTTAATATCTAGGTATGAAATTTCCTGAGATCACTAAACCTGAAACAATAGAAAGAAGATATTTGGGAAAAATTGAAAAAAAAGCATTGAATTTTATGAAATCTTTGTTGAAGATGGATCCAAAGGCAAGATTAACAGCAGCATAAGCTCTAGATCACCCTTATTTTAGCGAAATAAGAGAATAATATGCAGCAAATAATTAATAGAAATAATAGTAGCAAAGTTAGTAGCAGTAATAATAATAATCGGAATAAATAAATTAGTAAAAATAATAGTAGTAAGTAAATAGAAAATAATATAATTAGGAAAATGGCAATAGTAAAATTATAAATAATAAATAAAATCTTTAAAAATAAGCAAATGGTATTTAATAATATTAATATTAAAATAATCATGATATGAATGCGCCCTCTGAAAGAACTATAACAAACCATGGCATTGAAGATAAATAAACTCCTTCTATATCTGGAGAATAATCAGTAAAACCATTTATAATATTTGTTTTAATATAATATATTTTCCTAAAAAACCAAAAGCCATAAAATAAATTGAGCAGAGAAAAATAAAATCATGGAATGGAATAAAGAATAGTAAAATAGCAATTCAAATTAATTATTTTTTTTAAAGTAATATTATCAGTGATTAATGTTTATTACTAATAGAATTAGAATAAAATTTCGCACAATAAAGGTAACATTCCCTAATACTTAAACTCATAAAAAATAATGTAAAATAACATATATAATTACAATATTTAAAATGGTAAAAATGAAATTGTTTAATTTTATATAAATTAATACGTAAATTATTCAATATAATCATTAACTGTTCAGATTTTCGAATAACATCACATACTCAGCAGCCGAATCATCATAACAGTCCGGCTATTAATTATCCTAACACCTATATACAAGGAATGCACATATAAAACTAAGATGTAAGAGGTAAAAGTTAGATGGACAATTATCATAACAGTAAATAAAATTATAATGATACAGATAATTTTAATTCAAATTAAAAATTAGATAATGCTGTTAACTCTTCATAGCCAGGACCTAATGCTTCAAGATAGAAATTTGTAAAAAAAAACCTAAGTCTCAATAAAATTCATAAAACTTTCTATCAATCATTCGGAGCCCATGGATAATAATAACATTAACCCTATGGAAGCTCGAAAAAAAATCCATAAATTGAATAAAATTATCTAAATGTGATAGGAGAGGGAAAATAAACAGCGGGTGGTTCTATCTTACCATAAATTAAATAGCAGTAGTTAGCAAAATAATAAATAGATATTAACAACTTTGTAAGATTTTATATAAAATAAAAATATTTTGGATTTTGTTTGTATTTAAAATTTCATTGTTAATTTAGGGTTCAACTTCTCAAGGCTTTAATAAATTATATTATTAAACACCTTCAAATCATATGCATTAAAATAATGTAAAATAAGTAAAATAAACCATAAAACTAATAGTTAGATTTTTTATATTTTATTTTTTTCTTAGACATAGTCGCAATAATAATAATAAAGAAATGGATAGTTTACAAGTCTGGGAAATTCTTAACATGTTGGGCATAACTAAAACAGATTAATTAATGATTTTAATATTCACAAAATATAGAATTTCAATGTAATCTATAACACAAATACATATAACTATAATGTTCCTTAAGCGTAAACAACTAGTAATAAAACTATGAAATCATATAAAAAAAATATTGAAAAGCAATACTCATGCCCTTTTCTATTTTATTTTTATTAATTATTAATAATAATAAAAAATATCAATAGAATAAAAAATAGGAGGTAGGATAAAATAAAATATAAAATTATAGAATTATCTTAGTAACTTAACATTAATAATAATATATATTATTTTTTCCTTATGATATTATTCTTTAATTTAATATAAATTTGATAATGTATTTTATAATAAAATTAATAATTACTTATATATATATATGCTTTATCAAGTTATTCTAATTTAGTATTTATTTAATTACTTTAATATCTATTATTTATTTATTTATTTATTTATTTATTTATTTATTTATTTATTTATTTATTTATTTATTTATTTATTTATTTATTTATTTATTTATTTATTTATTTATTTATTTATATATATATACTTATCAAAATTATATTTTTTTAAAAATTTATAATCTCAATATTTAATTATTTAAATTATTATATGATTGTAGAATTACTTTATACAATAATAATTTATGTATATTGATATATTTTGTATATTATATACTATTAAAATGTATAAATAATTATAAAATTAATAAATTGTAAAATCATCCTCATTAGTTTGAAGAGTAATAAGTAAATGGTCTAAATATATATTGAGTTTTAAACTTGATATTTCTTATCATTTTTTATTTTGCTTTGACTTCATTCTCATTAAATAAACTCTTTACTTATGAAATCCTCATTAATTACTAAAATAAAATTTCAAACTCGGAATTCAAAGATTGTGAAGCATATTTAGAAATTAAACTTTATAGAAACTCGAATTCCAAGTACAATTATTTAACTTCTATTGCTGGTTTTCTTTAAATTTATTTTAGTTTACTATTTATCAATTAAAATAACTCAGCTAAGCACTCTCTAAAAATGTCTTCTCCCAATTAATAGGAGCAATGTTCTACTGTTTCACTATAAAATTGCAACAAACTAGTTCCGATTTCTAGCATTCCATATCTAATTTTAACAATAAAAACGATTTAGATATATTAAAATTTAATTTTTTTTGTATTTAAATACCTCAAGTCAAATGCTTGTTCTTAATGTTCATTAAAAAGAGCAAAGTTGTAAACCATATTCCAATCCTTTTTGTATTCGATTTAAGATTTTATTTCTTTACTCATTTAAGTATCAGGATCAGGATTCATACTTTCTAATTAGTTTACATGATCTAATATTTAATTTAATTATTCTTTTAAGGCCTTTTCTTTAAATTAAATACGTAGCTAAGTAATAGTTTATTGCAAGAACTTTGTTAATTTATTCAACATAATTTCAAGAAATACTCTTTTTTTCAAATCTTCCTAAATTTTAAAATCATTAAATAGAGTTTCGCAAATATTATTCAGAATGTTTTTGTTTGCCATACTGTCAAAATCTAGAATACATATCAGAATATCATTATTAGTTTGTATGACATTTTCTAGGAGAAATTTAACACCATTTTCAAAAATTTTAAAGAAAAAATCTGAGATCAAGGGGAGATTTTATACCGTAATCTATTTGAATTTGTGCAAACTTTTAATAGTGCTGAATAATTTGCATACAATATCCTAGAATCCCTCAGTAAGATTAGAATATTATATACCATATATATTCTTTTAAACATTTGAAATCGTAAGATGTTTGGAATACAACATTTTATCGCACTACTGAAGAAGCAGTTTTTTAAGCAAATGAAATATAGAATTATTTAGGTTTTAAAGTAAATGGGGATGGTAATTTATATCAAGTTTTTAATAGAACTTTTCAATTCGTTTCTGAATTTTTGACAAAATAATCACATCCTGTTTAGACTGGGCAAACGATTCGGGTGAGTTATCAGTCAGAAATTTGAATTCAAACTATCCATCTATCTTTTATTAAATTTCTTCAATACCTAAAAAAAATTAAAATTGCATGAGTAAGATATAATAATATATTTTTATTATTTATTTATTTTTTACCTTTGAAAATTTTTTGAAATATTTCTTCAAAAATAGTTTTGACTAATTGAACCCTCATTGATTAGGCCTCTAAATTTTACAGTTTATAATTATAATCTCCCTTCTGGTAACTATAACAAATTTAATAAAAGGTTCGTAACTTTGGGAGAATCTGTCTAAAAAAATTATAAAGTTGCTGCGTATCAATCTCTTCGCCTTAGAATGCTACGTTGTTATTCTACAATTAGAAAATAAATTTATTATATCTATACATAGAGTTAGATAATTGTAAAAAGTAAAAGTTACCTTAGCAAATTAGTTAAGACAATCCCCATCTTCATTTATCAAACTAAGACTTGCCAGTAACTAATTCTGTTTCTATTATTTTTCTAACAAAGCCTTTTAAACTGTTGTTAATTCTTACTCCTGTTCTTATTTTTAAATCTCTTTAGTTTTTTCTTCTTATTGCAGTTATTCAAATGACTCTGAATAGTTTTCGAACAAGGACTTACTTATCAAACTATTGAAATATTGCAACAGATTTTATAATATCTTTTAAACTGGATTTTGCTACCCCTTCTTATTAACAGGTACCTTATCCGATTAGGAAGAAAGCATACTACTATCCAAATCAATAAGTATGGAAACATATTCATTTATCTTATTCACATCTTTTAAATTTTCTTCTATCTAATTTTCTATTTACTTTATAGCAATCACGACTATTTTTTCAATTTCTTGAAACAAAGTCTTAAGAAAATATTTATAAAATAATTTAAAATTAAAATCAGATAAAACAAAATTCTATAATTACTCTAAAAATAGGATAGTGTTAAAATTTTTTAATGTATGGATGGTTTTCCTGATATAGACGGACTATGTTGCTGTATTCATTTTTATTGTAAAATCTTTTAAACTATTCTGGCAATTACACTAAAAAAAGATTTTTGGCCAAAAATATCTGAATTTTTCTTAATTTTTCATACTCTATTCGTTTAGTATTAATATCTATAGAAATTTATCCAACCTAAGCATCTATTTACTTTAATGAACTGCCTAGACTGCAAAAAATTGAAGTTGCTGGGTTTTTATTAATTAAAATAAACTCCTTTTGTATTCTGTTTATTCCTCTCTCTACCAAAAAAAAATCATCGAAGTAATGGAAAACCATATACTTATTGATCTGCGCCTATTATACATTGCTTTCCTCTAAGGTATTGATGGCTTATTCTAATTTTTTGATTTTGTATTTTTATGCAAAATGGATAGAAATAAACAAGGGTCAAAATCTGGCGAATCAACATGCACTTTTTCCAACAATTCATCAATTTTTTATTTCAATTTATATTTATATTATTATTCAATATCCTCTTCTTCCTCCTCTTTTCCCTAATCTTTTTTTTGTTGTTTTTCTTTTTGTTCTACTACAGCATCTCTATCTCCTAAACTACCAAGTCTTGAATGAAGGGCTCTAAATTTATTTTGTCTACTTTTGTGTTAAAGATTTGCTGAGCCTTACTCTTTCTTGACCTTACATAAGAACGGCGCGGCAAAACAGAATTTTCTCGCTTCCTATTACTGTCTCTTTAACTTTCCTGGCTTTCACAGGTCAAAATTTAGAGTGGATCGTGCAGAGTTCTCAGATAATAATTCAAATTTCTAGTGTAATTTGTGACCGAAATTTATTCGAAAAAGTGCTTCTCCTGCTGCAATTTTCTTATTCGTTTTTGGTATAGAGAGCTTTTGTGATTTTCACTTAATCTTGAGTGTTCGTCTAACTCTTCTTAAGTATATGATTTTTTTTCTTAATTTAATAAAGCTTCCTTTTGAGCCTCCCCATCATCTTGCCACTAAATTACAATTGTTTTGTGTGAATTTTTGTATTATAAGCTTTGCTTTTATAAATAATATTTTTTACTTCTTAACTTTCTTCTGCTTTGTTTTACTTTAACCATTACTGAAAAACTGTATTCCCCTTTTTACTTTTAATGTAGGTGGTAATATCTAAGTGCGGCCTTTTCGCCATAATCATTCTTGCAATTTTAAACCCAGTCTCATTATTTTTATTATCTGCCAATATATGATAATCTAATTTCATTAACTTAAATTCATCTTCCTTTGATAATTTAATTATTTTTTTGTGATATATAAAAATTAAACCAATTATATATAATTAGTATTAAAATTTACTTCTAAATTTTTAAAAACGTTAAAAAACATAACCTTTTAGGGAGCTTCAGTAAGACATCTATAAAGTAGTCTTATAGCGTAATAAGAAGAATTTTTTTTTCTTAAACTCTCAAACCACATAACTCGACTAATCCTTTAT
Source organism: Miamiensis avidus (assembly GCA_037039885.1). Taxonomy (NCBI): domain Eukaryota; phylum Ciliophora; class Oligohymenophorea; order Philasterida; family Glauconematidae; genus Miamiensis; species Miamiensis avidus. The sequence continues at coordinate 298,732 of JAWVGU010000079.1, forward strand.
ACCCTTCATCTTCATCTCCAAGCATCAAATCATAAACCTCTTATTCAGTAGCGAACTATATTTTCTGGTTAAAAATATAGTCTTCTAACTTTTTTAAATGGATACTTATTTTAACTCGGATTCCTTTTAAACTTTGCCTGATAGATTTCAAAAATTCTTCCACAATTTACGAACTTTTTTATTCCATTTCTATTTATATATTATTTTATTACTATTTTAGAATTATAAAATTTATTCACTTGAACAAGTTTATTTTTCTTTATATTAAATTATATAAAAACTCATAAATTATGCAGATTTAATCTTCCATTATAATATTCTTATTATAAAAAATTGAAAATAAAAAAAAAAAAACTAAAAGAATACATTTTTTTATAAAAGCCATAAATTAAAAATAATTATTTCTAACACTATATAATTTTAAATTATAATATATTAATAATTATAATAATAAAATTTGTCATTGATATGGTACATTTATTGCTATGATATGTATATAAAATTATAACTATTTATTGTAATTATAATCATCATTATCTTAAATCTATTAATGATAAATAGCTGTATGTAATAAATATGGGCATTATATTCTATTACATAAAGATATCTATTATTGATAAATCACTTTTTAATACTATTAAATATTAATTAATTATTATTTCTAACCATTAAATTTATTAGCCATATATTAATTAAAGTTAAAATAATATTTTTCAGAAACTGGAATCTGATAACTTACTAAGATTAAGTTCTTCCAAATTTTTTTATATATTTTCATCCATGTTTGAATCCTTGTGATCAATATCTTATAATATCTTCTATAATTCTGAATTAATTGTAGGGTCAAGTTTTTTAATATTTTTGGAAATACAAGACAAAACATCCCCATAATGATCCTTCGTAACTACATATATTGGTAAGTCTTTCTAAATTGTATTAATGTACCCACAAATATATATCAGATAAGTATCGCTTGCATCTTTCAAGGTAGATTCTACTTTTAAGTAATAAGGACATCTTGCTTTTTATTCAGTTTTTATACTTACTATATCAACACATAAAGCATATTCTAATAAAAAAATTAAAAATTATTATATCTTAAAAAAAATTTCTTTTATAATATATTACCATTTGAAGGACATTCATAATTTAAAACATTTTCTCTGTCTACAAGGTATATTCTATCATAATAGCATTCCAATATATATTGTCCTAAGTCTTATTACTATATACATTTAGATCCTTATTTATTATATTAGCGGTACTCGGGATCAATAATACTTTATTAGAAATTTGTTATATAGAATTTCTCAAGAATTGAGATGAAAATTTATTTTTCTACTTGTTTCTTAATTCTTCTTCTAGCGCAAAATGCTTCGCCATTATACTAGCATTTCCCTTCCCATATTTATTCTTAATTATGGCATAAAATTTAGTTATATTCGATATCTGGGAGTTTATTAGGAATTTTGTTTTTCATAAAATACTCATTCAAAAATCCTTTTGGATTTTCCTTGTACCTATCGTCTTATACTTTAATTTTGTTAACTTGTTATTATTATTCCATTTTTTGTATTTAGTGTAAATTATATTTGTATATTTATTTATTTTTTTAATTAGTTTATTGGTAAAGTCAATCAGTTAAAAATAATTATAATATAAATTTGGTGTATATATGTGTAATATTTTTAAAAAATAATCTATATAGAAAGAATATTAATTTAAAACTTATAAAGTTTGATTATCTCATTTGGCATTTTTATAAAAGTAATACTTGGAGTATTAAATCTGATAGTACTTAAATAATAATTATTATAATTAAAATCAATACCTGATAATACTTTCATTTTATTAGAGCCAAATACTTATAAAATCTAATAAATTATGGATTTATAAAATATTGTAAAATTAAATTTATATATCAAGCTCTTGTTTTTCCGTAATCTATTTTGGCTTTTAAGTGATTAACTTTATTTTATAAAAACTCCATTTATTTTTAAGGATTAGTAGATCTTTAGCTTAGAAGGATATCCTTTTTGTTTTTGAATAATTAATTTTAAAATATTTCTTGCAAGGACAATCCTTTCCCTCTTTTAATAAAGTAATACAAACCAAAAGTTTCGACCCCCAAAGCCAACAAATAGGAAATAGGTTCAACGAAGTCCCAACCCCATAGGAAATAAGTCATATAGAATAATATGGCTCCTTAAACAATATTTAAAAATAAAATTGTTTTAATAAAGTTGTTGGATTTTCTTTCGGCCTGAACCTCAAGTTGTTCTATTTTTTACTTTTCCTATTCCAATTATCTACGTGTAAAGTATATATATTAATTTATGCAATTGTAATACAAAATCAAAACAAATTTGTTATAAATTACTTTAGCAAATTATTATAAATAGCAACTTTGTTTTATACATTAACACTATCGTTCTTTTCGCTGAAAACTTCGATGGCTTCGTTTGCTACCTACTATATTTCTTAAATTGAATAGCCTTGTTAATTTGGGTATTTAGTATCCAAAACTTATTTGTAAATATTAATAAAATTATTCAAAACTTCGGCATCTAAAATAGGGATTTCTTATTTGGCGAACCATTAGTCTTATTAAGTATTATTAAAAAAGCTAAAAAAAATATAAAATTATAGCTAAAGGAATTAGATCTTTTCAATTAAATTAACAAATGAAATGTATTTTACGCTGCATTTCCATTTTTCAAATCTACATCAAAGGCATGGTTTTTATTGTTGATATATAAGTCAATATGATTATTTAATGCAAAATCTAAAAAATTAACATTTTTATCGAATAATACTTCATCGTTAAATTTAAATTAAATTTATCTAATTTTATCATCCTCGTTTTTTAAAATTTCTTCTAACTCTTCAAAGGTAGTGTGTTATTTGATAATAAATTACTTTGCCGCTTACTCAGAATAATATAGATTCATTTTAACGTTCATTTCTGACAATTTAAAAATAAATAATTATATAATGTAGAAATATTAATATTGAATTTGTTTCTTTATGGAAATAATATTGCATGTTAGGCAGTTTCAAAAAATCTTATTTAGTTTTTATTTATATTTTAATAAATTTTTCTTACCATTTTCCATTGAAGAATAATTGTATATTCCATAAGATGGAGTTAATCTAGAAACATTAAATCTTTTCGCTAAAGGAATTAAATTTTTTAACATGATGTATTTTTAAAATCTATTGTATTTGAAAATTTAAGGAAATATTTTATTTTAAACGTTTTTTATTATATAATATAAGTATATTTGGTTTTGTTTTAATGAAATAATTCTTATAATAATAAAAAAAGGTTGTGAAATAATATTAAAAATTTGTTAAAAACATTATATTAATGTATTTAACACAATTATAAAATTCATGAGTATAGTAATTTTTTAAATATTCTCTTTATATCTATATAATTTTCTATTTTGAATCAAATGCATAATATATTTTCTAAATAATTTCTTTAGTAACTTTTATGAATAGATTTTATTGTTATATTAATATAAGCTAATTATATGATTGGTTGTTTATAATATTAATAAAGTAGCATAATACATTAAAAAATTTTTATTTTAATACCATACAATTAATGAATTAAGATCTCTATAACAAGCCATAAAATCCTTTTACTTTCGATTTAGCAAAGCAGTCGTTTGAAAACTTTGATAATTAAAATAAAATAGAATATGCAAAGCTGTAAATCAATTTTATAAATATAGTCCACACACATTTTCATAATTTTAATTAACTGTAAAACAAGATGGAGAAATGATGAAATGAAAAACTTCTTAATAGACAAGATTAAAGATCAAAAATTGAGAGGAGAAATAGATTTAGAAAAAAAAATAACAGAAAAAATGATTATTACAGAATATTGGAGGTACTGGATGTCATTACCACAAAAAGAAAAGCTAAAATTAATATATACATATCCCTCACTTACGTAATACATTTATATAATAAATAAAATAGTAGACTATTTATTTCAAATTTATAGAAAAGATGACATGTAAAAGCTTAATAATATCGTTTAAGAAGAAAAAAGTAAGTAGTTCTATTGGGCCACAGGGTGTACGGGTGTTACATTGGGCTGTTATAAATTATTTTGGGCGAAAAAGAAAAGATTTTACAATTTTTATAGAAGACCCGCTCCAATTATTTTCGGGAGACCTCTTTTTGGATACAAGGCATCGAAAGTATTAATAAGTTATATTGTTTTAATCATTATTTTGATATATGTCTATCCATTTAAATTTTGCTTAGGTTATATTTTCTGTATTGTTTTTAGAAGTTTTTTGGATAGTTTCTACCAATTATTTTTTCAACAAAAGCATTCCCGTAAAAATTAGTAAATCAGGTATTTTAGATAAGTACGGAGTAGATATTGAGGAACAAAATTATTGATAAATAAGTAATGAGGATTTCAAATTATAAATTTAGCATTTTCATTATAATTTATTATTATTATATCATTGTAATATTAATAACTAGATATATTTTAAAACCTTCAATAGTAGTGTAAATTACTAATTAAAGAATTGCGTATGTATATATATATAAATTTCGCAATATTATTTTTAAAAAATGTAATCAATAAAAAGATTATATTTTTATTATAAAAAAAATATTCATTATTGTTTAAATGGCATAACTGGAAGATTTATTGCATAGACTTGTATAAGGTTAGCAATATCAGAAAATTATTATTTCTTACCACTGCCTATTCTAGATATAATTTAATCTGTGGATTCTAAAGCCCTTTATTATATTTATAAATGTAGATTTTTGGTATTTTGTTCATTATTTAGATGTTCATCGTATTTTTTACTATCTTTTATTTATTAGAGCTGATATTCAATGTCTTATAGCTCTCTCCTATAAATATTTTAAATAAATTATTATATTACTTTTAGAAATAATAATATAAAATAGAGAAAATATTACTAGCTTTCAAAATTGATAATATACAACTTTAAACTGATTCTAATCTTTTTAGTGAATAATTAATTATTTTTAGCAACGGCTCAAGTCTTTTGTCAAGTTACTGAACATTTTAATTCTTTTATATAAGTTTATCTTTTAACCTGTTTATGGCTTAAGCGTTTTTTAATTATTTTAACTTATTTACTTGGGTTTAGCTTTCTTTTTATTTATCTAAATTAATATCTTCTATTTCTTCATCCTCTTCTTCATCTAAGTCGTAGCAGTCGTTTTATTTTTCTTTATCTTTTTCATCATTATTTAAATTATCAATTTTACTCAATTGTTTAAGTATATCATAATTTTAACATTATTATTTTTTCAAATACTCATAAATTTTTCTGTAAACTAAAAGCAATGGAAATATTTGATAAAAACTAGTAAGAATTTATTATTGCTATTAAACAAAATCTTCATTAATCACGCGCTTTTAATAATACTGGTCTATATACTCAACAGTTTAAAATAGTTTGAAATAATCATATGGTTCATTTTCTATGATTGTCTTCAATTTTTGGTAATTCTAATCACCTTCTTATACTTAAGTCAATTAAATTGTCTAATTTTTATCTTTATTCCACCAATTGGAAATATACGAAAATGCTCTGGCTCCCTTATTTACAGCAAATTGCAAATTATCAGTTGTAGATTTCATAATTTGCTGGTATCCTAATGACTGATCTTTATCCTATATTTTTATTTTTAATAGAAAATTAATATCATAATGCAAAATTTAGACATATTTTACAGATTCTTTTGTTAAAAAGGTATGCAAATCCTCATCCTCTTAAAAATCCTTATTTTAAACGATCAAATTGAGGTAAACTTCTAGCTGCCTCCTTCTCTCCTCACTGATATCTTCATTTAATTTATTTTCGTAGAGACTTGTATTTGGGAGAGGACATATTGCCGATCCAGGGTATTTTTTAGTAAGATATTAGTTTAAGAACACAAATTCTCTAAATCTATGTAAAAAATAGTTTTAAATTGTTAATTATTATAGATAACTTAAAATTATTGGATTAATTTAAATAACAATAACCTTTTTTCAACAGTGAATTTTTCCAATTAATCTTTCTAAATCTCCACCTCTATTTAATAAGAAACGTATTCTCCGAATAACTATTCTGCTGATTTGCTAAATGTGGGAATAACAATTTTTTTATAAATTGAATTATTTTCTTATTTTCTGCAATCGCATTCATTAATGTGATCCTCAAATTGTTCATATTTTATATTTTCATATGCGCACCCTCTTTATCTGGTTAAAGTAATTAAATATTATTTCATTTGATTAAAAATATTTAAGTATAATAATTCTATTTTACTGAAATGGACATCTGAACACAAGTTTATGTAGCAATTTTTTAAGTTTCTTTACTAAAAATTTTTTTTGAACTCGTGTGAACTATTGAAACACAAAGACGAGCCTTATTTTTTTGAAATTATTCGATGCATAACAGACAAAATATATCTTCATCTTCTTGACAATTTTCACATTCTTAGCAAGTGACAGGATTCCACACTATATTACTACATATTTTGCACATAAATTCTTTATAATCTTACTGTTAGATATTATCATTTATCCAGGTTTCTCTAAGACCATTTTTTATAACTACTTTTTCTAATGATGTCCATTCCTCAGGGAATTCAACATAATTTTATTATTATTCTTGATTGTTTTAATCAGATTGATTCATAGCTAATTTTATATAATATAGTAAATTTCTAAAAAGAATTGTTTTTATTGTTCTTATTGGGTATATTAATTATTAATTTTCTTATACTTTATAAATCTGATATAATCAAGAAAGAAAATATTAAAAATCATATATTCCTTTTTAATTTATTAAATCTAAGTTTTCTATATTTTTTGCTATATCTAATATATAACATTTATTTTTCTATGAATATTATTATTGTTTTTTTTTTTTTGATAATATCTTTTCTTGTAAATTATCTTTATTTTTAAATTTCAAGTTAAATTTAAAACTTTGTGAAATTAATTTTATAATTAAATTAAACGATTTATTTTAAAATATTTTTTTATTTTATTATTTTATCTAATTAAATCTAATAAATAAAATAATTTATTAAAAAAAAATTAAATATAATTTAATTATAAGACAATTCATTATTTATAGTAAGTTTTATATATTTGTAATATGAATCATTAAAATTTAGCAAATATTACTGAAATTTATATTTTTTTGTAAAAAAAATTATGTAAATTAATTTGGAAATTAATTTATAAAGTTATTAATTTTTTAATAGTGTTTTTTATAAAGGAATGTATAAAAATGATTTGTAAAAATTAATTTCGAATTAAACAGGGAATAAATTTTAAATAATAATATGATTAATGAATAATGATAGAAGCCAAAAAATTTGTTTTATGGTTGAAAAACCACACTATTATTATATTTACTCAAGTTTTATTTATTTTTACAGCCTATTTTTAATATTCAAGTGAACAAAATAAACTGATTTAATTTAATCACAAAAAAATTATTAAAAACCAATAAAAAGTATTAATAAAAATAAAAAAGAAAATTAAATCAACAAGGAACCCAAAAAAATTGCAATTACAAAATGTAATCGAATAATACTGTTGAATCCAATGAGTTGTTAAACCCCTTTTAACAAAAATATCAAAGTTTGTTGAAAAGAATGAACAACAGTTAGTAAAATAAATATTAGTAACAAGCATAGTAACTAAGTGATAAGCAGCACCATTTATTGCCTACTACGAAATGGAGTGGCAATTTAAAAAACGAGTATCTTTTTGGAAGAGAAGAAAGAAAGAAATCAGCTCCTCCCAAGTAAGAAAACTCCAAAATAGCTTCCCTTACACTTAAAAGTGCAGTCAACGCCCCCTCCTATACCATTAAAAAGTCAGAAACCTTAGCCACTTCAAATGGAAGTGAAAAAGACTCGTCTTTTTTCCAAACGCCCCTCAACAAAACGACATAAGATAAGGTTATTGAAATGTAAAAAAATACTTCTTTGCTCTTTGTTCCTCAAGAAGACCAAATGAATAACAGTGCTTTATAGCCCCCGCTAAGATACAGGAATAGTTACCAGCAATTTAGTCGATCTAAATCTCCGAGAGAAATTGGGACTTACAGCATGTAAATTAATTCTAATAATCTCACAGTTAAGAATGATTCTTCCAAAGTACTAAACAAATCCCCCTCTTCCTCATACATTATCACCAATGGAAAATCTCTCAATAGAACTTCCACTTCTCCGCTTCCGCAACAAGTCAATACTAACATTGCGGTGGTTGACTTGTCCAAAGAACTCTAGAATTTAAACAAAACTTAGGTTAATAATAAAAATTCCAATATGAATAATACAAATTCGAGTCAAAAATTAAATAGCCTTAATAGTGAAGATTATTCCCAAAAAAGAAAAATGTAGTTGTGATTGACTTAGCCTCCTAATTTGCCCAAAAGAAGGAAGAAGTGTAATAAGAACCCAAACAAGAATTAAAAAGGGAATTTAATAGCAACAGTAAATTAACTAAAACTCATAATAATAATAGTTGCCAAGACCTGCTATCTGAAACAAAAAAATTGGCTTAAAAACTTAGTACAAGTAATAGTACCTTTCTTAAGAAAAATACATTCAATGAAAGAATGAAGTAGTCCTTTTTAGAACACGAATCCAAAAAACAGCTTTACAAGTCTCAAGCAAAGCACTTATCCCGTCCGAAAACAGACATCCAATTCAACAGATCTCTGACCTAAGGCTCATTGAAACAATAGAGTCAGGATAAAATGGATCAACTTAGAAAAATGGACTCCCTATCGAGTCAGTCCAGCAACCAGTAATAAAAAGGAAAGATTTCTACATTTAATCAGGAAAACTATTAAGAAGAGGAGGAAGGATAAGAAAAATAAGAATAATAAACAACCACAGAAACAAAAAAAAATAACAATTTCGGGAAAAAAGTTGGCTGTGGAGCACAACAGCTGCAGATTTACAACAGTATTAAGAAGAGCCAAAGAAATTGCATAAAAAAAATGACAGCATAAGCAGTACCGGCAGCAAAAGAAAAAGCACGAAGGCCATGAGAACAAGCACCATATTTGGAGAGGACATGCAACCGATGAATAGTAGTTGTTCTCAAAAAGAGAAAATAGAAAGATTCCAAATCACGAGAAAGAGAAATGACACACTGTCGAAATCTTTCGACATTAGTCTTAATAAAAGTGTGAAATTTGCTGATTTATTAGAAGAATAGTTCCTAATAAATGAAGAAGACGATGAAGAAGAGTCAAGCTTTTTGTAGTCAAGCCAAGAAGCTGATAAAAGGAGGGAAAGAAAACAGTCCAAGAAGAAAGCTAAAGTCTCTTACTCAAATGCCAAAACTTGCGTGACAAAGAAATCAGCTCTGAAAAACGACTCCTTTGGATTCAATGCTATCAATAATGAGTTTTAGTACAATAACTAATCTATTAATGATACAGATATGAGTTCTTTTGCAAATTATTGATTGAATAAGGAAAGTAATCTGTCAATCTTTATCAATAATAAAATATTAAATTATCATTATAAACTATAATCAAATATAACTATATATATGTGTAATTATTTTGTATGTCTAATTAATAAAATATAAATTATTTTGTAAATTTTTTTTTAAATACTTATTTTTTAATAAAAGTTATAATTTTTATTTATTCTATATAGCTGAATTATTTAATAAAATAATTCAAAAATTATTTAATAAAATAATTCAAGAATTATTTATAAAAATTTCTATTTGTTATTGTATATAATATTATACTTAATTTAATGAAAACAAATTAAGAATTATGATATAAATGTATAATTAAACACCAATAGAATAGTTTTTTGGAATTTATTAATCTTCGAAAGGGCTACATACTAGCAACCATTCTACTACTTTTATATTTTTCTTTATTTCGATTTCTCTCTCATATAAAAATACATACCCTTTGATTTATATATTTTTCTCTGTACAATCTAATATAAGGTAAAGCTACCATAAATTGCTATAGTTAATTTTTATATTATTGCCTGCTTGTTTTCTTAACCTTGCTTCGCTCCTAAAAATAAAGGAAAAATTATAAAGCATAATAAAAGAACTTGTAAGCATAAAAAGTTGTATAAACGAAAAAAACAAAAACAAAATTATAAAAAACCAGATTTTAAAAATTGTAAAAGAAAAATATTACGAATGAAAACCATGTCCGAAAATAGCGTTAAGGGAGGAGTTAGCGTAGAAAATAATTTTGAATTGGCTTATACTCAAGATACATAGCACTCTGACAATGATAAAACTGAAATTTAATTTAATTCAGGAGAAAATATCTTCAATTCAAACCTATCCCTACAATAATAGTAAGATTAAAATAATAATTCTTAAGAAAATATACATTCAATTGACGGTTCTCCTCAAAGCTTGATATACGAAAACGATGAGGCATAGAATTTCTAATCAAAATTTTATGAAAATTTAGACAAAAGTACTGATAGATTGAATGATGAAATTGATGAAAACTAAATAAACTAAGCAAATTTCCTCTAAGGATCTTAAAAATACCACTAATAATATGAATAGACTTATTAATAGCAATAAGCTTAGCTTTATTTATCTGAAAGCGAATACAATCACACTTTCAATCCTAGACCATGGGAATATTTTACCAATAATTCTTAATACTAAAATAATAACTAAAGCAGGCCATAGGATTAATAGATATATCCTGGTTCTCAAATGAAAATAGATAGTTCCTTGCCCTCTCCCAATAGAACATAAGGATTTCAATTAAACTAAGTTTAATAGAAAATTTTACTATTTTTATCTCTATTTTTCTTCGGATTGTCATTTTATTTGCTTATCACTAATAATAATGGAAGCAATCCCTAATAAAACTAGATAGACTCTACTTCCCACTCTTTGTACTGATATTTTTTTGATTTTTTATATATAAAACTAAAAAATTTTTATATAAAAATGTAATATATAAAAATGTTATATTTAATGATATTTCCAGTTCATTATTGTTATTATAGAATTTAAAGATCTATTTTAATTTATATATTTTATTATTTATTATAGTAGTTTTTTTTTGTATATGTATATTTGTGTTGAATATAATGAATTCTTCAATGTTTAAAAAAATATTTCTCAATTAAAATTTTTCTATTATCCTAGTATATTTCCAATAAAAAGATTAATAGATATTTTTTAGTAAAAGAAAAAGTTTTATAAAAAAAGAATATGCTAGTAAAATCATAAATCATTTTTGACTTACATATGGTTTGAAATGTACATCAATTGAGTTATTCGGGTTTTTTCAGAACATATCGCAATAACGTGTCATTTCGCTAATAAACAGAAATATTAATTAAAAAATAAACAAACATATAATTACTTTTAAATAGGATCCCATTCTTTCAAAAAAAATATAAAAAATTTATTAAATAAAAAAAAAAAAAAAGATACTAATTTTTAAAAATGAGCTCAAAAATATAAAAGAAATAGAAATAAAAAAAGCAATAGTTATCTCAAGATTCAAAAGATACCAGATAAGATATTTTAAATGAAGATGTTTTAAAATAAGAATTGGAAGAATAGAAACAAAATGTTGAGGCGTAAAAATATTATTAAATATATCAATTAAAATTTGTAAATCTAATTAAATAAATAATATTTTTTTATTATTTAGATTTGGATTAAAGTTCCACAATAAAAGAGTGCTAACTCAATTTTTTATGACTGTGATTCTTATGGCAGTGTTTCCTATTGGAAGTTTTTTCATCGCCAAAAATCATTTCCAAGAAATGGGGTACACAGAGAATCAATAATTAACATATTCCGGAATAGTATCCATATTTGCAGTTCAAATCATAATGATTGCTTACTGCATCACCGCCGTCAGAGATAAAAGCAATTACAACTACGAATAAAGACAAATGAAGATGCAAAGCAAGGAAGATAAAAACATAATTTCGCAATAAAAACTCAAATAAGCTTATAATGAATGCATGGAAGAACACGAAATAGATGAAAAAAAACTGAAAATCAGAAAATACCAAGAAACTTTGGAACAAGAAAAAAAAATTCCTAAAAACCCAAAAAAGGAGAAGGAATATTCGATAGTCTTCTCAACGTTGAATAAATGACTGAAAAATGTTTGAATAAGCCGCAGGTGTTCAGGAATAATAATAATAAACAAAAACCGAATAAAAAGAAGTAAAACAATAATAAGAAGAAAAATAACCTAAAAAAGGAAAGAATAATAAAAAAGCAACTACTCCTGAATAGAAACAAGAAGAAACCTCTAAATAAACAGCTTAAAAATAAGAAACTCAACAATAATAAGTAGCTGCCAAAGAAGAAAAAACCAACAAAAAATCCAAAAAAACAAAAAAACCAACAGCTAAAATACCACTTCTCCTATCTCCATTGTTGATACCAAAAAAGAGAACGAATAAAATAAAGAAAACAGTATCTCACCTTATGAAGTGATTGTCGAATAAAATAAAAAAGATGATGATGGATGGTTTGTAGCTTCTAAAACTAAAAACAATAAAATTAGCAACCAAAATGTTGTAGAAGAATAACAATAACAATAATAATAACAACAACAACAACAACAACAACAATAATAACCATTAAATGGGAAAACAGAAAAAAAAAGAAAATAAAAAAACTAATCATATTTAGTAAACACAAAACTAAGAAGAATCTGTTAATAATGAATCTTCTTAATAAGAGGTCAAACCTTAGTACGAAAAAGAATACTAGCAATAACCTAAGAAACAAACCTAAGATGATGAATGGACTATTGTATAAAAAAATTGAAAAAAGTTAGATAAATTAATATAATTAACGGAACAAAAAGAAAAATGCCCAATATCAGAAATTTATTTTAAAAATCAAATCTACTTAATTTATAAATTTCAATTACTTTTTAATAAAATGATATTTCTTAATTAAAAAAAACTACTTTTCGCAGAATTTCTTTTCTTATGTTTTTTATTTCTTCACATAATATCAGATTTATTCTTCTTATTTTAATCAAATTAATCTAATTAAAATTTCTATAGCATAATTAATTAACAATCATAATTTTAATAAACTCTCTATAAATAAACAGTAATTAAAAGTAATATTGTTTCTTCAAAACAACATTTGAAAAAAAATTTGTTTGCCAATTATCATATATCACCATTTCTGAAAATATAAACTATTACAAATATTAAGATCTCATACAAATAAAAACTTAATCATATATAAAAATTATGTAAAGCGAAAGCCCTTTTTCAACATACCATTCAGAGTAAATGCGATAATAAATTCAACAGCAATTTCATATATCAAAGGCTGACTCAATTGGAATAGCAATAACAGGACTAATTTTTTCTTCATTTTCAATCGCCGGTATAGTAGGATTATTCGTTTTGTATTTCAAAAAATTGGGAGAACGAGAAAAATCGAATGGGCATATTTTGTTAATGGCAATGTGCATAGCTAATTTAGTTTATATTTCAGCCTCTAGTATTCAAGACATACAATTTCTAGTTTTAGGTAATGTATAGGTATATAAAGAATTAAAATAAAAAAAATTAATGAAAAAACAAACCGCTATATTTATTCGTTTAGGAGAAAACATCAATAAGAATTTAGATGGAGAATTTAGCTTTTTGTATATTTGAAAATTTTTTAGAGTTGTGGGGATCATTTACGACTCAGTTTTTAATGATAACAATTATGGTTTATATTATATTTATGTTGTATTAAGAGGCAATAAATCCAAGGGCTTTTTTTTGCGGGATTTTATTTTCGTTTTTTCTGAGTATGTGTTTGGCGATAATACCCATGTTTGAATAAACGTAGTTGCAAATTGCATTACCATTTTGGCTTAATGAAGGAGATGTAAATCTATATAATTTTAAACAACATCATCTACATTAATATTTTTGGCTATTTTTAATTTCTAGTTCTCCTCCACGTACTAAATATATAATTTGCTTCAGTTTATATGCTTTAGCACAAGTTTTATAATGTTGATTGGGATTTGTTGGCTCACTTATAGAAATCAATAGATTACAGTTTCAAACTATTTGTAAAAGAAAAATCTTATTCTTTTTATAAGGTTCTATCCTATGGCTTTTACAGTATGTTGGCTTCCAATGAATGTTTAAAATATCATATTTTTAACTTCAGATATTAAAGTAAATATATATGTCTTGGGTAAAAAATTAAATTAATATTTTTTAAATTTCTGTTAAATAATTTTCTATATAATAAATTAAAAAATAAAGGATATCTTTGCTATCCATTAATAAATTTATTTGGCGTTTTTAATATTTGCTTTTTCAATATTCTTTCTAACTAAGCTAAATTGGAATCGAAAGCTAGGTTTGGTATATTAAGCATTCTTACACCATCCCAGGCCAACTAAGAGTCTTCATTTAACTCTCTCATCAATCCCAATCCGGAGAATTCTCAACAAAGTTACTATTCAGAATATTGATACATCAAAGTTATAATTGATTACACAAATAATTAAATATCATACTTACTATTTAAATTTATATAATAAATTATAATTATTTAATATAAAGTTAAAGTAAATTTTGCATTATAATAAATAAAATATATATTGTAAATTAAATAATAAAAAAATCAATTAAATTTAAATTGTTTTCAAATTAAAGGCAAATTTTTTAGAGAAGGCCGAAATGAAAGCCGCTTCGTACCAACTTCTCCCATGTCAGCGCCATATAATTCTTCATATTCTAAAAATTTATTTAATTATGAGTATTATTTAGGGTGTTTTTCATAAATACCAAATTTACTTTTATATTTTTTAGTAAATTCTATATACTGCTCTGACTCCTTATGTATCGGATATTAAATATTTTTTAAAATTTGCCCACAACAACTGCATAAAAATGAAAACTCATCATGAGAGACAGGAATTACTCCCATCCGATAGGATTTATGGTTTTTTTTAGTCCATTCATCGATAAAAGGTTCTTATTTTTATCAGAGTTTAATATATTGCTTTGTTGTACCTCAATTCTGAAAATAAAATAAATTAAGTTTTATAATTTTATAAATAGTTTTGTTGTAATATGTCATATAAATTTAATATTACCTACAATTTTTAATTAATTTTTATATTTTTAATTTTTGTTAATTAACTTATTCCTTATTTTTTTGTTTTTGGTGTTTCGACTAATAATTCTGCAAAAAATGGTATTTATTTTTACTATTTGATGAAGAGACATCTTTATATTTGCCTTCAGAAAACGAATGATCAAAATTCCGTGTGTTAAAAGCACTTTTTTTAGCAACTTAGGAATCAAATGAGGTTTGTCTTTTGTCATGCTGTCCAAGCGGTGTTAATTTTCTCAATTTCGGTAAATGATAATAATTATTAAAGTTGTCTTCTAATTCGTTGCATTCACGACTATTATTAATATTGGTCAGATTTTCTTATGTTTATATTTATTGGTCTGAATTTAATTATTCTTAAATTTACTAACTACTACTATTATTATTATTTGACTGATTTTGTAAAAATTGAGTGGCATTTTGTAATGAAGAATTGCTTAAAAGTGAAGAAAATGTATTGTTTCTCTTCTACATAAATTGAGGCTTTTACATTTCTTTAAAATTTTTCTACTCCTTTAAGAAGTGTTGATATTTTTAGCGCTAATTTTTCAAATTTTCTGATTTCGATGCAATCACATGGTTTAAATGTTGCGGAATATATTCTTACTATTTTTCCTATACACTAAAATACACTGTTTGATTATACAGGGGCAGTTCTTCTACATTTACAGTTGTATTATTGATAACATTTGTAATATTCTCTCTTTACATCTTCTTTATTCTGTCAAGTATATTTTATATTTTTGACTCTTTTAAAATTTGTTTATGAAATTTTTCAGACCATAATTCATTAATAAATACTCTTCCTTTTAACATAAAATTAATAATTATAAAATATTAAGCATACTATTAAAAATTGTAATTTCATTATAAATATTTTAAATAAAAAAACAGACATTTACCAACTCCTTATTATTGTTTTTCCAATTTTAAGTCTCTTTTTGATCTTTTGTTTTGATTATAAAGGGCTGGTTATATTTATGTGCTTTTCTTTTTGAAAACATTTAATGTTTGCTTCCTTTCATTAATATCCTTTTCCCTTACAACTAATGGCATATCTAAAACCGCATTATATTGACTAGTTGAAGTTGTATTTGTTTTATCTTTGTTATTTGTTTCATTTAAATTCGTATTATAATAATTTAGAAATTAACTGTTAAATTGCTTAATTTGTGAACTTTGAGAGTTTTTTCCTGACATTACTGTTGTGTCGTGGAAATTATTTTACGATAAAAACTTTTCAGAAATATTAATTTAACTTTAACTCTAGATATTAGCCTTAACATTCGCATTGCTTGGTGAAAAAATGAAAGATGTATTAATTGATGACTTATTTATTTTATTTGAAGATGGTAACGGACTGTTTAGCATGTATCCTTATCCTTGCTAGGAATTTATATTAAGAAATTGATTTTTCATTTGTTTTATTATTATAATTATTACTAGTTTATATATTTAATTACTTTTTATTTTATTGTTTTTTTATTTTTTTCAATATTCTATAATTGCAATAATATACATATTATATTTGAACTTCTAGTTCAATAAAAACTTGAATTTTTTCTCAAATACCGATGAAAATAATGTACTTAGGAATAACTAATGAACTTAGTAATTATATATAGTATTGATATATTAAATATATATTTGTCGTTTTATAGGCGAAGAAACTTTTTAATTATAAAATAATAATAAATTTAAATATACTTAAAATAATATATAAATTTCTTTTAATCAGAAGTTAGGTTTTCTTTTATTTTAGTTTTATTATATTTCATTTCTATCAACTCCTTCTTTTCTCTATGTAAGTAATTGTTTTAATTAATCTTTCAAAGATATTTAACTCTGGTCTTCATAAAATTAATCTTATTCAAAATACATGCTGTGATTTTTTTCATACTATATAGATTGTTACTATTGCTATTATATTTTTAAACTTTAGTCTAAATAATTAAATTTCTCTTATGATTCTGGATCGTCTTCACTGGGAATATTCATGTCTGGATAATCACTATTAGATTAGTTGCAGATATATCCTTCACTATATTAATCTTATTACTAATATTCCTTGTCTTTTTTATATAGTTCAGGATGGCTGTATATCTAAGAAGTATGAGATTGTCTTCCTCCAATTAAAAAATTATTTATTTAATTAACTTAATATGATTTATTTATATCGCTTTTTTTATTTGTAACATCATATTATTTTTATTTTGTATCTTCTCCAGTACTTGAAATGGGATTTTTAAATGAGAATTACTTTTATAAATTCTCCTACCTTTATTCTTATTAATTTTTCTACAATATTGATCTATTTTATGGAGAGTTAGTACTTTTATTAATATTTTTATTTTATCTCCCGATTGGTGATTTTGAAGAGTTATTAATATTTTAAATTATTTTTATTAAAGGTTAGTTTGCATCTAGTTCTTTCTTTAATTTATTTTTTATTATCTAAATCATCTATTTTATTCGCGCTATTGTTGCTTTGTGTTTGGATGAGTTTTTTGGAGCTTTATTATTATTATAAATGTTATTATTGTTAAGGTTTAAATATTTAATACTAGTTTTTGTATTCCATTTATTACTACTACTATTGTTATTATTGATACTTGTTTTTATTAATTTTTGGACTGGAATTATTTTATTTTTGTGCTGAATTTTATAGATTAACAAACTTTTTTGTAGCTATAGCTGATTCAATATCTAATATTTCAAAGACTTTCTTTTTATCATACGGAATATTTCTTGCTGTCAGTTAAATTCTTAATTATTTAATCAAATCATTTAATTATTCATTGAAATTTTCATAATTTTCTAATAATTATTCATCTCCCTAATATTATTTAAAATCCGTAAAAATAAGAAAGTAAAGCTAATTAAAATATTCATTTAATTACTTATGATATTTAGTGCATTTATACAATTTAATAGTTGATAGAACTCATAAAATCATTATTAATTTCCTGAAAAGAATAAGTATGATAATAAATTGATGCATATCTTTTAATAAATTACTCTTTATTTCTTCACATCATTAATTTCTTATTCTTGCATTTGATCGCTAAAGTTGTATTCCATGTTGATGGCTTATGATTTCATTTTATTTATAATTTGATGATTATTTTTAAATTTAATTCTCTATTATTCACTATTAAATTATAATTAATTAATAATCTATTTTTAAACTGATAGCAATAATTAAAAAAATAAAATAAAAATATTAAATCTATTTAATAGAATAATAAAAATTAATAAATAAGATTATAATTTCCGTTTTATAATTTTAAAAATTAATTTAATAATTTATGACATAAAATTAAAAAATGATCAATTTTTAGGCTGAGAGCTTAATGAACTACTTGAGCTGTTTCTAACATCTTTTTTTTTCTTCCTTATAACTCTTAATATTTTTCCCTTAAAGAAGACAAAACTGTTGTGAGGAGTTACATTTACTCTTCATTAGACTTATTTTTTTGTATAAAATGGTTTTTTAACTACTGGTAATTTTCACAAACCTGGTTCAATTACTCTTTCTTTTGATGAAGTTGCTGCTTGATTAGACTTAATTCTGATTAGGTGGATAATAATTTATTTTCATCTAATTGGCTCTTTTTATTTAAAAGAGATTCTTTATCTTGATATTCGTCTTTAAGTAAAATAGGAATTAATTAAATTATTAATAATATTAAATATTATAAATAATTACTTTTGAGTTGATTTTTCATATCATTTTTGATTTTTTATGTCATTTCATTTATTTCTTAATTCAAAATTTTTTTATATTCATCCTCTTTGTCCTTAATATCTTTTTTGTACTGATTTTCCATATTTTAAATTTTTTATATGTGCTGATCATCTTTTTCTTTAATTTTTCCTTGCAAATTTTTTTCCATTTTATCTTTTTCCTTTTGTAATTACTAGATTTTTTATTCCTTTTCGTTGACTTTTTTTTCAATTATTACTATTTTTTCCTCTGCATACTTTTCCTCTTGCCTTATTTATTCTTCATGATGTTAAGATTAGCTAAGCATGGATTAGAATCTATCTTTTTCCATCTGAATTTTTAAAAATAAATAATTATTCAAATAGTTTATTATAAATAAATAATTCTTTCTACCTATCTTTATTATAGTTCAAATTGTAATTTTTAAATATCATCTGATCTTTATCTTTCTTTCTATTCTGCTTATTCTTTTATACTATTATAGTCCTATTCCTTTTGGTCTATTATAACCTACATTTCTCCTCTAATTTCAAATTCTTTATTCATCAACTCCTATTCATGATCGTTTTGTTACTATAAAAATCTCTCTTTATATTATTAGTCCTATTAATCTATTTCGTTCTAAACAAATGAAAATACATATATACTTATATTAGAATAAATAAAACTGTATAAATTTAAAATATAGTATTACCTGTTTTTTAATTAATCTATCAGTTAGTTCTTATTCCTTTTATGATAATTCTAAACCTTATTATTTTTCCATAAATTAAATTTTTTCATTCAAATCAGAAATTTTTTTGTTATTTTAATCTTCTATAATTTTAATTTATGATTTAAGTTAAACATTATCTTAATGAAGTTTGATGGCTTTTTCACTTTAGGTTTTAAGTTTTTAATTTTCCTTTTTCAAATTTTCAACTTATAATATCTCTTCTTCTTGTTTTTTAATTTATTATTTGGCATGTAGATAATCTTCTTAAATTTTTCTTTTTCCTTCTTATTCGAATTCTTTTTTAAAAAATTTAATTTTTTATATTATTTATCTTAATTATTTTTCATTTTTATAATACTTAGTTTGCTCTATAATTCTTCTTTCTCTGCACTTTATTAGCTTGATTACATTAGTTTAGAATTTTCAGTTTACAATTCTTCTAATTTATTTTTTAAAATTTTAATTTCGTGATGAAGTATTTCTGGATCATCTTATTCTAATTGATAAATTCGGTTTTTTTATTGCTCATTTTTTTATTTTTCTTCATCTAGTTCTTCTTCCAATTATTTCTATTTTATTTTTTATTTAGTTAATAAATTATAAATGGGATAAAATAGGTAAAATACCACCCGATCCTCCATACTTTACTGTAATGTAGAAGATCTCCTTACAGATTTGGGGTTTTGTTATTTTTCTTTAAAACCTTCTAATTCAGTCAAAAGGTCCTTGCTTTTTTCCTCTTCTGCATCAAATTTTTCTTTATATTCTTAATATTTTTTTGTACAGCTTCTATTTAGGTTTATAAACTGGAAACTTCAACCTTTAAGTATATTTATTAATAATTGAGTTTTTTGATTGAAGAATATAAAATAAAAGTAAAATTATATTTTATTACTTTATAATTCAAACTTTTTTCTTTTTCTACTTTAAATTCTTCAGTCATTTTCTTATACCTTTCTTACAACTAGTTATAAGCTCTGTTCTTTTAGTCATGATCTTTCTAAATATTTTAAAATTCTTTTTCTAGATCTAACCTTGATTATCTTTCATTTTGTAGCTCTGTTTTAATATCTTCTAAAATTCCAATGTTGCTTTAAATTTATTCCATTTTTTTATATTTTCTTTCCAAAACAATGATTTCTTCTTTAGCCTTTTCAATTTCCATATTTTTTTCTTCTATATCTTGTTGGTGCAATATATTTATATCTTCTAATTTTTTTATGTTATTTTCAAAGTTTCTATTAAATCATCTTTTCCTCCAAGTCCTAATTCTCTCAGCTTATCTTCATCCGACATTTGAATTTCTTCAATTTTTTTTCCTTTAAGAAAAGCTATCTGGATAATACAATAGAACTATTTTCGAGATTTTATTTTTGCTTGATCAGAATCTGGTTTTACTACATAATTGAGTTATTTTCGAATTCCAATTCATCAATCTTTACTAATAATTTACTATGTTCATTCCCTATATATCTAATTTAAAGTAGATTTAATTTTTAAATAGTATTAAATATATTATTACTCAGTTTCAGATAGTCTTGAAGTTAAAAGTTAGTCCTTAAACAGACATGTTAATATTATTTCTTGCTGATCCTTACTAAGATAATCTCCTATAAGTGCTAAATATTAAGGATGATTCACAGCAGCTTTTGCAAAAATTTTTGTCAATTTCAATAACTCACCTGCATCTTCTTTTTCAGCTATAGCCTATAAGTCAATAGCGTCAACCTCCTAACTTAAAGGTTAATTCATGACTGATTCATAATATACCTTAATTTAATTCCTATTTTAATATAAAAATAAATATTTTTTATATTTTATTATATAAAATAATGAATGCAACAACATTTTAATTTATTTTTAATTTTATATTCATAATTTCTATTTACTTAAATAATACTAAATTATTATAACACATATTCCAGCTTCCTTTACAGTCATTTAAATCTGAATAATCTTCCCGGCTAAACAATTCACTTGATATGGTATGCATTACTTATTAAAATAGAATTCCATCTCTAAAGTCCTCAAAACATTAGGGGAGATATTCTATAGATTTTATACATCTAACAAATTCCACAAATGTATCTTTTAATAGTTCTGCTTAATGGTAGCTCTAATCCATTTATCAAATAACTTTTATTTTATTTTGATTTATTTATTTTTGTTTGATTCGAAAGAATTTCTATGTGTATTACAATTAATAAACTTGAAAAATATTTAATATAGAAATTTTAAAGAATATTTGATTTAATACGCGAATCACTTAGTAAACTATTGGTGAAACTTATATCAATATATAGTGAATATTATTAATAAAATATATACAATCAAAATTATTTGATTTAATTAAAGAGTAATTATATTAATTTTCAAATTTAAAAAGCTAAATATGAGAGAAAGTAAAAGTTAATTAATTATTATTAATCAATTTAAATTAAAATAAAAAAATTTAAACATAACTATAAAGAAATAATATTTTGAAGGTTTTTTTAACTACAGCCTAATGAACAGAAGTTTTTCAGGGAATTAATTTTTCATCCCGTTACTAACAAGTAGACAGGTCTCGAACCCACTCGGATTGTTCATTAGGTTTATAATCAACTACTGTAGTTTCAAAATAATTCAAATATTAATTTCTAATAATTTCTTTTTTTATTATATAATTATTATAAAAATATATATAAAATAAATAAATGCTCACTTGACTTAAAACTGCTTATATACTTGCTCCATCTGTTATATAATATAAAAAAAAAATAAAGCCACATTAAATATTAAAAATGATAATATAAAAATCATTAATATATAAAAAAACATTAACAATAATAATATATTAAAGAAATGTTTTATAAATTAATTCTTATAAACTTAATTGTTTATAAAAGTTAAAGTATATTGAATATATCTTTCTTTAGAAATGATAAGTATTTTAAAATTATAGTATTTTTAGTTATATATATTTGGTATTAATGCAAAAAATACAGTCAAAATATAATTGTTTTAATTTAATAAACTACTTATATGAGTATAGGAATATATGTATATGCATATTTATTTATAAATTAATCTAAATCAGTTAAAATAGGTATTGTTATTAAAAATAAAGAAAAACATAAAATATTAGTTATATAGTAAATTTATGCTATCTATAGTTATGATAATAATATTTTTATATATATATCTAATAAGTTAAATTATTAATATTAAAATTATTTTTAATTTAGTATATATATGTAATAATTATGAGATAGCTTATTATGATATTATTCACTCAATGTCTTTAAAAACTTTTTCTATTTTCATACTAAGTAGCTCTAGTTTTTCTTAGGGTAAGAAATCTTTGCATTATACTTTAAAATTATTAAAGAAGTAAATTAAGTCTCTTTTTCTATTATTATTGTTTAGTTATAGAGAAGATTTTGGAGTTTATTTATCTACTTCAATAATATCTACTTCTTCATCTAATCCTACTTTTTATTTTACATATATATCACTAAAATCCTTGTAAATCTTCCTTAAATCTTCTGTGCATTGGATTTTCATGCTTGGCTTAGGGTAAAAATTGTATTTGACCCCGAAGTAGAGAGATATGACAATTATGACAATATAAACGCAGATTTGAATGTTGTGTTTAATCATTTATAAAAATAAGTCGAAAATTTGTTTATTTTATAAATTATTTGACTTTTAATTTTTTATTTTCTCAAAAACATTTAATTACTAATTACAAAAGGAATTTATGTAATTTCTTAAATAATACATAATCTAAACTGTATCATTATCAAAAACAGCTAACTTTGATATTGGATTTAACTTAATTACCTCATACCAACTTATTTAGATATTGGTGTGATGTCAGAAATAAATTTCATACAGGGAAGTTTGAAAATATTAATCTTTGCAATATTATTATTACGATTTATAATTTAATATTCAATTTTCATTATATAAAAATTATTAATACTTTATAAATATCATACATTTTTTTGTAAAATAAAATAATAGAAAAAAATAATTGTTGTATATTATTACGGTTTTCAAATAAAACTTTTATATTGAAATAATCTAAAGAATAAAGAATTATAATATATTAATTAAAATATTATTGGAGTTACACACAATATATTTATTTTATAATTAATTTTATATAATTATTTATTTAAAAAATGAACTAATTTTTTAAAATAGAAATTTTATTAACTATTAAATATAATATTATTTCATTATTTTATAATAATATATCTTTGCTATAGGTTCAAAAAAGCCTAAATTCCTTTTTATTAATGAATTAAATTTTTATTTATATCTATATTTCTGAATTTAATAGCATTTAGAATAATAAGTAATTATTACTTGATGTTTAATAAAAAAGATTTAATATTCCAACTTTTTTATGGATTAATTATATAATTTAGTTTGATTTTAATTTTAAATCTATTTAATAATTTTTTTAGGAGATAGTAATTAAAATCTGATTTTTGAAATTATTATTAAAATCTAACTTTATATAATTTATAGATTTTTGGTAAGAATTTAGAATGATATTTTTATATTAATATTTTATGGCGAAATTAATAGAAATTAATTGTTGATAATATTATTAAAATAAAATTTATATAATTTATAGACTTATAGTAAAATTTATTTAGAATTTAATTTTATATCATAATAATAATATTTTATTATTTAATATATGATAATATTTTTATATTCAACTTTAAATAATTTATATATTTGTGATAAAATATATTTAGAAATTTAGCTTGATATCTTTATAATAAATATTTTATTAGAAGTTAAAAAATATTTGATTTTTGATAATATTATTAAAATCAAAAAATTTTACAATAATTATTATATTCAACTTTATTTTTATATTTATTCTTATTGAAATAATATATTATAATAATTTAAGATTATATTATTTTATTTAAATTAATATTAATAATAGTATAGTTAGAATTAGAATTTGCTATATATTAAATTAACCCAAAACACGATAGAATAAATGGTAATTTCATTATTTTTTTTGGTATTAATATTTATTTAATATATAAACTATTTTGAAGTTAAAAAAAGATATTAAAAAATATAGATTAATTCTAGTATTTAATTATAACTAATTTAATTTTGTATTATTAGAAATATATAAAATAATATCTATACTACTCCTTTAGTTTTATTTGGTAAACAACTATATGAATACCTGTACTTATTAATATTAAATAAAAGTAATTTTTGATTAATTTAAAAATATAGTAAAAAATGGATTCTAAAAATATAAAAAAGCATAAATCTTCTCCCTCAATCATACTGCAAGTTCTATTTGCTTGCATGGGAGCTTTCTATTTTGGATATGCATTAGGAGAACTAACAATGGCTTTACCTAAATTAGACATAGAATTTAATATGCTAGGAAATAAAAAAAATTTATATGAAGGTAATCTATATTATTATTATAAAGAAATTTGATATTATTTTTGATTTATTATATAAACAGGGATATTGACAAGTGGAGTTCCTTTAGGAGCAGCAATAGGATGCATTTTAGCTGGATTTTTATTATAAAAAATGGGTAGAAGATCAATATTTATTATTTGTGATATTGTTGCAATTGTGAACAGGTAATTCTATTTTTCTAGTATATTTTTATTAAATTCAAATAAATAAATATATGTAAAATGTAGAAATAAATTAACAAAACTAATAATTTAAATATCCTATTTCTTTTAATACCTATAGAAATTAATATTTTTCATTATAGTGGACTTTTCTTGATTAATCAATATTGGGTTTCTGTTGTTGCCAGATTGATTATGGGAATTATCGTTGGTATTAACTCTACAGTTGTCCCTTTATATATCCGAGAAGTATCTCCTATTTCTCTTGCTGAAGTTACAGTAAAAATTGATATTTAATATACATTTTTTAAAAAATAATAAAAATATTATTTTAGGGAGCTATGAATTAGGGAAATATTAATTTGGGAATATTAGTCGGATATCTTTTAGGATTAGGTAGATATAAAAGATATCAATAAATAAAAAATCAATATTGTTTATAAAATATAAAAATAATATTTTTTTATTAGGATTCCCTATCAATCCTATAAAACTTGCTTAAAAAAATGAATTTTATTGGAGATTTGTCCTTGCTTTCCCTCTCATTACCTGCTCACTAAGATTATTAGCATATATGTTCATTTACAAACATGATACTCCTTAATACTATCTATTAAATGATAAAAGAGAAGAAGCAAAATAAGTAATAGAAGAAGTTTACGAAGAGGAATATGTAAACGAAATATTCGAAGTTATAGAAAATGAAGTATAAGAAAAGAAAAAAAATGTAGACACATGGGCCCTTGTTTTCGGTTCAAAAAATAGATCAAGAATGCTTTTGGGTTCAATAGTTTCATTTTTCTAATAATTTTCAGGTATTCCAAAATATTTTTATATAAATAAAGAGTGTCACATATTAATTAACATATTGATAAATAAAAGGAATCAATGCCATAGTATTTTACTCTAGTTAAATATTTTTAAACACCCTTGGTGATTAATAGACAGCCAACTACATGACTGTTGTTTCCGGAGTAGTTTTAATGGCTTTCGCTTTTGCTTCAGGAGTCTTCTCCAAGAGATTTGGAAGAAAGCCTATTTTAGTTTGGGGATAATTGTTTTTAATGCTGATTTTGATCGGAACTGGAGTAGTATCATACTTGACCAGAAATGATGTTAATATATCAACCGGAGACTCAGTTTTGATAATTGCCCTGATTTTCTGTTTTGAAATAGTTTTTAGTATGACTTCTGGACCCCTAGCTTGGGTTTATAATGCTGATATTTTGAATAGCGAAAAATCTTTAAGTCTTGCCACCTGTGTCAATTGGATATGTGCTTTTATAATTGGACTTGTGTTCCCTACTTTATAAGAATCATGGGGAATCTACACTATGTTTTTCATTTTTGCAGGATTTTGCTTGATTGGTATGGCATTATTCTAATTGCTTCTAAAAGAAACAAAGGGTCTCACTTAAAACCAAATTATTGCCTTATTTATTGGAAATAATGTCGATTCTTCAGAAATCCTTTTGGCTAAAGAAGATTGCTGACTTTTTAAATGAAAAACCAATAATATTTTATTTGTACTTTTGTTTTTTAATTCATAATTAGTTTTGTCTAAAAAATTTAATTGCAATTTATCTTTTAAAATGTAATATTTTCATTATAACTTTAATAAATAAAAATAACCTAGATATTAAATATGTTGTTTGTAATATAACAATATAATAATAATTTTTATAAAATAATCAATGATTTTAAAAGTTTATTTTTTTATGTCATTATTATTATTAAGATTATGTATTAGTAGAAGCATATTTATTAACTAATATTGACTAATAATGATGTGTATTATCAAAATTATCACTTTACTATCCTCCCAAAAAATAATTATTTTCAAATGTATTGTTTATGCCTTACAAGACGGGCATATATAATTCTTTATTGATTTTTTCTATTTTGGGCAAAGATTATTTACTAAATGACTTTTTGTTTGGTTTTTTCATTTTATTTTCAACTTATGTTTTATTACTTGATTCATTTGTTTTAGGCTACATTTAGTTTTTAAGTTTTGGTTCTCTAAAATTATTTATAAAAATATATTTTTGTAATTCAAAATTATTTTAAATAAAATTTTACATCGGATTTAATTTTCCTGTATTCCTTAGATTACTATTTGAAGCTCTTTTTTTATGCTGGCTTTTATCATCTTTTTTTGAGTTGATTTTTAATTTGAAGATATAAAGTAATTATTATCTTTTATGTGCGATTATTATTTTTTAAAATTTATATAGATTTAGACCCCGCAAACCTTTAAGATTCCATAGTCTTTGGTTTTTAGTAATTAGATGACATGAGTGAATTACTATTATTTAATGGTAGAGTAAACTTTTTAGGAATGTAATCCTCTAAAAAATTAAAAATAATAAAAAAATGATGTAATTTTAAATAAATTATTCATTGCGTTTTACCAATTTTAAGTTTGCTATTTTTGGAATCATACTATTTGTGTTACAGTTCCACTAAAATTATAAAATTAAAAAAATAAATTACTCTTTTTAAAAATTTATATTATTTAATGATAAGTTTATTTACAGGTTCTCAAACTCCAAATTACTTTTTCATGTTCTAAAAAATGCTTTAAGTATTCTTAAGAATTGTTTCTATTTTTGGAATAAAAATTAACTGATTCAGTGTTCAGCATTCTTTTTTAGGTAGATAGATCCGTTTAAGAACCTTAAAGGGCGGTACTTTGTTTATTTTCATATAATCTATCTTTAATTGATTTCCTTTCATAGTCCATATATTCCTACAATTTAAGAGATATATAATTATTATTTTATTTTAAAAGTAAATATTTTGGGAGTTTACATCATCATCCATATTCATAAGTCTTCTCTACTCTATTGTTTCTTTATCGTATAAGTTTATTTCTTCTTCTTCAGAATCATTATCCATTTCTTTATTTGTTTTATATTTCCTTGTATCATCAGCCATTTTATATATAATTTTTTTCCAATCAGATGTTTTAGGCTTTGAAGACTCCTATATTTATCAAATTATAGTTATATACAATTAAAATTAATTAAAAATTGTATCTTTACTTCTTCTTTTTCTTATCTTTAGTCTTTTTTATGAACAACTTAATACTCAGATCGATCAAAATCAGGATTACTTTTTTCATCCATTAGATTTTAAATCACCTTCATATTAAAATCTATTTACTATTTAGGTGCTATGTTAAACTGCCCCTTTTCCTTTATTTATTTATTTTAATTAAACATCATATTCATAAAAATAATAATTTTATTAAAAATGATAATAATAATCATATTAACATACTTATCGCAAATGCCACCTTTTAATATCTTCTGAACATTCAGATAGTTCTAAACATTTTTTGATAGGAATTATTTTTAATAAAAAATAAAAATGAAAACGAATTTATATAATATATTACATGTTTTATATTTATTTTGTAAGATAAAAGTAAACTATTTAAAAAAATAGAATACTTTTTCTAAAATTAAATGATAAGCATCAAGAGCAATTTATTTAAGTTTTTAGAAACTTTGGAAAACAACTTATATAGCTTCAGATTAATTTTCATATTAGTTAGCAATTTCTTCTAAAAACTCAACGACTTAAAATTTAGAAAGCATAAACTGAATCATTAAATCCTTTGTTTAAAATGAACCAAAAATATTAAGAAGGGTTTAAATTATGAACATTTATACTCATATAAAATTACTTGTTTAACTAATCGAGAAAATTCTTTGGAGTCTTATTCATTGCCTGGAAATATTTATAAAAACATATTCTAAATTTCATGAGGTTCCAAAGGAATAAAATTTTAAATTTCCAAATATTTTTCAATTTATTACTCCTATTATTATATAACATATTTGTATTAATTTTTTACTGCATTCTAAAATTTTTAATTATATAATTTTAGTTTTACTAAATTTGTATTTTTTTCTTCAACTTCTTTATTCATATACGGTATTTCTCTCTGAAATACCGGACTTCCATTATCAGATTTTTCTTTTTCATTTTATGACTAAAGTCTTTAAAATCCAAGACCATCAAAAACCTAAAAGCAAAAAACTATGAATAAAATTAACCCCCCGAAAAATATTCAAAAGAATTTACAAATGTTGATTATCTTCTGCTATTTTATCTTGGATAATTTTAACTTTACTCTCTTGCCTACTATTATTTTTCCAATCTATGTCTTTCATCTCTATAGCCATGCTTTATTTAATTATCAAATTAATTAATACTATATTTATATTTAATTAATTAGCATATATTATATTTACAATATCTTCTGTTTTTAATTTTACATAGCTAACATTTTATTCTCTTTTAGCTGAAAATCCAAGACGGAACAAAGAAACAAATTATTTAAATTAAGTATAAAATTCATTTAGTTCTTAATCATTTATTTATTAAGTATCTAATATTAGCTTGAGAGCAACAGAATATCTAAAATAAGAAAAACAAATAATAAATAAATATCAAATTAAAATTCATTTTAATTATTAATGTATTATATATTACCTAAATAATGTTTCTATTAAAGCGAAAAATAATTCAAAACTAAAGGATTATATTTTGTTCGCACTGTCTCTTAAGGATACATTATCTGTAGTTTTGTCTTCATCAAGTTATAATTTCATTTTACTTAAATTATGTCTTTAATCATACTTTTCTTTCAGTTATTCATGATCTAAATGCTATTCTGTTTTTTTTATTCGATTTATGCTTTATCTTTATTATTTTCCTCTGTGGCTTCTATATTTTTTCACTTTATTTCCTTTTTAATGCATCAAGTGGAAACTCCTGACTATTATGTCTTAGTATTACTTAGTTTTAATTACTGGGAATCAGCATATCCTCGATATGCTCTTCTTAATCTTGTAGGTTATTTATTTTATCCTATAGATTATCAATTTCTCCCTATTTATTCTTCTTCAGATTTATTAACTATTCATATATTGAATATAGACTGTTACTTTGTATAGTATATTCTTTGAATTTTTAAATCAATTCGTCTACAACAAGATCAGGGGATTTGTATTCATCATAAAATTCCTATAGGTACTTAACCATATTAGATCTATCAATCTTTTCCTTAATAAATATAAATTATTCTTTTAAATTAGTCATATGTTTATAATTATATTACTTCTTTAGAAAAAGTATCAGAGTACCCTGTATTTAATTTAATATTTTTGGTAATTTTCTCCTATTATTATTATTCATTTTCTTCTTTATTTTAATTTTATTCTGATGCTTCTATTTTTTCATCTTTATCTAACGTATCTGAATGTTAATTTCCTTAAGATATTCCTTATTGAGTTGTTTTTTTATTTGAAGAGGAAGATCCATTTTTACTTTTCCTTATTTATCTTTTTTCTTTCTCAATTTTCCTATAATAAAAGATATAAAAATATACAGTTATCTCATATAATTATCTCTATTATTAAAAAATACTCTTTCAAGCAAAATGATAGCTATCCCTCATCCATATTATGAATTTCTTAATCTAAATTTTTAATTATATCTTATACAAATGATCTAAATAAAATAAATTAAATATGGTATTTGGTAAGAAATTTATAATATTAAAATTTATTTTTATAATAGCTTATATTATTTTTAATTTACTTTTATATTAATTCAAATACTTCTAAATAATCTTAAATTATATTTGAATTAGCCAATTTTCTGGTAACATCATTGAATTCTTCATCTAGAGAAATCATTTAACTTTATTGGTCATTTATTTCTTTATTTTTCAACTAATAATAATGTAATAATCAGATATAATTTTTACAATTGTTTAATGTTTTACTTCAATTTTCATCATATATCCAGCTATTTCATCTTATAATTCAATTGTTTCTCTCTTTAAGCTGTTTCTATAATTGTGAATTCCTGACAAATATTCTTATTCTTTGTCTTTTGCTGTTTAAACGTTTTACTTAAAATTACTCAATTAATCATGAATATGTTTCTATTTCAAAATAATTAATTGGTGAATTTTTTGCATGTCTTAAATAAACTTATTTAAAAATTATTAGAATAATTACAGATTTTTTTATTGCATTGAGTTATCTAGTTTCTAAGTCAGAAAATCTCTTTTCTGTTACAGATCTAACTTATTTGTATTGATTGACCTCTTTTTACAGTTTGTTCTAAGAAATATGTAATTTTATACTAATAAATAGATATATAATCCATGTTAGTTACAATAGTAAACCGAATATCCTTAATCTTTTAATTTAGTCCTTCTTTTGTTTCATTCTATATGTCTGCCATATCATACACCCTTTATAAGCTTTCTTTTATTGTTTCTAAATTTATATTTAACTCTTCTTGATTTTGCTGCTATGACTTTTTATATATATATAATTTATTATATTGATGTTTGACATTCTATTCACTATTAAATTTAATAATATTCATTCAATTGTTACTCTAGTTAAATAAGCCTAAGATAACGTTTTCTAAAATTTCATCACCGATCCATTGAAAGTCATTGAATCTTATTAGAGATGCTACTGCCTAAATATGGATGACTCCCCTCCATAAAAACTTTAAAAAAATTGGCTTTTTTCCTATTATTCTGCTTCAGTAATTTATCTTCTTAGATTTTCATCTAAATTACATAATGAACTTTCCATTTTCTCCCTTCTCAAGGTTGTATCATTTAGAAGTTTTTTAAACTAAAATTAATAGAACGTATTAATTTTATAATTTATTAGAAATAAAATAATTTTTTCTTTAAAATTATTATTATTAAATTAAATGGATATTCGTTATACTATCATTGCTAATACTCATTTATATTCATATATTTTTTTGATAATAAAATAATAAATCTAATTATGGATAATAATCTTTAAGTTAACTATTTATAAATAATATTTCTTTTTTTCTTTCTTACCTTCGCCAACTGATCTGTTTCTATTTCTTATTTTGTAAATTCATCTTTAATATGGTCTTAAAATTATGTTGCCAATAAATTTCGTTTTTCTTTTTTTAATTCTTTTTCATATTCTATTTAATCCTTCAACTTTTTTTACTCTAAAGTTTGTTTAGCAGTTCCTTTGAGTCTTGATAATTGTTATATCATTTTTAAAGAAGAAAAAGAAAAAAAATACTACGGTTATTTATTTTTGTTTATTTCTTATTGTTGATAGTAATATTTTCAATAATATATTAGTTTGATTTAGTGTAATTAAATGAGTTAAAGGAGAAAAATTTATATTAACTTATATTTTCACATAGGATAAGTATCAAAATATTTCCAAATTCAGCTTAAATTTTAAATAGAAAACATATTTATATAAGTCTTTTTAAATGATTAATCTATATATTCATTATCATTATTTTAAATTAAGTTTCATATTAATTAAAAAAATAAATTAAAAAAATATTTATTTTAAAGTATTAAAACTCATAAAATTCTTTTATAAAATAAAACTAGTTAGTTTTGCATTTATTATAAAAGAATAAACAATTTTATGTAATTTATTTCAGCTTAATAGATTTTCAATAAATTAATCCCACAAAATAAAATAAAAAAATTATAAATTTATAAAATAATAGCAAAAAAATAGTTTAACTTAATAATGGGAAGTATAATTCTATAAAAAGTAAGTTAAAATTTAAATAAAATGCTGTAAAATAGTATTGGAATAAATCCTTAACAATAAGATAGCATTAAAATACTATCATATAACATTTTGGCTTCATGTTATTAAATTTAAGAATGGATTCCTGAGAGTAGTAAATAGTTTCTAGACTTTGAATATAGAAAAAAGCTTATAGTAAAATCATTGTGAATTTAAATAATGATTTATCTAATAAAATTTAAAAAATATATTTTAGATTAAAAATATTGCTACTTTAAATCCAGACATAATTAACTTATAAGAAGTCGACAACTACGAAGAATTTTATAAAAACGAAATTCAAAATTTAGGATATGAAGTTCATTATTAATTGAAAAGTGAAAGAAAAGAAGGAATTGTGATAGGATTTAAAAGGGACAAGTTTAAACTTAAAGCTAAACATATTTTGGAATTTGCGAACATCCAGATTCCGAAGGAAATCTCAATTTCGAAAAAGTACAATGGAAGAATTTTAAAGCCCAACATTGCTATGATTCTTGAACTTGAAATGATCGGTGCCAAAAACTCAGAGAAAAAAAAATAGTCGCTTCAAATACACATTTATTTTGGGACCCTAGACAATCTTATATCAAATATCTGCAAGCTTGCCACCTTCTGGAATTTATAAACAAAAATTATTCAACAGATGATTTTATATTTATGTCTGGAGATTTTAATTCTATTCCTTTATGCGATACCACAGCGTTCATACAAGATAAAAAGAGACCGTATTTCGAAAATACCCACATATTGGAAAGAGATAAAATTAAGCCAGTCCATATTTAGATAATGGGAAAAATGTATGATTATTATGTAGATAAATGCGTGTTAAACTTTAATAACCCGTATAGTGAAAAACAGGAAGAATTACAAAACAGAGATATTTAGATATATAAAAATTATCCAGAAAATGAAAAATATAATGCACAGTATAGTAACGGAGAAGTAACTTCGATTTATGGATAGAAAAATTAAGAAATTTTTACTTGCTTTTGTCCTACAGCTTAACTTTGTTTAGACTATATATACTATAATTAAAATCCAAAATTAAAACTAAAAGGAGTTTTAGAATTAATGCATTTGGAATGCATATTAAAAGGAGAATTAAATGGTATTATTCCATCTGATAAGTACCCTTCGGATCACTTTCCTATTATGGCTGAATTTTCAATATCAGCGGATTGACTAAAGTTAATATTTTATAATTATTCTTTTATTACTTAATTAATAAATTATGACTCAATTATTAACTAATACAACATCGTATTTTAAAATATTTTAATTTAAGGCTATTATTTTCTCTCTATTTTTCTCTTTTTATTATATAAATATTGGTAAAATCAATCTTATTATTAAGTATATTTCTAAAATAAATAAAAATACCATAAACAAATTTTGAAATTAAAAAAAATGAGCAGCAATATTGTTAAATAAGTTCCCAAGTTATTTAATTTATTAAAATAACATTTACCAAACACTGTGTCTAAAACCATATATGATGTTGATGAGTAGCAGGCAGATTCTTATAAATTTTCAAATCAAAACTTACTAGATTTATAAACATATTTATAATCTTTGTAAAGTCAAGGTGAAATGTTGGAAAGATATTAGTAATGAATATAATTTTTCATAAAATTTACTGTATTTATACTTACAAATTACTTATTATATCTGTAAAAAACATAGAATTGGAGTGCAAAGAAATGAAACTAGAAAAAATGAAAAAATTGCATAATTGTGCGGATTGAAAATGCCCGAAATAAAATATAGAGCCACTCCTGAACCTATTGTTAGATCATATTTAGAAAAATAAAACAAATGAAAAAATCTGAATCATAAATCTTCTTATCCTTACTACTTCACTTAATCATTTAAAAAGTAAAGTTACTAATAATCAAAATAAATTTTGTAAATATAGAAATTAATTCAAAATTTTGGAATAACAAAGAAGGAGTGTAAAAGCTAAAATGAACATTGTCATAAAAAAAACAAATTAAAAAAATAAAATGAGTATTTGAATTTCCGAATATTTGGAAATATTTATGATGAAAAAAATCCAAATGAATATCCTCTTAAAGATACTATGTTTTGGCATATATTGATTTTAATTTTAAGTCTGAAATATTGTTTTAAACTTTCTTCTTATTTGTATGTTAACTATGTTAAGAGAAATAAAAACTAAAATAATGAAAATTAATCAAAAACTTCACAGTAAAATAAATCTCAAAATTGAACAAACATCTTTTTTATTCTTTAAAATCAAATAATAACTGAAAACATTCATAAAGAATTTATTTTACTTTTCAATTTTTTGATATTTTAAAAATAAAAGGCATCTTTAATAAAATGTAGAAAACATTTCATTATTGTGAATAAATATTGTTATACCACATTATAAAAATAAAAAAAGTACCATTATAAGAATAAAAAAAAAAATCTATATAATGATATTTATAAATATATCAAGAGAAAAATAGAAAAATTATATTAGTTATATATAATGTAAAATAATATAAATTTTGTAAATTAAAATTATATTGATTGAAAATAGATTTTAATTAATTCTTTCACAATTTATTGTATTATTTAATATTATTTCTAATCCAATAAAAAATTAATTAATTCTCAAAATTATAAATTATAATTATAAATTCTTCTAAATAAATTTATTTTCAAGTATAATAAAATAATATATAGAATAACAAATAAGTAAATAAAAAGTATGGAATAGGAAGTAAAGGCTTTAGTAGATAAAATGATGTAATAATATTTATTAGATTTGAATAATAATTTTTACTTTAATCATTTTATATTCAAATTCACTTAATGAATAATTAAAATTTATTTTCATACAAAAATAGATAAAGTGACCACTCTATAAAATCAGCGTCTGTTATAAATAAATATGGATTAGTATTGTATTAAAGTAATTTTATTAATAATTATTCCATTAGTTTTACTAATTAACTTAAAAAAATATTTTAGCATAAGGAGAATCTAGTTCCTCTGCATCATATTATAAAACCTTAGCTGATAGGGCAAAAGAATTAAAATTAGATGATGATTATGATAGTTAACAAAATGATGAAAATCCTCTTATATAAATAGAAACCGAAACAGAGTAATTATTTACCTATATTCAAATTATAAAGGTTCGAATTAAATTATAAAAAAAAAAATTAGGAAAATCATTGTTAAAAACTATAATTAATTTATTATTGGAGTGACTAAAAAAATTGAATCTAAAAAAGCCGAAGAACATTGACTAATTTAGTATAATGAAGTATACTTAATAATATTATGTCATTAATTTTATATAATGGAAAATTGATATTTGCTTTATATTTAAAATTATATATTTATTTAATTAATTATGTACATATCAATTAAAATAAAAAAACCAAATTTTATAATCGTAAAATCTTATTTTTTATTATTATAATGTATAAGATTATAATTTTAATAATATAATAAATATAACTAATTATATCAAGATATTATAATATATGCTAATAGATGGGTCAATTTATATTTTCTTCAATTTCAATTTCATTATCCTAATACAATCCATAGTTATCTTCGTCTTCGTCTATAAATATTTCAATATTTGATTGGCATTATTTATAAATGGTTTCGGCTGGATGAGATTATAATTACTCTACCATATTCATTATGCCATTTTAATCGATAATTCTTCTAATTTTCTTATATTTTTTTCCTTGCTAGAGTTCATATGACTTTTTATAAAAGTCGATCATTTTGAAAACGATTTGTAGAGCATACAAAATATATTCGGCATCTTAAGAAACATTAGGACACAAATAAATCTTTAAAATATCATATAAGTCTTAATTAACTAATATAAAAATATGTTTGCTGCTGAGATGATCAAATAAATAATTTATAATTTGCAAGCATTCGTGTTAAATAACTTGGTCATCTCTAGTGGCCTTATAAATTATGGTCATTAAGAACTGATCAGAGACTATTTCACAAATTTCACTAATTCTAGACATTGATTTAATTAATTTTAAAGTGTCAACTCTTACGATCCTCATGGAGTGGTCTAGAAGTCTACAATTAATTTCAGAAGTTAATATGCAAATTGTAAAAATGATAAAGGTATTGTTATTACTTTGATAGTCTAGGGAAGTTTACATCCTTTATCTGCAATACTATATTCTTAGAAACTTCACTTCCTCCTCTGAGTAGCATCCTGGTAATCTTTAACGCAGTTATAATAATTGGCATATGAATATTATTCAGCAGATCAG
The DNA here is from genome assembly GCA_037039885.1 of Miamiensis avidus. Classification (NCBI taxonomy): domain Eukaryota; phylum Ciliophora; class Oligohymenophorea; order Philasterida; family Glauconematidae; genus Miamiensis; species Miamiensis avidus. The sequence continues at coordinate 335,872 of JAWVGU010000079.1, forward strand.
AAATGATATGAAGTATTTGGCATTCTAACAGGAATTGAATGGTTGAGGAATTCTCATCCTAAGAATCATAGGAAATATGATAGCTACTGATTTGCTAGATAGTAACAACTAAATCACATTTTATTTCATTATTTATCTTAGTCATCTAAATGCATTGACTTAAATTTGATACGGATTCAAGATCAAATTTATATCTTAACCATAATTAATATTATTATTAGTACAAATAAAAATAGTATTTAACTAGTATTCTTACCCGAAAGGAGGTTGTTATGATGTTAATTAGGTAAGAGAAAAGGCTGCAGATTCCAATAAACGTTCATTTTATTAATTATATCGACAAGGATCAAATAATTTCATAAGACTACTAAAAAGGCCATTTTTTACAAAATATTCTCTATATTCTTTTTTGTTCCTATTATATTAGCTAGTGCATCCATCAAAGGTAAAAGACCATTTAAAAAGTTCAAGCTAAAGTATTTATTTAATAAATTTTCCAAAAATTAGATCCCATTTCCACTGAACTTGCTTGTTTAAATATTACAATCTGTCACAGATACAGTTTATTTGGTTGTACCTAATTAATTATAAAAGAAAAATAATGGTGAGGGGAACTATATATATTTTATTTAATGCTACCCTTTGCTAAGTTGCTAATAATTTATAAAATTTCAATTTAAAATTCAAAGTCTTCTTCCATATATTCAATGAATATTTTAAATAAATACTTTGGCACATCTTGCTCTACTATTCTTGCCATATAATTCATATACTTTGCACAAGTTTCATATCTTGTGGCATTTTTAATGTAGATTATTGCTTCTTTTACTAATACCAAGTTTTTCTCCTCTTTCAAGTGTTTCACATAATTATCTAATGTTTCAGGTGTTATTTACACATCGGCCAATTTAGTCATTCCATTATCAAAATTATTATTTTTGGATCCATTCGCAATTTAATTATTAGTATGAGAAGAAGCTTAGTTCTCAGATATTCGTTGTGACGTCCCTTCAACATTATCTTAATTATTATTATTAGTATTAGCTTAATTTGTTATGTCTTAATTTTAAGAGTATTTAATATTATTTTTTTCGATAAATTGATTTCTATGCTTGGTTAAAATATCATCTCGAAGTTGCTTTCTTATTTCTACCGAATAATCTTCTCTTTATTCTAATAGAGATTTTTATTCCTCCGTCATTTTTTGTTCTTCTTATTATTTATTGTGTTTTTTTTCCATTTATTCAATTTTTTTTTTATTGTTTATTATTTATTGTGTTTTATTTTTATAAAATAATGCAATTTATAAAATTAAAGTAAATTTAAGAAATATTTAACACTCTTAATTTCTGAAGGAAATGATATATATAAAGTAAACTATAATATATTAAATCAAACATGGCTAATATATCTACTAAATAAGATTAAATAAAGAAGCAAAGTCTATTTTATGTGGTTCGTATAGTTTTAATTATTGGCACCTTTAATTAATATTTTAATTATATTTTTATTATATATATTAATTAGTATAAAAATATAAATTTATAGAATTTAGGTAATATTTAATAAAATAGGAATATCATGAATTATTTCTAAATATATTTTATTGCTGGTAGGTTAAAAAGTAAAATATAATTTATTTTTAAATATTTTTTTTATTTTTTAGATCATATTGAAAAACATGCACAAAATTTATGTATTATTTTAATATTAAATGATATTTTTAGAATTTTCATATATCAATAATTTAATTAATATTTATTCCTTCTAATGCTGTATTATTTTTTATTATATATTATAAAAATATATTAAATTTAATTAAAAATTAAAAAAATGAGAAAGAAAATTCGAGTAGTTGAAAATACGAGGTATACTATAGATTATTTGCATTATATAGCCATTGTTTAATGGATTCTATTTTAATATTATTTAAAACTCAAATTTTTATTGATAATTAGTTAATTTATTCATAATAATAATAGTGTTTTAATTCCTTATTAATTATAAAAGTAGAAAATAGAACGAGGAATAACTTATTTACTAATAAATAAAATAATAAAAAAACGACAACAAAAAAATTATGAATTCAAGCAAATAGGAATTGACCAATAAAACCAGTTTGTTTAGTCAAAAAATAAAATTAAATAAATCGTATAAATAGAAGAATAACATTTCTGATTTCACAAAAAATAGTAATTCAGAGGATTCAGTTGAAGTTAAATTTTGTTATCCTGATTATAGGATGGCTAATGCATAAAATAAATAAGCTAATATACATAAAATTTATTCTCCCCACAAATCATTTGCCACTGTACAAATTTTGAAATAGTAAGATATCAAACAATTAGAAAAAAGGCAGAGTTAAAGTTAAAGACAATTTTAGTTATAAAATAAAAGCAGACAGTCTATTTCTAATTCTAATCACTAACTCTAAAATCGAAATTCTCATAACAGCAGTGGGATTAGTAGTTTTTACAAAAATACAAATATCGCAGAGGACTAGAATTTGCAAAAATTGCTAGAATTATAGAAATAGCAATTACATGAAGGAGAAAAAGGCTTAGCGAACCAAAAGAAACAACAGTAAATAAATATCAAGGGACTTAAATGTTCAAAAATTATACCATCAGTTCGTCACTCTCATAAAGAATTAATAGACCAGATGAACAACAATTATGTCAAAAAGTATGAATTTATGACTCCAAAGTTTAGAAATTTTGCAAACCTTTTTTAGGGAGATGATGTTTGTTATAAAAGTTCGAAGGTAAATAATTCTGTTTAAAAAAGCAACTCCAAATTGCTACTTTTAAAACCATTGATGGGTGAAAGTGACAGCAGCTTATCCGAATATTAAATTGAAAAATAATTTTTTTAAAGTTCCCAAAAAAAGAAAAACCCCAGGCATTTTTCGCCTTAAAAAAGCATTCAGGAATAATGGCAAAGAGGGTCTATTTTCGGCGACGATATCCAAAAAATGTAACTATTGATAATCAATTAATACTTTTTTTAAAAATTTTAATAAATGAAATTAAATTAAAGATCTCCTCCCGGTAAAAGGAAAAATTCTCAGCATTTTATAATAGAAAAAAAAAGAGAGTCGATAAAAAAGGCTCATACTTACGGAATTGAACAGTCAAAAAATATCTTAAATTTGTACAACATTAATTTGAGAGACTACAATAGTTGCTATTTGCCTGAACAAATTTTAAATATATAAATTCGCCTAAAAAATGACATAGATACTTTGTAACCGAAAAAATATTCCTTCACCAAAAGTGTCGGAGTATCAAGAAATCAAAAATATTTAGATTCATTTTTCAATTCTAAAAACCATTACAGGCATGACATCGAGCCGTAATCTAAAATTCACAGTGAAATAAGGCAAAATCAGCAATTATAATAAAAGCAGATTTAGATATAGGCAGAAGATGCATTATAATAAAAATAAAACGAAAAATTAGAAAAAAATTAATAGTAATCGCCTGAATAAATTAGCCAAAATTAGCAGTTGCAAAAAATATAAAAACTTTCCTTTGATCCAAACAACCAGTCTTCCACTTACTATATGACTCAAAGCGGCAGTGAACAAAACAAACTATTTCGTACTCCTCCGGAACCGAATTCTCTCTAAACGAGCGCTTAATAACTAGAACTTGGTTTAATGAAAAATAATAACAAAGAAGAAAATAACGGACAAGTAGAAGGCGGCAAGGAAATATAGAGAGAAAGCAGAGTTCAATTTGTTGAATAGTAAACCAGTAGTTAGGAACAGGAGAAAAAAAGTAAAATTTATTTTAAAATTGAAGATCAAAACCAACAAGAAGATGAAGACTATTACGATTAAGTGTAGGAAAATAACACTTCTTATGAGTTTCCCGACAACAACGAGTACTACTTAACAGAAACCAAAAATTCAAAAATGGAGCGCATTTAAAGTGCAAATACCCTTCAGAAGAAGGCTAAATTTTATTAACATCATTTGAACTATCACAATACCATGTTTAAAAAAGTCAACAGTCCAAAAACTATTAATTTAGGCTACGAAAGCCCTTACAGTTATAACAAATCACCCAGATCTTAATAGCTGAAGTTCTCTAATTTTGTAAATACTGATAATGAGAAATCCCCCCAAAATAATAATAACTAACTATCCGAAAATCCAAAGTCTTGCGATAGAAAAGTATCTTTTGCCACTTTTAGTCCTGACAACTCTCGATCTCCTAAAAACTCAGATAATTTAGACAAATCAGAAGAAATTGATATATTGAAAGTTGTCGTAGACACATGGAAAACCGCCCCCTAAACAGGTGAAACATTTACTACTAAATCAATGAAAATAAGAAATTTTACCTAAAAACTATTTTTATTTAGCTTAAGAAAGAAAAAAAAGAAGAAAATTGGAAATGAAAAAAGTTAGAAGAGAACTCAGACAATTTAAAAGTAATATCGGTGTTAACTTCAGGAGTTTACGAAAAAAATTTTGGCCTTACTTGATAAGCTTTGGCGTACGAAATTGACTATTTAGGAATTTTCTTAGTTTTTCCTAAAGCATCAAGTATCCATATTCAGTGAAGACCCATTCTAGAAAAAAGGCAGTTATATGTTCATGAAAAATGTTAAAAATGGGCAAATCAAATAAGTACAGTAGCAATTGCAACAGGACCGATTTCTGGTTCACACATATGATCATGTATGTATAAAATTACTATCAAAAATATAAAATTGTATATATAGCCTTTCATTTATTGTTTTTATTCAATTAAAGGTCAAACGAACTCCTTTACATCAAGCAGCAATCAAAGGAAATTTGGAAATTATTAAAATTTTAATAGAAAACGGTGCAGATTATGACTCGAAGGATTAGGTGGGAAAAAATGCTTTATTTTACTCTTTCTAAGGTAGACACTTCGAGTGCATTAAGTATTTGCTTTCTCAATTTTGTGATCCTTGGTAATTACTTACTTACTTACTTACAAATATATTTGCATTTCTTTCTATTCATTTGAACTAACATTTATTTTAATTAGGTCTCCTCCTGAATACAGTTACTATTAATATTGTGATGAGAAAATGTTATCTACACTTAAAAAATATAGAAGAGTAATATTATAATTATTTAATATATTGTCCTTTTAATTAACATTTTATAATAGGTTGACCTTCTATCCAGAATGCTAAAACCCTATGAAAGAAGGCTAATGATTGACAGTATTAGGCATACATCTCTCTCCACTCATCCCACTGAAGAAGATGAATAGACTCAATAACACCAAGAAAGCTAATAAAATTGAAGAGTTTTTGAAATTTATAAAAAATTAATATTTATATTTATAATAAATTTTTCCTATTTTGATTTATGTTTATTTACTTTTTATTTTTTTAGAATTTTCGCATCTAATTTTAATTATTGAATTTAAATTTTAATTACTTATTTTTAAATAAATGAATTATTAAATCTAGCATAATAATAAATTTAGAAAACTAATAAAATCTATTTAAAGAAAATAACCATACTTAATTTATGGACTCTAATAAAAAAACTGAGAATATCCAATTTCAATAAGAATATAACTATTTAAAGTTCTTCACAGGGCTATTTAACTACGAACTGGAAGAAGATAATTAATAAAATGTCGACCACTTATAAAGCAAAGCAAGTATCCATCTTATAGATTTAGATAATTAATCAGAATAAAGTCCCAATAAAGCTTTTGGGTTTTTATCAAACTTTACATTATAAAATGATAAAGTATTTTCTGGATAATCTTCGTAGTTGTTATCTCCTCAAAAGTCATTTATATCTTCTCCACTTAAAAAGCATAGTTACAACTAAATACAGTAATAATTCCAACAGAATTCGATAAGTGAATTTTACTTAGCGTCTCCAAATAGTATATCCTAAATAGAGTCTGGAGGAGGAGGAGGAGTAGCAGCAACGGGAAATAGTGGGGCAGCGAATGCAGAAAATGAATTAATAGAAAGAGACAACAAAACTGGATAAATTGAAATTAAAAGATTGTGCACAAAAAACCATCCATTTTAAAATGGAGTACCCCATAATTTATTTAGGGAGGTTGAGAAATTTGTTAAGGAACAAAAAAATAAAATTCTTGTTATATTTGGCGAATAAATGTCGGGGAAAACAGCTGCTGTTAGAAAACTGCATTAAAAAATAAATAAGTCTGGATATTTGTCTAATTTGTCTCAATCGCTGCTGATCGATATGGAGGGGGCCGATAGGGTAGAAGATATTTAGATGTAGATAAATGAAATTTCCAAATAAAACAAAAAAAATCAGCTTTTAAATTCTTCGACTCGTCTCGTCATTGTTTTTTATGATAATTACGAAAAGGGAATGCAACATAGTTTATTTGATTTTACTTGGCCGATACTTTAGCTGCAACAAATTTAGAAAAAAATACAGTTTAAGGTAATTATTTGTTCGCGACTCCGAAAAAATAACATAAAACAATAAAATGAACCTGTGTACCACCCTGCCATTTTAGAAGAAATTTTACAACTTTGCAGTTTTGGCGAATAAAACAATTAAAAATTAAAATACTTGTTTTTGTAAGAATTAATGGAAAATATTCCTTAGGCAACCTAATTTATTTAAAAAAATACCGAAGGATTTCAGCCAAAAGATTTAAAATGGATTTTAAAAGCGCAAAACCAATATTTAATATAAAATCCTTTTATTTTGAATATATTCACCCAGGTTTATCCTTTATCTGAACAGTATATTCATGACATATATGTGTCTGATAAGTAAAAAGAAGAAAATGGCCTGCTACTAAAAGAAGAATACAGGCAAATCACATATTCTAAGTAATTTTTAGTTTAGTATTGGGTCAAATCGCAGATATAAAGGACTTTAATAATTTTTGATGGAATGGAGAATATTGAACAAGCGGCTCAATCTCATTTTTCAACAATGAGCAATGAACTTTTAGCGTACTATTTTGAGAGATTTGTGCAATGTTTAGAGCTAGAATTTTTTGATTTTTTGATCTTCTTGGCATAAAATAGTTTAAAGTATAATGGAAACTATGACTTAAATTCGTTAATAGAGGAATATTGCACCCAAAATAATAAGGTTATAAGTAAATAAATCATTAAATATATGATATAAAGCTTGGAAAACGTTATGTTTACTTCGTTAAAGTAGAATCAGTTTAAATACACATTTTCAAATTCATACTTGAAATAGTATTTCGATGTTCAAGCAATAGAAACCTTTTTTTTAGACCCTCTTTTCGATTAAATGGATCTAAAAACTGTAAATAATACTTATAAAAATTGTTTTTTATTTTCTTTTAAATTTTATTTTTTTTAGAATTAGCATGATTTTTTAAATTTATAAATCCGATAATATTGCCAAATAAATAAAAAAACGATTTAAACCTGAATTGAAAGCCATATTTTTAACCGACTATGCATATCAAACATTATTAATTCAGAATGTATAGAATTTCTAAAAGGTTGGTGTGTTGAAAAACAAAAATTAGAAAAATTGACAGAAATGAATTCTTTTTTAAAGCATAGTAACAAATAAATATCAAATATAAGATAAAAATTGATATTGTGTGTTCAATTATCGAATTTGTTTAAAACCGACTTTTTAGCTTCAAATTCTTTAACAATTTTGAATTTAGTTTTCAAGTATCCACTTTTAAATCCTTTCAATTTCAACAGCTGCAACTTATAAAATGCAAATTTGTCAGGAATTATTTGTGATGGACAAGAAGAATAGAAAAAAAACTCTTAAAAAAAATAAATTTAAGAAGTAAATTTCAGCGGCTGTAATTTTTCGAATGCCACACTAGCAAATTTAAAATTTAAATCTTGTAATTTTTCTGCTGGGTTTTGCCAAAATACTCCCATATAAACAGGACATCAGAGAATCATCAATTAAATCGTAAAAAATATAAAAAACTAGTTTTTGTTTTCAGGGTCTAGAGATGGGAGTGTAAAACAGTATAACATGTAAAACTGTGTAAAAAAAGAAGAGGTGAGTACGTTGTATTCTCATTAGTACGCCATCACAGGACTCGATATTAATGATACTTGCGAGTACATAATTTCAAGTGATTATTATAATATTATAAAAATTTGGAGTATTACGGGGAAAAGAGTAATTTAAACAATAGCTTAAAAATAAAAGTATTAATCTTAGGAAAATATTATCAGCAAATTCATTTCCTGCATTCAGTTTCTAAAATAAAAAAATAATATCGACCACTAAAAGCAATCCAAAAAAAGGCTTCGGTTCTTAACGGGAACTACAGCTGATATCAATACCACCCCTTGTAAACTTAAATTGTGGATTTACGCCCTACAAGACGAATTTTCTGGATTCATGTCTCAAATTAGTGACAATTATTCAACACAAAATATTCAATTTCATAAAATGTCGATCACAGGAATTTGCAATTTTGGCGAAAAATATGTAGTTTCGGGGTCTTAGGATGGAGACATTTAAATATATGATTTGGATATGAAGAAAACTATTTAAATAATTTAAATGGCCCATCTGTAAGGGGTTTCGAGCATGGCTATATCAGAAAATGAAAAATTATTCGTTTCAGGTGGATTTGATGGATAAATTAATGTATATAAGGTAAACGATTAACGCTAGTATTTGCTCTAAAACTAAGTTTTATAAAATTGCAAAACTCTACTATGGCCAGGAAAAGCTATAGTAACCACTATCATTAAAGATATCGATTTTGGACTTAATGATACCTTACTTGTAGGAGCTGGAAGTGATGGACAGATGCATTTGTGGGATGTCCACGATATATTAACAGGAAAAAGCGTTTAAGTATAAAATATTTACAATAAAAACATGAATCCTGTTTTGTAATCGAAATTTTTCTGTAAAAACTCGACTTAAGAACATTTTCTTGTTTATACCATCGAAGAGAGCCTCGAATACTGCAATTTTATTTATAAAATTAATCTTTTTTCTAAAAGCTACGTTGAAAATTTCGATAATTTCCTTATTACTGCTTCTATTATTATACATAATAAGATAATATTGGGTACTAAAATGGGGGCAATTTAAATTCGAGATATATAAACAGCAAATATGATTGAATGCCTATCCCTTAGAAATGATGAAGGCAGTAAATAATAAGTGTGCAGCATCTCTAAACTTGATTATAATTTAGAATAAAATAATTTATTGGTCATTGGGAGTGATGGGAGTATACATATTTTCAATTTTGATAAAGAAGAAGTAGAAGAAGAAATACAAAATAAAAAAATTTTCGGAGGGTATTTATATAATGCTTATCAATATCCTTTGCAAGGGGCCCTCGCGATTTCCTATAGTTAAAAATTAATATTATAAAATGTGAATAATTAGGTTTTAAAGTTGTGGATTAGAGATTCTGATTATTAAAATTAAAATTATGATTTTGAATAGAAGAATTTTCATACTTAGTACTTAAAGGGCAGAGTAACTGGATTTGCAGTGACGAAACTGCAATATTAAGAGAAGGAATTTTTTATTTCGACTAATAGCTGGGTGAAAAAATGCATACTAAATGGACTAGAAAGTATTTAAGAAGAAATATTAACACAGGAAGAAAGTGATATTGTTGTACACTCTGCTTTAAAAAATAATATTTTAATACTCTACACCTATAAAAGCGAGTATTTAAAAATCATGGATTTTTAGATAGAAAGTGACAAGTTGTAAAAGCAAGATCCAAGTACTATTGAAAGCGACTTTTTAAGCTCTGTTATCTATATTGACAACTTAGTCAATGAAAAAGTATTTATAACTTAAATAAATCTTTCTAATAAAGGAACCTATATTGTGGTGGCACTAAGTGACAATTCCATTTTAACTTTCAGTGTTAAAACATGTCACCAAAGAATATCACCATAAACGAAATACATTTGGCCAGATATAATTTCCTATGTTGCAATAGATGATTTTGGTTAAAAAATCGTGGCGGGAACTGAAAATGGAAGTATAGAAATGTGGAATTACTCAAATGACACAGTCTAAACGTTTTCTTCGTCTGAAGGATGTTAGGAAAAAGTAATTTTTGGGAAATTGTTATCAATTGAAAAATAAATTAATAAATAAATATTTAAAATAGAGCCGAATCACGTTAATTTACTTATATGAATACGAAGGAGAAGATTTTATGTTGACTGGGACAGCAAAAGGTATAATAAGCATATGGAACGAAGAATTGGTGCTGTAGAATAAGAATTAGTAGATGAGCCATGGGTTTGAAATACTAGATGCTCAGTTATACCGATAAACAAATATAATTACTGTAAGCAGTGAGGGGGTTTTAAAAATTTGGAAAATAGAAAATAATTCTAACTTTAATCTTCAACATACCATTGAGACTCAGAGTATATATTCATACTCTTCTTTGGTTAAAATACAGGTAGATGACTTGCAAGAATAAGTATTTCTTTGCTATGAAAACTTTTAAATTCATTAGTTAGATTTGAAAACTACATTTTAGTAGTATATTCATCAAATAGAAATTGATAATAAAGTGAAATTTACCTGCGCGGCTATGTTTTATGATAAATTTATTATTGTAGGCAATAGTAAAGGAAGAATCAGCATATTTGATACCAATTTTAAGGGTCAAAAACTTAATTTGGTGGCGAATTCAGATTAATAAGAAATTTCTCACATTTCTGTATGCCGTGATAAGCAGAGTTAATACAAAAATCTGTTTTTTGTTAGTTGTGATTTAAAAGGAGATATTGAGTTTTGGGAAGCTCTGGAAAATCAATATCCCTATAATATAATACAAAAACTAAAGATACAAGTGGGTAAAAGCTTAAAAGCATTGCAGATAATTAATAATGGTGGCTATAAAATAATCACAGTGGATACTGATGATATTATTCAAGTGTGGGAACTAAAATTAGGAAAACTAATCGGGGAAGTCAAAACACAATACTTAAATATAAGTATATTAAATATTAGTTGCATAGTTATAGAAGGCAGTAAAAAAATATAAATCCTCTTCTTTAGTGAAAGTGGTTTTGGACTATTAGAAGAATGTAATAACCACCAACTCACAGATTAACAAAAAAAAATGATAATTAAAAATAAAATAGGAATTTTTTTCAAATTAAAATGAAGTAGAAAGTAAAATTACCAACCAAATTAGCAATATCTAAGATGATACTAAATATTAAAAGGATTAATTGGTGCTTAAATTTAAGTTAATATATTTTATTTAAAATTCGAATTCACGATAATTACAGGTGTAAAATTGTGAATTCGGTGGAAGCTAATTTGGAAATAATGATACAATTGAACAATTGCTAAAATAATAAAATTTAATATACCACTGAAAGAAGCTATATTCATATATTATAATAATTAAATTTTTCCATATAAAAAAATAATAATTTTTTAAATTATTTATAAAATTAGTAGCAATAAATATCTTTATTAATATTTTCTAAATTCAGTCATACATGGTTTTAAGCTTTAATTTCTATTCTTTAGCAGCTAATAAGTTATATTCTTTAATTTCATCAAGCTTTTTTTATGTTATCTAACTCTTTCTCTCTCGATATTAATATTCATAAATCTCTATTCTTCAGCTTAAATGGCATATAATTTTTCTTCTTCTTTTTTTATCTGGCCAACATCTGTATAATATATAATTTTATAAATACATTGTTGATATAATAATAATAGCACACATATATAAATATATATTTAGTTTTAATTTACTTGTTATTCTGCTTCTTATTATTCCTGCATTAATTTGATGTCTTTTTATTCTTAATCATCTAAACCTTTCCAGTGATAGGGAATATACTCGTGTCTGGAGGAAGACTTTAAAAACTTTTACATGTTTTTGTATTTTCTGTTTAAAAATCGTTATTTGTGCAATAATTTATATGTTATTGATTATTCACTTATTCTTAGTTATGCTCGTCTCTGTTTTTATCAAATTTTTCATTTGCCTTTTTAAATAATAATAACAATGATTTATTTAAATGTATTAATTTCATTCAAAAATATATAAAAGTCTACCAATTGCATATTATATTATTTGCATGACTATTCTAAAGTTCTTCTTTTATGTTTTTCAGCATCTTCTAATGCTATAGCCATATTGTTTATATGTTTAGATTAGTCAGCATATGATCTTTATATATTTTAATTTTTAATTTTTAAACAACTATTGTTATAATTTAAGTATTCTATAACTATGATTAATATTTACTAATGAGTCTAATTTAAGTAATTGTTTCTTTCTTACTTTTCGGACATTTATTAGTCAATCCAGTCTTTTTATTGCAACTACTATAATCTTTTTCTGTTTCCGAAGGCTTTTATTTGGAAAATATAAGTAAATGAGATAATTTTTTTTTTCAATTTTTTATCGAAATTATAATACTTAATTCGCATAAAATAATTAGGCAAATACGCTTTAATTTTTTATTAATATTTTTTAATTTTTATATTACATAAATCTTCTCCATCCATAATCTTTAAGGATGAAACGTGTACTTTGTTTTTCATATCTCTGTGATTATAATCTTCAAAAGTTCTGCTGAAAGGATTGTCGCTACTCGTTTTATTAGCTGCCATTGATTTTTATCGTAAATTAATTTTTAAATTTTTGGAATGTAAATAAGGGTAGAGTCAATATTTTAAATACTCTAAGTTTTAACTATTTATGTATGTCTTTATTATTAATATTGATTTCTGTTTTATTATTTATTAATATTATTGAACGATAATTCTTTAATATTCAATATTAATTCCTTAAATAAAAAAATAAAATATACCGACTTTTATGTATTTATTATATTTATATCAATATATATATGTAGCAATACATTTACAAAAACATAGTTTATTATTATTATTTTTTTTTTGGGTGTTAAATTTGTTTCTTATATTTTTTTTAATAATTTAAAATAAAAATTATATTATCTTAATCATTTTATATAATTCTAATTTTCCAGTTTTATTACTTAATACACAATGAAAGTTAATAAAATAAATGTAAAATATGAATTTTTAATTTCTCTTTATATTATTTATTAAGAAAGGTTATAAATTACATAATAGTATATAAATTTTATAAATATTAGAATTAGATTAAAGAGACTATAGAAAAATTCACAATCTTATTATTAATCATATAATCAGTAAAAAATCATGATTTTTATTTACACAGACGCTCATTAAATTTATATTACTTTATTCAATCATCCAGTATATTGATAAAGTAGTGAATAATTTTTTGTTTATATTTAAGTAAATTTTTTATTTTTTTCACCTTTCTTTATTTTATATAAAGAATAATAAAAAAAATAAAATAAAATAAATACTAAAACAATTTAATAGAAAAAAACGTATTTATAAAACTTAAGAGCCAGGCTGATTTAATGGACGTTTCAAAAAGAGTAACAATAAATTGAAAAATTTAAAGGAAGCTGATTATTTATAAAAATCTATTATTTTCAGATCATTTGTTCCAAAAGATAAGAAGCAATCAATATTCTTAAAAAAGAACCACAATAGCGAAATGTATAAGAACAAGATAATCTCACAGAATATTTAAAAAATAATTTCTAGCTTTTCGATTTATTCATTAATAATGGGGAGAAGCAAGATATTATAAAAAAATGCACAAAAGTGTTTCAATACAAGTATGTTCCAAAGGGAAATTTTTTACTTCATGAAGGAGATGTAATACAAAAATTAATAATATTCTTTAGAATTTCTAATATAATATTAGATTATATAATAATATTTACTTAAAAATGTAATACCCAAACCTTTTTTAGATCAATTCCTAAAATAAACAATTTAGATTTTCTATAAATTAAACTAATAATAATTTTTTTTATTTTCTTGAATATATTATATATTTTTGATACAGCACTGTTTAACTTATATGAAATTAAACTTAAACTTTGAGATTATTTATTTTATCATAAATTATTACTACCAATATATACTTGTAATTGGATTATACAAGTTATAACAAAAAAGTGGGAATTTACTATTTACTATTTAATATTTATATTATTTAGTAAATATATTTTCTAGCTTTAATTGATATTTTAATTAAAATTATTCCACAATAATTTATATTTATTCTAATTAATAGTATTTTAAATTAAAAATATAATAAAAAATTGTTGAAAAGAAATTATTATTTGATTTTACGTACACATATATTATATAAAATAATACTAAATACTATTACTAATTATTCTTAATTAAAATATTTAAAATATTAGGTTCCAGATAATTTTTATATTTTATTTGAAGGATAGGGAGATGTATATATAAAAAAGATCTTGAAACTATAGAGAAAAAAGTAAAAGAAGATAAAGCAATTCATAAAAACTGATCGAAATATAGTAACTAAAATCAAAAAATTTACTAATCGTTAATATTTTAATTACATTAGATAAGATATTTCAGATTTAAACAGTATAAATTAAAATGATAGAAATCCAAAGTAGGAAGTATAATTACTGTAATTAAAGCTTGAGCTTTAAAGAGTGTAAACTAAATCGAAAGAAATAATTGATGAAAGAGAGCGCAGCAAGCATTTGATGGCTTAGTCTAATAAAATAAAAAAATATTTTACAGGGAATGTTTGTTGCTACTAAAAAGTAAGCAAACACTTTAATTAAATATAATTTTAGTTTTTCATAGAAAAATAAATGAATTGTTATTATTAGGTTAGTTAAATGTGCGGTGGAGTTCACTTTGGGGAAATTGGAATTTTTACGAAAGGGTTAAGGAATGCTTCTATTTTTGCAGCAAAAGATTTGCATATGGCGTATTTGCCTGGAGAAATTTTGTGGAAATTTTCGGGGAAATGTTTCTATAGATGAACTACGCACTTAATATATTTAAAAACATCTTAACTCAAACTAGCTGGAAAAAAATAATAAAGCTTTCTTACGAATTTAAACCTAAAATATATAATCCTAGAGAGGTATGTATGTATTCCTTCCACCAATCAAAATTTATAAAA
The DNA here is from genome assembly GCA_037039885.1 of Miamiensis avidus. Classification (NCBI taxonomy): domain Eukaryota; phylum Ciliophora; class Oligohymenophorea; order Philasterida; family Glauconematidae; genus Miamiensis; species Miamiensis avidus. The sequence continues at coordinate 350,889 of JAWVGU010000079.1, forward strand.
CTTAATTTTACAAATAGGTTATTTATTCAGAAGGAGATGAACCGCTTATGATATACTTAGTGAAAAGTGGAAATATTGAAATTTCAAAATTGTTGGAAAATGGGGATGAACAAAACTTTTTCTACAAAAGACTTTAGAATCAATCAACTAAGCTCCAACAAATGAGTCCAAGGAAAAGGAAAATAAAGTGTCAGATCTGTGAGTTGAGTGAAGGAGTTTTCTTCGGTCACGAAGATATCATCCAAAATTAATAACGATAATTTACCGCCACCACACTTTCAAAAGTTGAAGTCCTAGTCCTACACAAAGACATTTTTTTGAGTTTGAACTCCGAAGAAATTAAAGAAATTCTCAATAATTATGCTGGTTTGTAAGACAAATTTAGAGCTGAGTAGGTAAGAAAATTTTAATTAAAAAAAACTTTTAAAATAATTAAAATTTTTTTATAGATTTAAAAGTCGACTAAAAGCAAAGAAATTATTCGCTAAGAATTAGACTAACAGATAAAGCAAAAAAATATTGTAGAACCAAGAGTTTAAATGAAAGATAAAATGTTTAATATAATATCAAATTTTAATTAAAATGACAAAAACACCAAAGATATATTTATTAAATTGGAACCCAAGAAGACAGAAAACAAAAATTAAGAAAAACAAAACCAAGATATATACCAGAAAATAATAAATGTAAAAATCTAAATATATATCTAATAATTAAATAAAATTTTAATTTAACATTTTTTCATAAAAAAAAAAAAAAGAGTCAAAAATAAAGATACATGTCCTTTGAATCCGCGATGAATAAAAAGGGATAAACCAAAATCCATGATTGTAACAATATCCAAAGGCAGATAGAAAACAAAAAAATAGCAGAAAAAACTGAATTGTGGACCAATAAGTTTCACCAGCCTTTGCAAATCAGCATTCATGAAAACACCGACAATCCCTAAAACGACTTAATGCAAGACATTCCCTTTATGAGTCAGGATATGACTTCATTTGAAGAATTAAGGAAAAGAATCATAATTCAAAAATCTGGAAATTCTCTAAAGTCGGAGTATGATGGCCATCAGGTCTAAAAAGAAATGAAGGTTGCAGGAGTAAAATAAAAAAATAAAGTTTTAAAAAACACCAAAGTTCCATTAACTTACGCGACCAATCACCCAAATATGTCCCCATTATTGTACAGAGCCAGAGAAATTTATTGGACATATCAAGAAATTCGAAGGATTTATCAACATAGTAGATAACAATCTCAGAAGGAACAAATTCACAATAAAGTTAAAACCCAAAAAGTAAAAACAAGGTCTCAAACTACCCCAGTTGCAAAATTTGAGGTATTTTAGTGAAGAATCGAATTTGGATTAAAATTTTATCGACAAAGCTATTTTAAATAGCTACTATCTTCAAGAAGAAAGCAAGGTGAAGAGTCCAAGGTTGATGAAGCAGAGGTATTCCAACAAAAGAGAAAACAGTGAAAATTCTTGTGAAGATCTGTATCTATCAAGCACACCGTTAAAGCTAGGCCAAAAAAAGAGTAAAAGCCACAAGGTGCTTCTCAATTTGCAAGAAATTATCAAAAGTAATAACGTTGATAGCCCTAATAAGAGTAGTGAATTAAAAAAAATAGTGTTTCTTTCTTATTAAGGAAAGAAGTGGACTCAGACAGGAAGTCTTATTTCGTAAACACTAAAAAAAGATAGAGTGAGGCTTTCAACAATAATTCGATTGGGGCTCACTCGGAAGAAATGAAAGAATTGCTAAAAATATAAAGAGTTAATAGAAAATTTCTCAATAAAACTGAGATAATTTCTGATGATTCAGACTTAAATTTGCATGGTTTAGATAAATTAGAGTCTATTAAATACTAAAGGTAAAATGATGGGGATGGGGATGATGATAATTACCGTGTGTCTATATTAAATGAAGCAGTTTCTAATGAATACTACTTGACTTCAAGTAAGGCTGAAATCGCCTTGCCAGATATAAATTGTGATACTACTCTAGATATCAGCTTAGCTTTTATGCCATTTGAAAGAAATGAAAGCTAAAGCAATTCTGTAGACAAGTTAAAACTCAAAAATATTGCTAAAAAAAATAATTTAAAAATATCTTCAAGCGTCAAGCCAGGCTACCAAGCTTAATAATTTTAAATAAATTAGTCTCTTCCATAAATTATTAAAAGATAAAATCACCCGAGAATCTTGTAATCTGAAAGAAAATTATTTGAATCTAAGAGGATAAATACTGTTTAGTGAAGAGTTTCGTTTTATTTTTTAAATTTATACAATTTTTAGCTAGTACCAACTAATTTCAATTACATTTAGTGGGTATATTAAAATTATATATGATTTACTATGAAATTTAATAGTGATTTACTATAAAAATTAATATTAATTTACTTAATATTTATATAAATATATATGTTATATAATAATGGATATTATGCCAAATATTTTAATATTTAATAGTATAGATAATATTATGAATGTAACCAATCTTTTGTATTTTGTATTTTGTATTTTATATTTTCTTTTTATCACTACATTAGTCTATAAATATATAATATATTAATAGTAATTTGTAGAATAGATATAAAATTTCGGGAGAATAATATTAGATAATAAAAAACTATCATATTAAATTTAACTACTCCCCGAATTTGTTTTTCATATCTTTTCACTTACCTTTTTATATATTATAAATATATACTAAATTTATTTTTTTTTCCAATTAGAATTGGCTATTCTCTTTAGGGTTAATTTTTAAAGTTTACACTTTCATTTTATTAAACAATAAAAATATTCATTTATAATATATATTTACAACTTTTATATTAATATTTTTAATCATTGGTATAATTCGGTTATATCTTATTAAGATTTCTAAGCAATATTGAAGCATTTTTCGCAATAATTTGCATTTTCTTTGTGATATTGGTAATTAAAATTCCAATTTGACTCTTTCCTAAACCCCTCATATGTGGTAACATTTCGATTGGCCCAAAAATTTTGTTCTATGACACATTCTTCATTTGCCTTAGCTAATGCCTTACTCTGAATTATTTTGCTTTGTTCTTTTCGATAAAATTCCATCATTTCCCTAACCTTTCGAATTTGTTATCGGGCATATTCTATGCAGCGATTGCAAATCATATTTCGATGCGAATGGTAGTTTTGAGAAAGAGGAAATTCATTTACTGTGCTTTCAATTTCTTGGAAACTATCCCAAAATCCTTTTTCTATCAAGCACACATTATTAGCCTTGCTCAATGTCTCCTTCATAACCTGCTGTATTTCGCCATACGTATTTCTCAACTGGGAGTTGTCTCGCCACTTACTATTATTTACCAAAAAATCTGGGGGCTTAGTGTAATTGGTAGGTTATTGGTTCCCTCTATATTATGGCTTATTGTTTTGTTCATTTCTGTATTCCTTTTCAGATGAACACATGTTTGTATTCCCCATTAGTTTGTGACTCCTTCCTTTATTTATAAATTTGATGTAATATTTATTTATTAGGTTGTTTCTGAAAGTTTTATATTCTTTTTATTTATTTTTTCCTAGGTTTGTATATTTTTAGAATTGAAAAATATTTATCTACTCAAAATAACTAGAATATTAAATAAAAAAAGCTAATATTTTTTTAGAATATCTCTAAAAAGAATATTGCATTAAAAATATAAGTCATAATAATTATAGTTATTCTTTATAAATAAAGTCTTGATAAATACCATAGTAGCATTTAAAAATATGAAGAATACATTTCAATTCTAAATAAAATTAAGATGAAAATATAAAAAAAACTTAATATTTATAATCACAATTAATAAATTATTATTTTTATATTAAGGGGGCTTTCAAGTGTCTGAATGTTGGTGCTATTTATCTTAATAATATTCCTAAGAGTCTTAAGATTGGAAGAAGTAGGCATAAATGTAAATGCATACAATAAAAAATACCAAAATTTACAAAACCATCATTTATCTTTCTTAAGAAGGAAATATATTTACATCAGTATAATATATGTATAAATTTCCATCTCCATCCTTATACCTTCTGTGCAAAGTCCCTATGACGGCTTAAGGCTTTAATAAAAGATATGAAATTAATTTAAATATAAATTAATTAAACATATATATGTCTATTACATAGACTTCTTTAGGCTTTCCATTTTAATAAACAAAGAACCACAACTTATCACCTTTGGGAACTTAAACCTATTCCTACGTTTTAATCATTATGTGAAGAGCTTTATCTTTTTATTGAAATAAAAATCTGTTTCCCTCTGTCCATTCTTTTACTCTTCTGAATTTTTTTCATACCTTTCAATTACTTTAGATATATATATATATTAGATATTTTTATTTCTTTCTTTTAATACTAATATTAGATTATTAAAGATATATATAATTTTACCGACAGGAGTCATATTGGGATGGTGATTATGTATATGATTTGAATCATTGTGGAATTATTTTTCCTGCCTGTGTTCTCTTTATTTTTTTATAAGAAATTCATTTTCTTCTTCCTCAGTCATTTTTTTGTCGAATTTAAATCGCTCAATTCAACTTTTTTGGCCTATTTTTTTGTTTACATTCTTTTTGAAAATTTTTATTTTTTATTTTTTCTAGTTTTTTTATTTACAAATTCAACTAATTTTTAAAAAGTTATTATTGAAGCTTTGTAATTAATTGTGTATAATTATTTTAATTATAAAATTTGAAGATAAAGTAGTTGTAAATAGTAGATATGAAATTAGATTATTTACAGATGCATTTAAAGAGACAAGATGAAGAAAATTAATAATAATAAATGAGAAAAAATAAATTACTTTTCCAACATAATTGTACATAATTAAACACATATCTAAATTATAAAATTGTTATCATTATATAAGGTTGATATGATGTTGAAGATATTAATAATGATTGTAAAGGAAAGTTAATGGATTTTCTTATAATTTAGTATCTATATTTCAAATTAAAAAAAATTGGTATCATTATATAAGGTTGATATGATGTTGAAGATATTAATAATGATAGTAAAGGAAAGTTGATGGATTTTCATATAATTTAGTATCTATATTTCAAATTAAAAAAAAAAAAAAATTAATTTGTTTATTTTGTCTTACCTTTAACTTACCTTTATGATGATAAGTATGAGTGTATTTGTAATTAATGAAATTTTGCACCACAAAAAAATTTGATTTTTTAGACTTTTTTATTAAAAAAAATAATATTACCAGTATATATCTTTGAAAATCAGTAAATTTGACAACTGTACATATATATTAATCTTCACACCATTAAACTAAAGAAATTTAAATATATGATATGTGATTATTTAATATAGATAAGATTACAATCAATCAAACAAGCAAACAAAACATTATATGAGCTTGTTATCAATTAATTATCAAGAATCTCATAATATAAACTCTTTTTATTATTTTTATTATTAAAAAGCTAAGATTTTAAACAAAAAAATTACAGAATATCGATCTATTAAAAAAGGAATATTATTTTTAATATAAAACAATAAATAAATAAACAAATAAATAAAATTACAATTAGCTTTTATTTGTTGTTTTTGATAAATTATCTATATATTCAGTATTCTGAGTCGTGTTTTCTTTTCTTTTTGTCTTTTTTTTCTCTTTCTTTTTCCCTATCTTTGCTTTTTCTTCTCTTCTTTTTCTTGTCTCCATTGGTCTTGTCTCCCGCAACATCTCCATCATCGATTTCTCCTTCCTCCCCTTCTTCTCTTTCTCTTTCCTTTTCTCTGAGTCTTTCCTACATTTGTAAATCTAGTGTATTTTCTTTATCTTAAGGATTTGACCTATCATTCTAGGCTTCCTAATCATTTCGTGACTTTTCTTTTCTGTTTTTTTTTCAGGCTTTTCTCTATCTTAGGAAACGCTTCTCTTTCTATCCCTTTTACTCTTTTTTTCGTGCTTTTCAATGGAGGCTCCGCCGTCATTTTTAGAATGCTTCTTTTTCTTTTTTTCAGCAGTTCTGGACCTGGATCTTTCCTGATTTTAGGGAGACGGGGATCTGGAATACGATTTTTTCCTCTTTTTATCTTTCTTTTCCTTTTTAGATTTTTTCTTTCTTTCTCTGCTTTTACTTCTAGATCGACTTCTGCTTTCAGATTTCCCCTTTCTAGTCGATCCGATTCCCTTTCCATATTTTCTTGGAATGAAGTTCAACATTGTTCTTCCCCTTTCGATATCGACTATCAAATTCCTTCCATCCAATTTGATGTATTCCGACAATTTGTAAGCCTGTATCATGTCTTTTTTGTGTTCGTATTCAACGAAACAGTATCCTCTTGGCTTTCCATTTTAATCTTTGACGATTTTTATTTTTTTGATGTCTCCAAACTGTTCAAATTCTCTCTTTATTTTCTTTTCAGATGTTTCTAAATTGAGATTTGAAACAAAAAGAGTTTTGTAAGGATCTGAAGTCGTACTATCTTTTTCAAATGGGTTCCATTTTTTAAGATTTTCTTCATTTGCTTCTTTATTTTTCTACTTTTTTAGTTTTCTGGCCTTTTAAATTCTTTGCTATTTCGTATCTCCCAATTTCCATTCGGGAGGAGGCGTTGTCTCAAATTTTTCTAAAACGTTGGGATAGTCTTGCAACATGCTATTGTATTTTCTGCACTTTCCTTTATACGTCGACTTTACATGACCAATAATTTTCGTTTTGAAATTAACCTAAACATCCAGTGGGAAATCAAGCTTTTGTGCAATCGGCATTCTTGGCTACATGGGCATCATCATCTAAGGAAGCATTCCATTCACCATTTTTGGTGGTGGCAAAAGTGGGGGAAGATTACCTTGTAAATTGTGAGGTGGGGGAGGGAATTAAGGGTGGGACATCATTGGAGGTGGCTACATTGAAATGATCTGATTGTATTTGTTTTATTATTACTGAAATGGAAGATTTTTAAAATCTTAAATTAATTAATTAAATAATTATTCTTAAAATTTTTTTCTAGTCTATTTATTAATTTATTTATTTACTTTGTATAATTATTTTGATTGATATATTATATATATTGAAAGAGCCTTTTTAAGAAATATAATGTATTTCAAATATAATACATTACTACTTAAATACATGTAAATAAATTCAATATATTAAATAAATATATAAAATTAAACTATATAATTACTCATTTATTTTTTTTAAAAATTGCATATTTTAAGCATACATATAACGAATATTTACTAAATATAATTTTATATACATTATATATCATTTTAAAATAAATTATAATTAATAATTAATAATTAAAATTTCTTTGAAAATTTTTAAACACAATAACATTTGAGATATTTTAATAAATTATACTATTAATTTTTATAAAGTATAAGTAGATAAATCTCTTAAATTACAGTGGGATATATATTTTAATAATTAAAAAAAGAATTAAAGTGAACAAATAAACAAATCGATAAATTACTTAGCAAACATCAAATATTTTTTTAATAGCATCAATGGAACTATTATTTGCATTAGAAAAAGAAGCTTTTCCTCCTGACTACAATGGATATGAGTGGAATTCTGACAACAAAATTTTAAATTCTAAAAACTCAGATAGATTTTCTTATCTAAAAAGTAATTTAATTTAATTTCTATTATCTCAAATAATAATTTAATATATAAAAATAAATTCACTAACAATAATTATATAAATACATGATTAAGATAAAAAATAGAGAAATATTTTTAAAAAATCTATTTTTTTGTTCTTATACATAATAAATATAGTTTCGTTAATAATACCATTTATTATAATTCTAAGATAGTGAATAACCTATTTTTTATATTATAAGAAAGCGCTCCTTCTAAGGAAATGAAATTGGCAAGATAATTATATAAAAAATATAGTAAATACCCATAATTCAATTCAAATGAAATGAAAAACATCAATCCCTATGATTATAAATTTTTTGATAAAGAATTTTCTAAATTATTTAATAAATAAGTTTTTGTTTAAAGAGAGAAAAAATTAGAGAAATAAAAAAATAAATTAGTAATATTTAACAAAAAAGTATTAGGTCTTAATCTGTAAAAATTTCAAATACAAATAGTCAAATGTCTTATCATCGGCCTTAAACTTAATTAAAAATGAGAAATAGCTTGCAAAATACAGATCTTTTAAATTAATCTTCTAAATAACTTTAAAAGAGTCTTATTAATAATATATCTTAGTATAGTTAACAAATAAATTAGGAAGAATTAGATGAATTTGTAAAAAAATTAGCAGAAAAAATACCTGAAATAAATTAAAATGAATTACTTGCTGATTTATAATATCATTAGGTTTTTTCTGATAAAAATTTATAATAAAAATTGAATATTTTAAAGTAAATATAAGATTTAAAGTAAAAAAATAATGTTAATAGGATTAAGAATTAAATATAGAATATTTAGAATAATAAAATTAAGTTCTAGTAAATTAACATAAAAAAATAATCAAATTAAATACAAAAACTTACAAAAATAATCATAATAAAAATAAATCTAAAACAATTATGATATGGAAAAAAAATAATTAAGCCAAGAAATAAATTTTAATACCAATAATTTTACTAATAAAACATAATAAAACTATTAAAATAATAATACAGATATCAGACTTAAATCTAAAACTTCAGTAAGTGAAAAAAATAAAAATATCATAAACTCTTCTTGTGAGTAATAAAGTAAAAATTTAATATTAGTTCAAAAAATTAATTAATAAATGCTGATAAATTCTCTAGAAGACCTTTTACTCCTAGTAATAACAATAATTATCATTATGTTTCTTATACTTAATAGGAAACTTAGTAATAAACTCCAACTGAAATCCCAAATTAATAATATATTTCTCCAAATAATTGCAATATGCAATATGCCTTTTAATATCTTAACAGCGAAATAACTGAACATGATAAAAAATAATTTTAATAATCAAATTAAAATACTAATAATAATAAGAGTATAATAAATGTAAATAACTATTTACTCTCAGAGTAAACTCCAATAAATACGAGAATTAAATAGGATAAAAAAGGGAATTTAATAACATTTCTAATATTGTTCGGAAAAGAAATGTTACTTAACATAGTATGAGTTAAAAGGAAAGCGAATAAGAAATAGTTAAGAGATAGGAAATTGACAAATTTGTTCTTGATAAAAAACCTTAATTATAATATTAAATGAATTCTTAATTTATGAAAGGATATAGGGGCATAATTAGATAATATAGATGTAAAACCGCAGATGGAAACAGAGAAAATAGAAGAACTTAATTACAAAATTATTTGTTTATAAATAAAATGGGATTTCTTCCAAACTAAACTAAAAAAAGGATTTTTGATAATTTTTTCATTTTTATTAATCATTTATTTTTATATTATATTAATTTTAATAAATTTTTATTATAATTTCAATAATATTATATATAATTATATATTTATAAAATTTATAATCATATAATTTTGTTTTATTTTTGTTAAAATTATTATACCTCAATTTATTTTCCCTTAATCTAAGTAATTTATTATAAAGGAGTTTGAGTTTTCGGGGGCTTAAATTAGTTTCTAGTAAGTAATGGTAACTTTTTATTTCTTAGATCTTTTATTTGATTTTATTATTATGAAATATTTTATTCATTTTATAAAAGCAAATTATTATTTCTCATAAGTGGCCTCTTAGAAATTTCAAAATTTTCTTCCAAATTTAATTTTTTTTAGATTTCTTTCAACTTTTATTATTAAGTAAGTTACTATTTATTTCTATTACTATACATCAAAGCATTGGTAATTGGATTAGCAGACATTACGTTACCAACTCTATTATTTTTAAGATATTGTTATTAATGAATTGGAGATTTACTATTTAATATTCCTAACTAATTATTATTATCCTCTCTGTCGATTTGAGCATGTTCCATGGCATTTACTAAATTGTTTATTTATCCCTGATCAAACATTCCTTAATTTTTTTGAATTACTCTTGACGCGATTTTACTTTAATCATATCCATCTTTTTACCCTAGCTACTAAAACTACGAGTTGGAAAGACTATATTTCGATTTTCATTTTTTTAAGTCTCATTAAATTGCTTTTTTTCCTATTACCTATATGGCTTTACCAACTGCTCATATGCTCGAAGTTATCTTTAGAAACCTGAATTTGGACAAGCAACAATCCTTCTTTTTTTATATAGCCAAAAGCCTGTTATATATGATAATTTAATTATATATGCTTATATTATTGTGTTTATTTGAATAAATATTTACCTTCGAGAAATCCATATTTTTATGCCTGATCATATAGGCACAGATTGCAGAAGTACTTCTTGATACTCCAGCGAAGCAATGGACAAAAACATTTGTGAGTTGCAAGTGTTCTTTAATAAAATCAGCTACTGTATCAAAATAGGGAGTCAAATCCTGTACATCTATGTCATCACATGGAATAATCTTATGAATCATATTTTTTACACCATTATAACTTATGTCCATATCAGCCATTGTTAAAACACAGTCTTTAAATATTAATAATGTTTCTTTAATGATTTTATATTCTAAAAAAAGAAGATATATTGTTATACTTATTCCATGCTTTTATAATAAATCTATATTGGTGGCTGCATATAAATTCCCTAAATATAAACCACCTTTCCCGTCTTTCGGTTCGATTATACAATTCATTGGCTCTAATCTTAGATAAGCCATTATTGCTCCATTTACAGGGATTTGTAACATACTAATAAATAAGAAATGATTTTGATTTAACTTTTGATTTTATTTCTATATATGAAATGATAAGTAGTTTTTATTTTTAATTTTAATTAATAATAAAGTAGAAGCCTCTCTAGAGACTATTTAAAATGATTAGGACACATAAAATCTATTATTAAAAATTTAATAAACTATAATAATCAATAAGCTTTTTTTTTTTTTATAATCTAAAAAATTAATTAATTATTATTTATATATTTGGAATATTCTTCATCCCTATCTTTTTAATTAAAAATATCTTAAATTAACTCAAGAATTTATAATATATCATCATCATTAATCATCATCATTAATCATCATCATAATCATTGTAACTATTTTCTTCGTCATCTTCATTATTACTATTTTAACTGTCATAATCTAAATATTCTTAATCCTCATAATATAAAGATTTCTAAGTGGCTTATTAATTTTATTGATATAATTCTAGTTATTTTGAATTTTATGAAATTTGTGGTATCTTTAGTCTAAAATCGGATAGCATTTTATTACAATGAGATTCAAGTCTGGACTTTTAATGATTTATAGTTTCTCTTTATAAATAGTAAATATTCATAATAAATCTGTTGATACAAAAAAAATTTCATTCTTAATACCTATATTTCATGAATTCTTGTGTTTCCTACTAATCATCCAGAAAATTACAAAAAACCCGATCTTTTAATTCATCTTCTAATTTTTCCATCAATGTGCTTAGTTCTCCTAGTTAAAATTAAAAAAGTCTCTTTACGTATTATCTTCTATATAGTATCCGATAGGAAAGCTATAAGTAACAGCCATTCTAATTTATAGTAACAATGCAAAGCAATCATAAAAAGACTGTAAAATAATTCCAGATTAAGATTTATTTTTTAATTCCACATATTATTTTAACTCTAATTTTTTTTCTCCCACATAATTTAATACTAAAATTAACATTAAAAAGTTCCATATAAATAAACATATGGGAAGTAAATAAAAAATTACAGTTTTAATTGATTTTTATATATAAGATATCTATCATAATAGAAATTCCATTTAGCCAAATTTTTTTCTTCGTCACTCTAATTAACTTTTGTCTTATTTTTTTCATCCCACTGCACACATTATTTAAAATGATCGTAGCCCTGTATTTTTTTTAAACAAAACCAACAGAACATAGTAAAACACCCTAAAGTTATATTTTTATTACATTAAAAGATATATATTTATATACGTGATTCATATTTAATACCTGAACATACCACTTTATTGCATGTTCCTTCAATTTTTAATAAACTTTATTGCAAGTAGGACATTTTTTTGTAAATAAATTAATGTATTCCTTATTAAGTGCTTCAGAATCGCTTCCTTTCATTTTTTTATGCCAATCTTCTAATTTTTCACAAGACAAAGGAATATGAGCCTTGGTATTAAAAATAAATTATTAACAAATAATGAATTACTATAAACTTTTTTAAATTTACCTCATTTTAACATAGATTACAAAAATTATTTCCACATTTGCAAGCAAAATTATATTATAACTATTTTAGAGATTGCTCTCCCTAATGAGATTTAAAAATTATATTACAGTTAGTTCCTATACATCTAAACAGAGTTTCAGAACTATTGCATGCTTGATCAACGATAAAGTTCAAGTATTTTTAGTAATTTTCATTATTTAAAAACTATTTAATAGTTTTGTTATCTAGTATAATGTTGCAATCCTCTAAAGGACACTTTTTTTACATAATTTTTTCTCCCTCATATTTCCATTGCACATTTATATATTATTCAAAACAAGTATAGCAAAAATTATGATTGCAAATTAGGCTCCATGACTTCTAAGTTTCTGAAAAAGGCTCACAGCATAGTATACATTCCTGACTATTTTTTAATTCATTTATGTGCTTTGGAATGTCTGGATAAATAATATCCTTGTATAATTAATATATTTTTTCATTCAAATTAAAAGAAAAATACTTACTGTTTTTTAATAATATATTTTACGGTTTATTCTGATATATATTTATTGACTTTCACTATATTCCATTAATTCATTTGCAAAACTTTGAGACTTGTTCCCCAATCAATTCCAAATTATAATTCTACTGTTTATATGAGTGAAAATAGATATTTAACCGTTTCTTCTATTTAAAATTAATCATAAATATGAACTGAGACTGCTAATAGCTTTTCTACTTACTATTCCATTAAATGATTTGTTTAAAATTATAAACTATAAAAAGCTTAAGTGATAATTCTTTTTTTAATAATATTATAAATTATATACTTTTTTACAATTTTTATTAAATAAATGTTCAATAGATTGAATTAGAAGATTAATAAAGGAATTAATACTAATAATAATTCTTATTAAAATTGGAAATTAAGCTTAAATATCCATAATATTAAAAGATATGTATATTTTTAGAAATTCAAATTATTTTAATAGAATTATAGATTATAATTTTTATAATTAAGTGGGCAATTTACATAAATATATTTTATTTCTTATAAATTTTTAAAAAATTATTTTTACTTTATTTTCTATTTATAGATAAAAAACGTCTCTTAAATTATAATTTATAATATAACTAATTTTTTGTTTAAATAATAAGTGATTAATTTAAAACTCATAGAGTAGTAATTGTATTCAGACAAAATTCTCAAAAATTATAAATATAATAAAAACAGAAAAATTAATTAAAAGCAATTGTAATGGCTAACAAGTTATCATCACTTGGATTTGATATAAAAAAAATTTCTTTAGAAAATAATTTAAATGAGGATGAAGTTATGGAAATTAAGGAAGCATTTGATTTATTTGATACAGATAAATCTGGTTCTATACAACCATAGGAATTAAAAGCAGCCATAAGTTAATTAGGGTTTGAAGCAAAAGATTAAACCATATATTAAATGATGGAATAATTAGATTCAGATGGTTCAGGTAATTCAAAAAGCTAATTTATAAAAACTTTTATATTTTAATTTTCAAGTTTGATAATGCACATATTTAACTAATTATGCACAATTTTTTTATTATTTTTTTTATTTACAGGTACGATAGAATTTAAGGAATTCTTATAAAAAATGGTAGAAAATATAGTAAGTAAAAATACTAGAGAAGACTTAGCTAAGGTATTTAGACTATTTGCCGATGAATAGAGTGATTATTCTATCATTACCGTTGAAAATTTAAGAAATGTTGCTAAAGAATTAGGGGAATAATTAACAGAAGAAGATTTTAAATAAATGATAGTTAAAGCTGATCCTAAAGGAACAGGAAAAGTTGAATTTGAAGATTTTTATTAATTTTTTAAATAATAAGTTTACTCTTGAAATATTAAAATTTTTATTCTGTATATAAAAAATATATTATTATCATCCAAAATATCATTATCAATCCATATAATAAACAATTAATTTTTGTTATAAAACCATAATATAGTTTTGATTCATTTTACATTTGAGTATAATATTATTAAAATAATGAAATGAAGTTTTATCAGGTTTGTTTATTTTTTGGCGGTATTAATACCCTTGTATTAACTATTTGCAACAAAATTAATCACTACTATTCATTTAATAGCGAAAAAAATAAACTAACAATTTTATAATAATATCTCTCAAAAACATTTTAGGTTTTTTTAAATATAATATGAATCCATAGAATTCGGCAAGATTAATCAAAGAATTAAAAGGGTCAAAGTTTTTACCTCCTTTCAATGTATAAAAAAAACTAGTTCTAAAATTATTTTATAATAATTTATAATATGATAGGAAAAGCTAATGGAAGAAGTTAATAAAGAGAATTAAGACATAAAAATGAATATTTTAAATATAATGAAGGAGTAATAATAAAAAATAATACCATTTAAGTGTTTTTGACTAAAAAATTTTTTATCAAAAAAACTTTTTAGAATACATATCAATCCTGCAGATAAAAACTAATAATCTTTGAATAAATAATTATTTTAGGAACTGTAAGCACATTTATTAACTTTGTAGTCCATGTTGTATAGAAATAAGAGAAATATGTTAGTGTATATTGATCATAGATTAAATAAAATAGAAGAAGCTTTTTGGGAATTTGGGTCTGTATTACCGAAAGACTATTTAAATTATATCTCAGAAGAAGAATAACAATATTTACAATAATATAATAAAATGATATCTGATTATGAAGATTCCCTACCTTTAGATTTGCAATTAACTAAAGTAAAAGCCAATAAGTATTTAAAATAACTTTTAGTTGAGTATTATTATTTCTTTAGGATATATAAGTTCCGTCTAATATGAATATTGAAGTTAGAGTTCTGAAAGATGTAGGAGATATTATAACTAAAAATGGAGATACATTAAGATTAAAAAAAGATACTTTTCACTATGTTTTAAGAACAGATGTAGAATTTACAAATTATATTATTCCATTTGTTATTATTCATATATATATATATCATTATATAGGTAGAACATTTAATATTATAAGGATATCTACAACCAACTGGAAATTGAGTTAATATTGGAAATTTGTTATAGAATTAATTTAAATTATATAAAAGATTTTTTAATCAATGTTAAAAAATTTTTCTGTTTTTTTTAAGTTTACGATTATAAAATTAATAAGTATTTATTATTTATAAAATACAATAATATTCTTTTATTACGATATCATAAATTATAAAATTTAATATAAATATTAAAATAAATATATTTAGAGTTAGAAATAAAAATTAATTTATTCGTTTATTAAATCTCTATACAATATATTTCTCATTTATTCTCAACCATAAATGGTAGCAAAGCTATAGCCTAAGTTAAAAATTAGCAAAACAAATTTATACAATATTCAAAGCTATCGTCAACTCCAACTATGGGCGTCGTTCCTAATACCATTTTATCAGCCTCTATAGAACACTTTAGCTTTTTTTTCTGAATCACTTATATTACTCCATAAACCTTAACGGATTTATCAGAATTGATTTAAATTTGGTGCCTCAATGGAATTGTTTATACAGGCAAAATTGTATTAACATCAACTGTAGAATCATGATAAGCTGATTTCTTTACATTATCAACACACATAATTTCATTATTGGTTGCAGAATATCCGCAAATTCCCTTTTTAAAAAATGAGAAAATTAATTTTCGCAAACCCTAAAATTGGTATTGTTTTGTTACCTAATGTGAACTATATTTGATTTTATGCTTTGATTTCTCATCAAACTTTACTAAAGTCGTTTCGTTTTCTTCCAAAAAGTAGAAACGATGCTGAACAACAGAGAAAATATTAGATATCCAATGGTTTGCTTTCATATATAATTGGAACTAGCTTTTCGAAGAAATTAAGTCGTGGAAAGCTCTGTAAAAAAGTGAAAAATAATTTATTTCTGACGTCATAAGTCTTTTTTCAGAAAGATTTGTTAGAATATTTCCAAGGAAACAAGCTAGAATAACTCCGTAAAACTCTTCATCTGGCGAAAATTTCCTGTCTTCTGACTTTGAGTTTGAGATTTCCAGTATTCCGCACAAAATATTTTAACTTTTTTTTTCTTCTCCTACTTATTGTGAATTGTATTACTATTATTGAATTGTATCTTTTCTGTAAATTGGGACAAGAAGAGTAGAATCAACCTGAAAAAAAAAAATATTTAAAATAAAACTAAATAATTTCAATTATTTAAAATAATATAATTACTGTTAATTTCGTGCTTGTTTCTTCTGAAACTAAATAAAATAAATCAAGATCTTCATTTTCTACCTTTTTATTAATTGCTATATTGTGTTTTATGACATTTCCAAATTCTCCTTTGTCACTTAAAGCTCTTGTTTCCTTTCCGTCTGGTTTTAAAGTGAACAGGAATGATGATTAGCGATCTTTTAACCATAGATTGCATCTGTCAGCTAAAAATATATTTAAAAATTCTTCAGATACATACCTAATAAAAAATTTTTTTTTAAATAAAAATATTAAAAAGGCTATGAAAAATATACAAATTTAAAATACTTCATTAGAGATTAAACATCTTATAAATTGCTCATTACAGTAAAAATTTTGTGCATTGCTGTTAAGTTGTCTCCAACTTCCTTGAAACTCAAAAAAGATCTTGTCACTAACAGAATAGATTCTTTCTATTTTTTTACACTTTTTGATCTAAAACCTAATTGGTAAATTCTACGCTTCCCTGCTCTGTTATTTCATTTAGTAACATTGAAAAATTCTGCCTAAACAAATAAAATAACATAATTAGTTTAATATAAGTAGTAGCAAAACATCGTTAATTACTTCAAAGAATCAAATCTGAAGTCAAGAGACTTAGGAATTTCTAGAGAATGTAATAAAGTCTTTGGTATGTCATGTAAAATTTTCATTGTCGGCTGCTATTTAATCATTTACATATTTTATTCATTTACCGCTTCCAAATCTTTAAGTGATACCTTTCTTTTCATAAGTTCTAACTTCATTGTTATTCTATTGAGCTTTTTACTTAAATCTTCTATGGTTTTCTTTTGTGTTTTGATATCCTTTTCTTGTCTCTAAACTGTTTTTTTGAAGGATTCGTTTTCTGAAACTAATTCCGTTATCACTTTTTAATAGTGTCCTCCGGTGTAGTTTCCAAAGTCAGTTTCTAAAATATATTCTATTCTTTTTTCTAAACTGTCAATTTTTTTCTGACTCTCTTCGTTGTCTTTCTTTTCTTTATTGAAACTGATTAAATTTTTTATTTCATTTTGTTGCATTTCTTGATGCTTTTATTCAAGTCTAGAAAATTAAAAATTAAAAAGAATTATAAAATATTTTTTTCTATTTTGAATTTGTACCTTTATTTATCTTCATAGGTATTTTTAAATCTTTCGTGAAGTTTTTCATTGTTTCTTTCTAAATTAATAATTTCTTATCTTTATTTTGTTAAAGCATATTTCGCCTGTGTCAGTTCAATTTCTGTCGTAGTACTTCTACTAAGTTATATCATTAGAGATTTAATAGATTCTCTTAATCGTTTCATTTACTGGTCTTATAGAGTGAGGGGTCCTCATTAAAAAAATAGAATATAAAAAAATGAATAAAGGAATGTAGAATTATAGCGTATTTTACCTGCTCCCACTGCACCTTCAAAACAACTTATTAAATAAATAACCTTTTCAAACATTAATTCTTAGTTTTTCTTGAGTTCTGAATTTTAATCTATAAGTTCGTTCAATTATATTTATAAATCTCTAGTATCTCCCTTATTTTTATTGCTGTAGTTGTCCATAATTAATTTATTAATGTCATCTTCTTCATTTACTTAATCTTCTTCTTTTAAACTACGAGGTGTTAGATTTTCATTACCTTCATTTTAATCTTCCTATACCTATTTTTAGTTTTTTATTTATTGTTGTTGTTGCTGTTTTTTTTCAGAAAGCTATTATAAATGAGTTATATTAGCATTGGGGACAGAATTGATTTTTCTATGACCTGGTTGGAGGGTTTTGTTTAGTTTTGGTAGTTTATTTTGTTACATATTTTGCTAATGTTCTTAAATTTTATCAGGCAAATAGTAAGCTTTGCCCTAAAATAAAGTTGTTTATAATTATTATAAATTAGTATATACCTAATTTTATTAATTTTAGTAGTATTACAGTACTTGTATATTACAAATGATGTCCTTTCTATATTTATAATTGCTTAGGACTTCCCCTTTGCAATATTTAACTTTAACTATTTATCATATTTCTTAGCTGTTGCTATTTTTGTAAGGCTGGAGAAGGTTTCATTTTTACTTTTTATTTATATTTTAAATGTTGATAGTTTTATTTTAAGAATTATTCTTATAATATGTAATTAATTTTTATTAAATACTATTTTTTTAAGAATAAATAGTAAATAAATTTATTTATCTAATTGGTAATAAATAAACAAAAGAGAAATAAACACTAAGAAACTAATAAATTTTAAAATTTTCAATTATTATAGTTTGAATTTTATTAAATTACTAATTTATTTAGAATTATATATTAGTTTATAATCAATCATGGTTTTTTAATTTTATTTTACTGTATAAATAAAATTTGTTATATAGGTTATGATAATATTCTTTATATTAATAAAAATTCTTAAATTCTTGAAATAACTAACTAAACAAAATTTATTCTCAAAGAATTATATTATTATATAATTAATCATTTATATTTTTTAAATATATTAAATTTAAAAAACATTGAAATAAAAAATCAAATGGAAAAAGATAACTAATTAGATGGTTTGAATAAGAGCAATTCTTAAATATTTCAAACTCTGGGAACTTTAGAAGATTAAAAATAAATGCTATCCAATAACCTAAAGTTGCAGGAGTAAAAAAATTTAGAAAGCTATTTAAAAATCTATGTACTAAAAGTGCAGACAGTTAAGTATTAGATTTTACAAGATTTCAAACTTTTTAAATAAGAAATAGATATTGCTCTCTCAGAGGCTCAAGAAAAAATTTTAAAATGTCTGGAAAAAGAGTAAAGCAATATACAAATTTTCCAAAAAAACATTCAACACAAACTCTCTCAAGAAATGAGTACAAATAATAGCGAAGAAAATAATGTCATAATAAAATAGCTGAACAATTTCCCAGCTTACCATCCGCTAAGCGACTCAAATAAAGGAAATTCTAATCTTTATGTATACGAGATAAAAGAAATAATCAATAAATCAGTCCGATTATTAAACGAAAACTGCGAAAGTTTACTTAAGATGTAAACAGCAGTTGATATTCAATCATCTTTAAGAATTAAAAAATATTAAGAGTAAATCACTAGCTAAGATAATATATGTTTACAGTTGCACATGGAAAACTTAAAAAAGCAACTATAAAATGAAATAAAACAGTCTCACGGATATCACTATTCTCAACTAAACCCTAGTGAGTAAACGTTTGATATTTAATAACTTGGAGAAATCAAAAATGAAATGCTTAAAAAATACGAAATTTATCAAATTTTCTTAATAAACGAAGATCAAGTTCTTCTTTCAACCAAAAACAAAACCATTTTAATATACAGTCTATCCCACAATAGAATTCTCCATTAAATTAACCAAAATAGATTTATTCCCAACTCTTTTTTACTTATTTATTAATATAAGGAAAATGCCATTCCTACCAACTTAAACCTTGAAAACTGCTTTTATCGTAAGTTACAAAGCCCTGAACATAGTAAAAGCGATTCAAAACTTCAAAAAAAGTACTTGGCGATAGGAGGGTCCGATTTAGATCCAGACATTTATTTGTATGATCTGGAAAATTATGAAAAGATAATTTCATTTCCAGGACATTCGAGAGGGATAACAATTATGAAATAATTGTGTGATGTAAATTCCCTTATGGCAGGATCTGCAGATGGAAAAATATGGATTTGGGATATTCAATAAGCTTAGCCCGTGCTAGTTAAGCAGGCTCATACTACATAAATAGTATAAATGCAAACTTTTATGGGTTAAGAACAGAGATATAAATAAAAGGTAAATTCAAAATAATTTTATAGATTTTAATATTAATTTTATAATTTATTTATGTTTTAGGAAATTCAGTAATTTTATAATATGATCACATGCTCTAAAGACGGGAAAATCATGTTTTGGGATTTATAACATAATAACCAGGGAATGTTTAAGGGCTTGGAATTGCTAAAAAAAATGGATACTAATTATCTTTCTAATAATGTGTATTTATCAAACCATTTAGTTCTAATGGGATTAGATGAGTAAGGAATGGCCAATTATAAAATTAAAAACCAATTACTAGTATATATGTAACCCAAAGAAGGAGGAAATCTTGATGATAATTCGAAACCTATGAAACCTATTTTTACCATCCCAATATAGGATAAAATTTAGCAGCTGCTTTTCATAGATTTTCAAGACAAATTATATATTATTTTGCTATATTAAACGAAAGATATTATAGAAATTTATGAAATTTACACCTCTGAAAAATAGCGATATATGCAATAGGAAATTGAATTTTAAAAGCAATAGGAAATAAAATAGTAACAAAGGAATATGCAATCTCCACAGGCTTATACACTTTAAGAATTAGAATAGAATCAGGATCAATAATTGCATTAAAATGAAGAATAAAAACCTTTATACTATAGATAAATAGCCTCATATAACATTTAATTGACAGCAAATGATTCTGATTTGTACAAACCAGTATGTTAAATGATCTATGATAAGCAAAACAATTTAATAAGATTATACCATTTAAACTAAATTTACTAAGTTATAAATTTGTTTTAAATAACTAATTTAAATTTATGAAATCTGATATAATAAAGTTAATTATAATAATTTAATTTATATTTATATAATTAATTTTTCATTACTATATTCGCTTACCATTTTTATTTTTTGTATCGTAATTTTAAAATATATTTCGTTACTATTATTTTTACATTAAATCGATAATTTCTTAATCATTTGCGTGCTCTTCTTCTCCCTATTCATCTTATTCTTATCCCTTTTACTGATTTTCATTTGTACCCTCTTCCATCATTTCATCCCTAAAGTATAAGTTTTTTAAAATTAAAAATTGCTCTTAATCTTATAATGCGTTTTAATATTATTTGCTAATATAAGTATCTTCTGAGAAATGCTTTTTAGATTCATCCAAATTTTTTATATCATAACGCTGGTTTAAATCAAATATTTGTAAGCCATCTATGATTTCTTTAGGTTTGAAATCACTTTTCTAAAAGTTCATATCGTTTAAATGTTTTTGTATTATAAAATCGATATCAATAATTTGTGAATTCTCATCTGTAAATTCTAATTATTTGTAAACATATAAAAATAATTTGAAACTTATAGTATTGTTGTAATAATTGCATAGGATTTTACCTTTATTCATTAATTCAAATTTCTCTAAAAGTAATAACTGTAAATTTATTTTATTTTTATTTAATATAAAATATTTAAGACTATAATAAATTAATTAATATATAAATATTAATCTACTAAATTTCATATATTAAAGTAGATTAAAGGAGGGAAAAAACAACAGATAATTTCAAAATAAAATAATATTTCACGCATTTTTTCTTTTATATTGTATTCCAAATCTGCTTTTTTGTTTTTCATTTAATTTTTTTTCCAAGTGCTCAACATTCATATTCATATCCTTTATAGCTTATAGTTTAGTTTTATTTGAATGTTAGTCTTTTTTAAACGATTTGACATATGGACTTTATTTGTAATAACCGCTAACATTAATTTTTCCCTCCTAATCTCTTTCCTTTTCAAGGGGATCAAGATTTTTAGTTTCATCCAGTACCTAATATTGTAAAAATTAAATAAATCAAAAGAAATAATTTATTATTTGTCTACCTAATATAAATTTAATTTCTGCTTCAGCTGAGACTTTTGTTGATTTTGATTTTCGAGATCTCTTATAATTTCAACTGTTTATTTGTGTCCTGGTAATTGAATCACTGTATCTTAATCATCGTCATAATATATTTTTTTATGGTTACTCAACTGATCAATTCTTATTATATTATTAATAAATAAAAAAAAGTAATTTTAAATTTTATTAAATGTATTAATTACCTTTAATTGAATCCGGATGAGGTGTTGTTATTTTTAAACGAACCCAGAGTGTCTTAAAAAGAATTTTTCCTTGATTTTTTTCTTAAAGGCGTTCTATGTACTTCTTGCTTTATAATAGCTTAGTTAACGATATAATTCGGATTCTAATTTTAATTTATATGAGGAGTGTATTTTTCACCCATCTTCGATACATCAGATTAGGAGGGAATAGAAGAATGTGAATGCTATTTCTTTCCTGAATACCTTAGCTCCAACTTCTTTTCAATTTATCTCTATCTAAATTCTCTTAGGAATTTATCTTACCTTTCCTTGGAATTCATTTAGTTCTTTTTAAATCTATAATCCTTTTCTTATTTATCAACAAGGTACTAATCGTCTCTTGATAGTTTTCCATTGTTATATTACAGAGGAGGCCTATTATGGTTTTTGGTTGAATTTGAACCTTAAAGCTGCGGAAAAGCAGGAACAGATTCTGTTTATCCTCTTTCTATGTTGTTTATCCGCTTTTCTTTTTTCCCCTCCAAATACTATTTCAACTGTTCATTATTGCTTTTATATTTATGATCTTGCATAAATTCTTCTTAATTCTTTTTGTGTTTTGAATAATCTTTATTATAGTGATATATTTCTCCATTATGGTTTGCTTATCGATTATTACTATTGGAATTTCTATTTATTAATTTACTTTCCTCCTCTTCTTCGTCTCCTCCTTCTTAGTCGTTTTACTGTTGATCATATCTAGAGGAAGAACCCATACTTTTAAAATAATGATGATTGTTATTGTTGTTTTGGCTTTATCTTTCATTTTTGTTTTGCTACTAAATATTATTGCTACTTTGGTGATTCTTTTTTACCATATGTCCCTTATTATCAAATTGCTAATATTTTTACTAAAATATATTCTGATCTTTAGGATTTTGATTATAATAGTATTATTTTTTGATATTTTATTATTAAATATTATATTTTCTTCCAATTTGTGGTTGACTGTAGACTATATTGAGATTTTTATTTACAACTGGAAATTGTAATTTAGCCTCTTCAGAAATTTCCTTGATATTTTTCAAATATCCATATTATATTTTTGAAGGAATCCTATTTTCCTTCAGCAATTCCTTTTGCTCATTAATTATTTAGTCTCTAACAAGCATTTGGTTATGTAAAAAGGCAATTTGCAATTCTTTTAATTTTTCTCTATTTTCTACCACTTTTTCTTTGTATTGGATTTCTTGGTTTTCCTATTAAAATTTAATAGAAGAATAGAGATTCTTAAAATTAAGAAAATATTATTTAATACTATCATTAATTGTCCTTATTTGAAAACCCCTATCAAAAATCCTAATTTGCTTGAAGAAAGATCTTGTGATTTAACATCCTTTTCAGAAAAAAAATTGGATTAAAAAAGAAGATTTATTAATTAATTGTTAAAGACTACTTACTTATAATTTAGCATTTCTTAAATCTTTCATTCTATTATATATGTTTTTAAAAGAATTTCTTTCCTATTCTTGTTCTTCAATGATTTTTTTTTATTTTTCCACCTTTTCCTTCATAATCGAAGCCTCTGCTCCGACTTTATTATCTAATTGTCCCAACTGAGTCAGAGTTCTAAAAACATTGTATTATCCTGTTTCAATTTTTTCTTCCAAGTCATAAATTTTTTTAAGTACATCAATTTCCTCTATAAACTATTTTGATAAATCTTTTTCGTAATTCGATACCTTCTCTCTTTATTTATTATTCCTGACTATTTCTCCCATTTACTTGCCTTGCTATCCAGAGTCAGGCACCGTCGTAGGCAGCCCCTTTATATTTTAATAACAGATATGTAGTAGTTTTAATTTTAAATAGAGAATTAGAAATTACATTATTTATTCTTTCCTTTTCTATCATCAGTTTTTTCAGAGCTTCGTTTTCTTTTTTAATCCATCAATTATGTTGGCATAGCTCGAAATGTGATTTTCCACATTTACTACATTTCTCTTTACATTAGTTTTAATGCTTTTGGCTCTGTGAGCATAGGTAAGTGTGTTGTATGTATCCTCAATAGAGTCGATAGATGGGGAAACATTTGAAATCATTACAGTTCTGCAATTACCTCCCAGAGAGTCCTAATTTATAAAGAATATATTGAAATAAATATATATAAATAAAAATAAAAAACCAATTATCAATAAATCAATCCCTCACCTTTAACAGCCTCGTTAACTTACTTCCCCTGTAAGGAATAAAATTATTTCCGTTCTACTTGTTTTTTTCACTATTTTCAGCTAGGGCACTAATACAATTCCCTAAAGTGAGTAAACTTTAGTTTATTTTCGCACCCTCAATTAAACGAATTCCCCTTTGCATATATAATATAAAAATCAATTTTTTCAAATTATGCTTGGATAAATTTATTTTTTACCGATTGTTCGTCTTGGCAGCTCTTTCACTTCCTGCTAAATCTACCAATGAGAGTTTAGATTGCTGAAGCTATCTCAGTATTCCCTAATTCTTCTCTTAAATTTCGACCGAAATCTATAAAATGGCATGTGATCTACTCGAAACTTCGTTGGCCTGTGTTGCCTCCATAGTCCTGTTTTAATTTCCCACTCTAAGTAAATTCATAATTTCCTAAGTGGAACTCACCTCTTTTTCCGATAAGTTAATAACACTCTTTATAAAAAATATATAATTATTTTGTTTAGATTTAATATCAAGAATACCACTCCAGAAACAGGATCCTCTCTAACATCTAAATTTTTATCTTCCTATGTCAGCAGATCCTTAATATTTTCATTGTAAATTTCTAAGTACGATGCTTTTACTACGATATCTTTTAATTAATGCTATCGCCCAACTGATAAATACAGTTGATTTAATGTTCTTTGCATAATCCCTGGATCTTCAGCTGTACCAACCATTCTTTGAAGTAAATAGTATAATAATTGTGAATTTAAGGCCATTTTAATTATAGAAGTTACGTATATGTTTTCCCAGCTCCGGTGGGACCATACGCAAAAATAGTACAGTTAAGACCATCCAATACTCCATCAATTAAAAATGAAGTGGTACACTCAAAAATTTGTTTTTGGGTTGTATATTTATCAAATGCAAAATCAAAGGCCCATTGGTTTGTTTTATCTCTATTTTTTCTTGATATCTGAATGCATAATTAAACAAAAAAGTTACCATAAATACAAGCAAACATTTAAAAGTAGAAAAAATAAAAAAATGGAAATAATTCATTACAACATCAATATTATTTTCTTTTTCAGGGTCTGTCAGTGTAATAACTTGCTGATCCAATACCTAGAGTGTTTCAAAATTGTTAACTAATTATTCTTTTGGAAGTAATGGTCTTACTCTAACGGCAACCTTTTAGAATAATAGAAGAATTATTGAATAAAATTAATACTCTTATTGATTTTCTATATAAAATAATAAAAAGTAACAAAACAATGTCATCTATACCAACATACTATTATTTCCCTGTTTCATATTGGAAATGTATTTTTCTGTTTCCTATTTCAAATGAAGATTATTTTAACTTTACATTTTTTAATTGACAGAGTATTTTAAGTATAATTTATTTGTGTGTTTGTTTTATTATGGTTTATTGGTTGGTATTAATGTTATTTTTTAATTAATTTAATTGTTTCCAATCAGAAACAAGTATTTTTATAGAAAATTCCGTGTGTTTTGTTTAAATAGTAAAGTTTATATTATTAATTTTAGTGTAAGAAGAGATAATTACTATAGTTTCTCTCGCCACTTAGAATAATACTCCAAAAATACTTTTTTATTTTTTTTTTTCGCATTTTATTAACAATTTTTTTTTTTATATATATATATTATATTGGATTATATAAACAATCAAATGATGCCATAAATTCAATATATATAGCCATTTAATATATAAATTTAAAATTATTTATTTTTATTTAATTTATAAGATCAATAATTATAGTTAAAATTAATTAATTAATTAAAGATAGTAATTTTATTAAACTATACTATGTCAAACATGGCTGGGGTTGCTATTATTAGATTATAATCTTCTTTCTATATCTCTTTTAACAATTTCAAGAGAGTTATTGTCCAATTCTTTGACAAGCGCCATAACAGCACACAAAATGTTGTCATTGGTTAGTTTTTTTTCCTTCACAAATTACTACTCTTACAATAACTACTAATCCTAATTTATTTTTTAAGCGCTGTCTTAGTTATTATTGCTTGCCTATTATGAATAATTATTATTATTACTATTTCCAATTTTGCTAATTGATTCGTTTTAAGATATAGAGTAGGAGGATGACTAACTCTAGCTTTTAGACTATTGTATAGATTGTTAGTAGTTTTTATACATATTTTCTTGGTTGGATTTATTGCTATACTATAAAATAGAAGAGGGGGCATTCTACTATTACTATTGAGTAGACAAACTTTGAACTTGCTTAATTTGTTACAGCTATTTTTATGATGGGGTGGCTGATTGGTTTTCTTTTCCCATATATTACTGCTGAGTTTGAACAGGCTTTTTCATATTAAGAATTTTCTATTAAAAGATAAAATATTTAAAAAATGATTTTTGTTTTTTGCAATATATTTCTGTTTGATGTTTTTATTTACTTAATTTTCCACCAAACAATTTCCGTTATTTACTACATCATTTGCTTAAAAATCCCAGTTTAGTTGCATACTATTGGCTTTATTTTTCTCTTCTTATGTGACTGGCTAATTATCTAATTTTTCCAAATTTGGTAAGATCTTAATAACAATTTCACGATAATTTTCTACTTCTGCGCAAGGGTTGTCTTAAAGCCATAAAACTTTTAAATCAGGAAGTTTACTTAAACTTTAATTTTAAATAAAAAATGAAATATATTATTGATAACATTAAATCTAAAAAATTTTTAAATTATAGAATATTACTGCACTATCTCTTATATATTTTAAATTTAGTTTTTTCTTAAATAGAGTTCTTGCAATTTTATGCAGTAGGCAAAACTAGAAAGTGTTCTTATCTTATTAACAGAAAGTGATAATACTTCCACATTGGTAAGACTTTAAAGCAAGGTCATATCTTCGATATCACTTCCCCACAAGTTCAAGTTTTTGATCTAATATAAATGTTCGCATTTACTTTTTGAAAGCACTAATTCTGGTGTAAGAAGTTTCCCCATTACTTTATTTAAAAATTGAATTTATTCTTTATAAAGTTATTATTTTGTTTTTTTCTTTTTTTAATGTGATTATTTTGTTGCCTTATATTGCTAATATGAGTATTACTAAACTCCTATATTTTATTTTCATATTCAATTTAAAATAATTTAACAACTAATTAAATACCTATTAAATAAAAGTCGGTACTTTTTTAATAAAAATTTGTATATTGCTTAATAACTTACTTTTAATTATTTATATATTTATTATAATCATCATTTACAAATGTAATACTGAAGTCACAGAAAAATTTTAGAATTTTGTTTTGCTATTTAACTTATATATAGTATAATTATTAATAAAGAAGTAAGATATAGAGAAATTAAATATTTATATATAAAAATGATAGTTAATTATTTGTTTATTTCTTCACAAATATAATCAAATTTATCTTTGTGGAGATAAGCTAGAACTTGATTTCTAACCTTATGATTATCTACCAGGACTCATATTGTTTGACTTAAAGTTTGACATTTGGGGATGTTTTATTACTCTTATATTTTTTCTCAAAGGAGAAACACTTCTGTTCGTTCGCTCAGCGTTATATCCTAATATTTTTTAAAGATATAAATGAATTTTAATTATTTTGAATAATGAAAGCTTTTCATTTCTAAAATTTACTTATCGGCTATTGGGTTTCAGAATTGTTAAGAGGCGACTAAATTTCATCTTTAGAGTTATCTTACTAGTGCTAATTATTTAATTTGTGAGCTTATATATCTTGCATAAGTTAAGTTAGAAACACATTATCTGTTTTAGCCCCCTTTTAGCATCTGAAGAGGATGATCTTTTAAAGTTGTATCTATTAAGTTTATATTTATTTTAATACACATAAATAATTATTGTTTAATTGCTAATAAAATTAATACTGGTGATTTTATTAGTGCTAATATTATTAATATTAAGTCATTTTGTTCGGTCTAAGCAATCTAGGACTTTACAATTTGTTTCTTGAGGCCATTCCTTTTGACCCCAAAATATTATTATTTTAGGATCCAACCAAAAAGGAATCTAAATCTGCGGCAAAAGATCCTCCCACTTTCTTATAAACATCAGTATTTGGATCTATATTTTATTCCAACATATTGTTTTCTTGTTCGACGAGTTTTATAGCTCTAGACAGCTGTTGAATTTTTTCTTGTAACTTTTTTCTTTCTTCTCTTAAACTGTTACACTATTAAAATAATGAGAAAATAAGTGACCGTTATAATTTTATTTGCACGTTTTTACTTCTGTAAGCAAATGGGTGTTTTGACTTTAAACTCTCCTAACAACATTTCCTTTGTCATCTTCTTTTTGTTTATTTATTTTATTTACTTGAGACATTTTTTTAGATGCTTGATCTCTGTCATTAATTAAATCTTACCTTTTAGTTCTTCTCCTCCCATATTCATATTTTTAAGCATATTTTCTATTTTTTCACTGCCTAACTACGTACCTATTTCCTAATTTCTTTTGATTAATAATTCAATTGAGTTTTTTCCCTAAATCAAAGGTATTTCAATTAGTCAAATTTTTATATATAATTTTAATAATATTTAAAATTAGTACCTAAAAAAAATTTTGATTGATAGTCGGCATTATAGTTGGCCATTCTTCAATTTTATTATTGTTCAGCATAAAAGTAACTTCCTTTGCATCATATTATTTTTTATCAATAAATTTATTTATATTAATATTTGATTATTGTATTGATTTACATATTCAAATCTTTTAACTTTTCCTTTACAATAATTAACCAGATCATTTTTAGATTTTAATTATTTTTTCAATTCCTTAATAGCTTCCTATGCATCGTCTAATTTAGTTGATATTTTTTTAGCATCAGCGGCTTCATCAAGTAGTTCTCTATACATAATCTTAATATTTTTCTATTTTCAAAAATAATAAAAATTAAACTTAACTTGCTTTATAAAAAAATCATTATAGCATTTGGTAATAAAAAAAATCACTTCTATATCATTTAAATGGTCAGCAAGAGGTAAACGTTCGTCTTAAAGTGTTTGTACTCTGTAATCATACACGGCTCTATAATTTTGCAAGTGCTGATTAATATTTCTATATTTTTTTATTTCTTATTCTTTAGTTTTTATAATTTCTTCTTTGGCTTACAGTTCTTTCTTTTTAAATATAATCTTATTTAGAAAATATACCTTTTACTATAATAAATAATATACATTAAAATCCCTCATTCTTGACTCATATTGCTTTTTTTCTTCTACAAGCTGTTCAATTTTATTTTTTTCTCAGTCTTTTTTGCATCGTTACTGTTAATTCGTTTGTGAAATTTTTCTACATCTTTCATCTTTTTTGATATTACATCTCTTTCTTTACCTAGTTCTACCTCTAATTTCTAATAATTTAATTTTTATATTTATATTGAAATGCTTATCTTTTTAATTATTAATTTAATATTGTATTTACTTTTTTTTCATTTTCTAAAGTGCTTTATTGCTTCTATAATAATAATTCATATTCTATTTTTTATTATTCTTTGGCTTCTTCATATTTTTTTTCATTTAATTTAATATTTTCTAATGCTTTTTTGTATCTGTCCGTTAATTCATTATAATTTTGTTACTCTCCTTACATAACTTTATTGTATTCTTATCTGTACTATTCCTATTTAAAATAATTATGTATTTAATAATTATAAATATGTAAATAAATTTCATTTTTTTATACTTCCTTCTTTTGATATTCTTCATCACATTTTCCCTGTATATTTTCAGCATTTTTCTTTAATATATCTAACAATTTGTATTAATTTAGCAAGTTGTTTTCATATTATTTTTAAATTTTGGTTATTTTCTTTGTTTAAAAATAATAATTAATACATAATAAATTGAATTATTTTGTTTTTTACTTATTTTTATTCTTATCTTCTACTTTCATACTTTATTTTTAAATTTTAATATCGTTCTTCCAATTATTGTATTCCTTGTTCATCGACATATCTTTATTATTCAGAATTATGTTTCCTGCCTTTTAATTCATTTTTATTTTTAAGCTGAAAAAATTTTCTAGCCTATTTAAATAAATATAGATTAATAATTGAATTTATAAATCTATTGAATTTTTATTACTTTTCTTTTTCATCCTCAATATCATGAGTTAAATTTTAAATTCTAAATTCCAATTCTTTAATTTTATCAGTCAACCATTCCTGTGAAGTAAAGCAACTTATAACAATTTTATTCATACAATATATATTATCTAAATTTCTTCTTTTATTATACTATTCACCTACTTTATTTTCGCTTTCTATCATTATATTGTTATAGTTCTACATTTATTTTTGATGTTCTATTTATTTTTACAACTATTACTCTAAGAAAAATATATAAATTATGTTAATATAGTAATTGTCTATAAATGATATGATGTATACACTGCTGGATTTAATATTATTAGTTAAACTAAACTTCATGTCCGTCTACAAATTCTTTGATTTTAATAAAATATATAGATCCATCAATGGAACCTGTTATAAGATAATTTAGGTCTGGAGTCGTTCTTATAATGGACACTTCTTATTGGTGAATGGCAATTTCTGAATGTTCCTTTTGATTAAAAAATTAATTCTATTGTTTTTTTAATTGTAGTATTATTATATTATTTTATTTTGTACCTGGATATTAAGAGAAAAATCAAAGGGCCATAAGAACATTCTTATACCTCCACAATTTGTTCCGAACAAAATAACATTTAAATCAGGTATTATTGTTATACAAGTGAATATATAAGGAATAGTATCATGCTCATATATAAGGTTGGAGCCTTTATCCCCGTAAATTTTGAATTTTTTATCTTAAGAAGTTGCGATGAGTAAATCATACACAAAATCATATTCAAGAGCCGTAAAAGTATACTATTCACTTACTTTCTATAATAACTAAATTATATATTTATAATTAAATATATGTAAGTATTTAATTTAGAATAATCTTTATTATATTTAAATTAGCAAATATGTAATACTTAATAGTTCCC
Organism: Miamiensis avidus; assembly: GCA_037039885.1. Taxonomy (NCBI): domain Eukaryota; phylum Ciliophora; class Oligohymenophorea; order Philasterida; family Glauconematidae; genus Miamiensis; species Miamiensis avidus. Next base: position 382,433 of record JAWVGU010000079.1, read on the forward strand.
TTGCAGCACCGGGTCATTTTTTTATAAGTATACTTTTTCTTCAAAATAATCCCAGATTAGTAATGTTCCATTTTAGCAAACGGATTAAATATATTTATCATTATCTTTCCAGGATAAGCATTTAATACAACTTGTATGACCAGAAAACTAATTTATCAATTCAAACGTGTAGGGATTGTAAATATTAATGACATTGAAATTAGCTGTAAATGGTGTTTAAAATATAGATAAAAGATTGGAAATTAATAATATAAATTATATTATACCAGCTGCTAATACATGTCCGGTATCGCTATAATTGACTGCTCTGCATTCTTTAAGCTATGTTGAAAATGCAGGTTTAAGTCCGTCTTCGAGTAAGAAAAAAGATTTCATCCTATTCAATAAAATATAAATTATTCTTAATTATTCTTTGAAAAATAAACTGATTACCCTTCTTTAAATCCAATAGCACACTAAATACTTAAAGGATGAATGGAAATTGCTAAAGGATTTTCATTAAACTTTTAACTTTAATCACAATGGAATTATCCTTTTTCATGTGAGAAATACCAAATTTTCAATGATTTATCCTTGCATATAGTTAAAAAAAGAGATTTAGAAGGACAAACAGCAACATCGAAAACTTCATCTGAATGGACTCCTTAGGGAAATATAGGTGAAAAAGGATCGTGAAAAGAAATGTCATCAGTGTATATTTTGTGATACTCGAACAAATATATATCTAATCTCCCCAAAGCAGAAGATGGCAATTGGTTAAACCACTGAAATAAAAAAAGAATAAACATGGAATTGCATTTAGTATTTGTATTTTTATTTTACTCTCAAAGTTTAATATTTTTTGGATCTTCCTGTTTTTTCCTTTTCTTCTATTTATTTTATTATTTTTTCTACTTCTGGTGTTTCCATCAATCCATTCAATCCTTTTTAAGTGTGCTATACAGAGCAAATAATATGTCTATTATCTTATGAACAGTGCATTGAATGTATTCTTATAGCATTTGGATATTAAAACTTTAATATTTATCTAAATTCCCTTTATTAGTTTAATAATTTAAATTTACATCCATAAATAAACTAAGTTAATATAAAATATTTTAAATTAGAATATTTTACAGCAAATCGGTTTCATTATTGATTTAAAAAATCTATACTACAGGAATACCTGCAAATCCTAAAACAAACCCATTTTCCACAGGACATATACAGGAAATTAAAAATGTATGCAAATCTTCTGATTTTTTAAAAAATTCATTTTATTGTGTTTAATTCATTCCGTCAGTAAGGAAAAAATTTTCTTTGTTATATTCCTATATAAAAAATACATTACATTAATATTAATGTAGTAATTTACTAATTTATTATATTTACTTCTATTAATAAATTAAAAGGAATAGAAATGGTTAATTTTTATAAATACACATCTGCTTTCATAAAATGTAAATTATTTGACGAAGTAAATGCTCCTAAAAAGGGTTTATTAGGAATATAACAGGCACCTAAAATGTCTTCGTTTTCTTCTAAATGTTATTCTAATACTATCTGTTTTTCGCAATTTTATTAAGAAATTGATTTTTCAATAAAAATTTATATAATACTGGATTTTTTTATATATTCTTCTCGAAATAGTGCCACACTTAAAGTAGTTTTGGACCCTAAATTAAAAACTGGTCATAAGATAATGAAATACTACCAATTTTATCAAAAGTGCTTTTTTCAGCTATTTCTTTAAGTAATTATTCCTTTTTTCTATCCCAAATAGATACTACACTGCTATTATCAGTAATCATTTTAGTTAGAGTGACTATATTCTGATTTAAATTAAATAAAGTTATTCTTTTTTTAAATAAAATAAAGAAAATTTAAATTAATTTATCTAGTAATTACTTTTTTTCCGAATAAAAACATTATATCAATTATTATTGCATTGACTCCTAAATGAGACAAAACAAGAGAAGAGTTTAGAGATTTACTTATTTTATATACTTTAGCCTATATAATTGAGAAATTATATTCTATATTATAAGGTATATGCTATTATTTTAATTCTTACAGATGGTAAAGATTTCCCAACTTTACCTAATCCAACAGCTACTAAAAGTTTCTATCCCTTTTCTCCATATTAGCTATAATAATTCATTGCCGTTACCTATTTCGATAAGTTAATTTTTTATATTTTTATATTATTAGAATATTACTTATTCATCCTCCATGCTTTTCGACAAAAATGTCATTTGATTTGTATTTATGTCTAACATAACTATATGCTTTCCACATAAATAAATGAAATTATTCTCTGAGTACATAAAAACATTTTTATTTTTCGGAATTTAAGAGCATCCAAAAGATCCTTAACATTAAAAATTTATACCATTAATGAATTCCGTACCTCCCCTTTAAATTAATATAATAAAATAAACCATTTGATTCATATTTAAATAATAACCCATTTTAAAGTAAATAATTAAAACTGCTTAAACAATGGATAACAATTTTAAAAAACAAAAATAGTTTACTTGGTCCACATTGTTCTTTTTGGCTATATAAATTATTATAAAATTCAGTATCATTTAATAATTTGATAGCGTTATTTATTTTTTTTAATAATATTTTACGACTTATATTCCATTAATATCAAAATATCTATCTCTCAATATATCTTCATCTACATCTTCTAGTTAGTTTTATGTACTTTACTACCCTATTTACATTATTAACCTTAATATTTACTTATAATTTATTTTTTTATATTTAGTATTTTAATAAGTATGTTTATAATGCTAATTAGTCTTTCTAATTCCGAAACTTTATTAATTATTAAACAAAAAGAAATAATAACTACTTTTATAATTTAAGGGTAGCTTAATTAAATTTTTTGAATTATTGTGATTAATATAAAAACATAATAGATTAATCAAGTATTATTTGTGATATTTGTAATTTTATTTTCTTCATAATTTTTAAAAATGATAGTAAATTAAGTAAAGTTTACAAAATACTATAAAAAAAAAAAAAAATTTATTTATAATTTCATTTATTGTTGAATAAAGTAAATTTTCTTTTATATCTCCTAATATTTTGAAAAATAATTATAATTATATAATATTAAAAATCTATTTATAAGTTAACAAAATATTGTATAATTTATAGTATTTATATAAGTGATATTTTTTTCGAAAATATTTTTAAATATTAATTCTTATTTAATGAAATTAAAATATTCATAACTGTTTATATATTCTTCAAAATATCTTAAAATATTAGTTTTTTACTTAAAATACTAAATTAATATTATTTGTGATATTAAATAAATAAAAAGTAATTCTTATTATTTATGTTTCTAGAATTGATAATAAATTAATAATAGAAATATAGTTATTGTGTTAAAAAAAATTTGTATTTAGAAAATAAAGAGATATTAATCTGTTAGTCTTTTCCATAAAATTTTAAAAATTAACTGAATAAGAATATTTAATTTTTATGCATTTATTAATTGATTTAAATTTTTTCAAGAAGAATTGTTATTATTTGAGTTTATATACAATATTTAAAAATTCTTGTTAATACTAACATATTTATCTAATAAAAATATTCTTTTTTTTTTTCTATATGGTATATTTCTTAAGAATAATATCAGATGTAATATAGTTTAATATTACGTATGATAAATCATAAAAATTTTGGTATTCACATAGAAAGTATTATAGTTTTTGTTTTATTAGCTATTTGATGGGATAAAAGACAAATATACATAGTGTATTTCCTTATTAAATATAAGTAAGTAAAATTTTAAGTAAAATATTGAATTAAATGATAAATTCTAATAAGAACCTTATAGTAGTTTAAGAGTTCTATATTTATTTAATAAATAGATATTTTTCATGAAATAAATATTTATAAAATTTATTTGAAACAAAATTTATTATATAATGTTATGTTATTGTTTTAAATAATTTATCAGATCTGTCAAAGGCATTGGGTATAATATTTTAAATAATTTAATAATATATAAAAATTAAATACCTATTATGTATTAAAAACATTTTTCTTCTTACCTAGCATATTTTAGAAAAAAGATATATATCTTTTAAAAAAAAAAATATTTTGGTGTTTATAATATAAGATCATTTCAAGATCCGATATCAAAAATTAGCAATATATTAGGTGGGGGCTAACTTTAGGATTTTAAATTATTATTACTTAAAAAGTAGGTTTAGGGTCTTTCATATAAGATATATAAGTGATATAAAAATTTTAATTTAATTCAGTTTTATATAAAGTTTTAAATATATAACAATATAAAAATTTATTGAAAATATATTTTAAACAATATAATCTGATAAATGAATAATTTAAATACTTTAATTAGAGGTAATTTTAGGTTTTTTCAATTTTAGAATTATTTTAAAAAGTTGATTTTTTTGATTGATAATATTTTTATCATTTTTTCTTTAATATATATATTCTAAAACTGAATTTTATTTCCTATGGACTCTATCTAAAGATCTTTTAATTTCTTTTATTAGATTCTATTAATTAAAAGGCTTTCAGGGTCTATAAACATACAACTTAATTATTAAAACGAAACAATGATCATCATTAATTTAATATAATATTTATAGTAATTAAAATACAAAATATAGGATTGTAAACTAAAAAAGGCAAGTTTATAAATTACCTGAAAACACTCACTTTAATAAACAACAATAATACAAGCAAAGAAATATATTACTTTTGTAATAAAAATATGGCAACTATAGCAGCTGAACCTTAATTATATAATTTTCCAAGCATTCATATTTAAGAGCCCTATACTATAGCTGAAGCTTAAGAACCTTAGCATTATGAAATTAAAATTTAGAAATCCCAGTTTTTATTGGATAATTCTGAAGGCATAAATTCCCAAGAATTGAACGGAATGATTACTACTATAATTAGAAGTATGTCTTTCGACTATAATAGGTTTAAAAAAAGAGGTAGTCATTCTAATTTATTGATAGGATCCTCTACTGCGAATAAGGTAAATAATATAACTTTATATTTAGAATATAAAAATATATGTTTTTTTGTATTCGTGCAACTCTATATATACTTATTGATTAGGTTTACAATATGGGGTTTATTTTGTATCAAGTTTGACCACTAAATATTAATAACTAAAAACAATTCTTAAATATACTTTTAATTCAAAATTTCATAAATAGCTTTTGAAAAATATGAAATTTTTTTGTTATCTAGTACTTTTTTTATAATCATACTGTAAAATAAATTGTATAGATATACTTATAAATTCTAATATTTTTTTGTATTTTTTTATCATGAAAATTACTTATTATATCTGTGATTATTTGAAAATACTAGAATAAAGGTGCCTTAATAATAGCATAGATATTATTATATAATTTTCTTAATAAAATTCCAAATCAACTAAGCTTTTTAATTAAACTAATTAAGCAAATTCTTTTAATCCTTTATTTTTGCATTTTTCAATTTTATATTATCAAATATTAATCTAATATAAATTTTGTTAAACTAATTTAAAAACAAAAATAAATACCATATTTAACTTTAATAATTAATTATATTTTTAATTTTTTAATTAGAACATAAACTTCTAATAGAAGACTTCTTTTGATATAAGCTATAAAAATAATCAAATGTAAGGTACTTAAGATTAATCAATAGAAAATATAAAAATTGATAAATCATTAGAAGAAATTATTAAATCTCTTACGTCATCTAGCAACTACAACAATAACAATTTATACTAATAAATTAACTCTGATTCACGAATTGAAAAAGCTATAAATTCTTCTTTCTCACAATCTAATAATTTAAAAAAAGTATCAGAAAAATCCAATGAGACAGAAGAAGATATTTCTACTTAAAAATAAAATGATCTCAATAACTCGATAACGGTAAAAAGCGTAAATTTCTCGGATTCCATATCTACAACCGATGAAGATTCATCTCCTTAAAAAAAAAATATTAGCCAATGGTTAAACCATTTGAAGGATTTTTTGAAGGAATAAATCTTAGAATGGGGTCACGAACGAAAGCTAACGTATCAATAAAGGGGAATTAAAAGCCGAATCAAGACACTGTTTTTTCATGCACCAATATCCATGGAGAAGAAAACGTAAATATGTATGTTGTGTGTGATGGACATGGGTAAAATGGGCATTAGGTAGCTCAGTTCGTATAATCTGTTATGAACTAAGCCATAGAAAATCAAGAAGACCTTTTGTATGATACTGAGTCAGCTATTTAAAATGCCTTTGAAGAAATTCATGAAATGTTGGAAGATGAAGAACAGTGTAATATTAGTGCTGATACAAGTGGAACAACTGTTATATCAGTCTTGCTTTCTAAAAACACTCTTTACTGTGCAAACCTTGGGGATTCTAGAGCCATATTAGGTAAAATAATATTTCAGTATAAACAATTGAACAATTTATAAAATATTCATTTAAACATAATATCAATTTTTTTATTTGTATATATTAGGAAAAAGAATAAATAATGAATAATACTAGGTCAAACTGCTTTCATGTGATCACAAACCTTCTAATTTTGAAGAAGAAGAGAGAATAGAACAATATGGAGGTATTATACGTCAGCAGGGTGATGGTCCCACAAGAGTATGGGTGAAAAATCCTGAAACTGAGGGTTATTATGGTCTAGCTATGTCAAGATCTCTCGGGGACTTATTGGCTGAAGAGGTTGGAGTTATTCATAAACCAGAAATTGAAAAACATGAAATTACTGAAAATGATTGCTTTATTATTTTGGGAAGTGATGGACTCTATGAATTCATCGATAACTAAGAAATAGTAAATATAGTTGGACAATTTTATGAAAAAAGAGATGTAGAAGGAGCTTGCAATGCCCTAATGAAAATTGCTTCCTCTAGGTGGACTGAAAATAGTATAAGTGCTGATGATATTAGTTTTACTATATTGTTTATCGATCCGCTACTTAAAAATTGATAAATTCAAAAATAAACTTTATTCACCCACCTGCCTATTAATTAAATGTTCTAATAAAATTATATATAATCATAAACATGATTTTTTAATTGCATATATATATATATTAGTTTACATATATTAAATTTTATATATATTTATAAATATATAAAGGATGCTAACAAGAAGGTTAAGGATATGTTTTTATATCACTTCCTTCTTAGTGCCTATGCATTCTATAATTAAGAATATTAGTATTTATATATATATATTAGTTTGTATAGTATTACTTTCATAGAATCATCTATCAAGTAACATTTAAGATGTATTTATTATTCTTCTTATTAAAATTATTTTAGTTTTTATAACATTAAAATTCTAAATAGTCATTTCAGACCAATCTTAATAACAAAAATACCAATAAAAATAAATTAAATATTATTTATTGATTATTATTAACATTCTAAAATATAAAATTAGAAAAAAAATTAATATTTGAATATATAATAATATAAATATAACTAAAATAGCTTTATTTAATTTAATCAAAATATTGAGTTCTAAACGCTTTAATTAGGTGATTTAGAATATTTTCTTTCTAAAATTTCTCTACTTTTTGGATTCATAATTGGCCCGCTCTATCTAATTTGATTATTATTTTAAGATTTTTTGCTGTAAGAAAGCAGTTCAGCTTTTTATTATGTTGTTAAAGTTTTTAGGAGTCTGTCAATTGCGTCATAAAATTCTTAGAATGTTAGTGTGAATTGAAATTCCTAAATCATAAATTAGGTTTGATTCAGAAATAAAAATTAATAGTACTACATATATTAATACCTCCATTTCATACAAAACTGGAGCAATTATTTCTAAAATTTTAGGCTGAATTCCTTTAATGTATATGTTTGTCGCGCTTATTACCCCATCATTATCTGAATCTAAGGCTTCAAATAATTCTTTGAACTTCTATTTTTTTAAGTTATTCAAAATTTTTTCTGAGTTTTGACTAGCTTTTTAAACAGGCTTTTAAGATTCATTATTTAAAATTTTTTCTACAGATTTACACCTTTGTTTGTACAAGTGCTCATGTACATTTTACACTTAATTTCTACCTTTATTTAAATCTGATGTTTCTAGTAGAAAAAATTTATAATAAATATATTAAACCTATGTTAGTTTTGATACTATAAAAAACTACTTTATTAATTATATTTTTACTCTATATGTTTGGTCTGAAAAACTCTTATCCTGTTAGTTCATCTACCAGTTAATTTTTTATAACTTAGTTTTCTTCTATTTTTTATCTTTTTTCTTTTTCATATAGTTCCTATCTTTCTAAAAAAGGCTTGTTTAACATCATTGAATTGTTTGCATCTTTTTATTATTATTCTTAAAGATGTTAAGGAATCAAATTAGTTTGAGGCTAAAATGTAAATATTTCATTTTGCAATTTGTTATGTTTTTCTGCTATAGTTTCGTGATACTTATCACCAATTTTATTATCATACAGTCTATTATAAACTAAGGCTTTATCTTAATCTCCATCTTTGAAAGTGGATCTATTTAAAAAAATAGTAACATAGATAGCATTAAACCTTAAAAGTATTTTATAATTATTTATTTAGATTTACTGAAATAATTTATTAGCTTTTTTTATGCTTGTTTATGATATAGTTGGAGTGAATGTGCATTCAGCTTTTTCTTTTTCATTTTAAATTGATTTTAGTCTTTCTCTTTTATACTAAACCACATTGGAGTTTCGATATAATTCTTCTTGTACATTGGGTCTTCTCTTATTTCTAAGAATAAAACTTGATTTTTAGTTAATATTCGGCTTATACGTACACTCTTTCATTTCTTCCAATTCTATTTTCATTTTTTATTGTTCTTATTTCATTTTCAATTTTTCTGTTTACGTCTTAGACTTGTTGTAGAGTCTAAAAAATAAAATTGATTAGGGTAATAAAATTTTATGTAGGATATTTAAACAAAACAATGTGATTTTACCTTTCTGCTATTTCTTAAGAACTTACTGAAGATTAATGCATCTATTTGTTGGGGGTTTGGTTTGGTGTGTAATAGGAATACCCCAATTTTTATTATGGAATTTCTTATTAACCATTTTAGAATTATTGGTTTTAAGAGTTTCTTATTTCTTACAACATTTCTTCCCGCTTAATTGCATGGCGATATAATCTTTCATGAACATTAGACTGTCCTTAAAATTTTTCTTTAAAAATTTATTCACTGATTGGATTTATGGTTGGTTTGTAAGTTAAATTTTACTACTTATAATTTTCATTTTCTTCTTGTTATATGAATTTTGTTTTGTAATAGTTTTAAGACTGATTGGCCCAGTTTTAATTTCGCCATTTTTTCATTTAATTTTAAATTTCCCCTTGTAAATTTTCATTTCCATAATTAAAGCCGGTCATATAAGATTATTCATTTTCATTCATTAAACTGGAGGTTTATTATTACTGTTTCTACTATTTTTCTTTATAGGTTATTTGACTTACAGATCTTTGAATTCGGGAATTATTTCCCACACTATTAAACTAACTTTCTCTAAAATCTCTGCTTTTTTTAAGTGTGGTGTGTTTAGAATTTATATTACTTTCTTACAAAACTTTACTATTGTTATAGGTGGGGTCATTTAGCAAATGGTTATATTGGTACACATCTAGTCCTTCAAATCTATCAAACAACTTCTTGGGGGAGGGCGAGTTTTTTAAATGTTAATTTAGTTTATTTTGAATTTAATTCAAATAGGTATCATTGTTGTGAATTAGTTGCATATTTTCATTTTTGCTGCCCTTTTAAAAAACTGATGATGATTTATTGGATTACGAATATTTCGATGGCGAAAAACTTTATTCAATAATTTTATCTTTAAGCATTTGCTTTCTCCTTTCCACTTCTTCTTAAATACAGTTTTCACTATTGAACTATTCTTTGTTATAGTTATTTTCACTGTTTTCATTATTATTGTTGCTGTAGTTTGGAAAGTTATCCTGGAAATTATCACTTTCCTATAAATTTTCATTTAAGATTTACCTTTTCTTCTGTTCGAGAAATTCTTAAATAGACTAAGAATGCCCATCTAACTAATTAACCTTTTCTTATTGATTTGCCCTTTATGATTAAGTTTCCGGATGGTAATATTGTATTTATTGCTGATTTTAATTAAACGAATGATAATTTGAAGTCATATTTGAAATATTATTAGACCCTTCCTTTTAGTTCATATTGTTGTTTCTGGACTAAAATTATGATTGAGATTACTCAACACTTTATTCTTATTTACATTTGTTCTAATTGGCACCATTTGATCTAAAACTATCTATATTGTTATTATTGGTTTATTTTTATTCTTAACTCATAAAATTATTTTAAGATTTCGCACTCTATTACTACTATTGATTAGAATAGTGGTTTCTTTCATTTTGAGGAATGCTATTATAATTGTTGCTTTGCATACTACTGTGCAGATTTGATTTTGAGTTCTTTTGCAAAGAAGAATAATTTGAACTTTTTTCTAATCCCTATAATGCTGTTTATTTGTTTAATTTTATATTTTCAACCAAAATTTCTGCTATATCACTATCAAATCCCTTTATTATTTTTAAGAATACTAAGTACTTGATTCTTTATAATAAATTACCTATTCTTCACAAAACCTTTTTGCTAATTCTTCAGGCTCATCATTCAAATGAATATATAGATCTTATACATTACCTTCAGAAAATTCCACAGCCATCACTGCAATCAGCATGCCCCTGTTGGGATTTTCATTGTCCATTTATTTATTCAATATTATTTTAGTTTATTTGATTGGTAATTTGGAAAATTTTGTTTTAATTAAAAAATGTTTGATTAATATTTTTATTTTTGCAAATTAAAATTTATTTATATACTTCCTACACACTTATCACGAATAAGAAAAATCAAATATTTAACTATTTAAAAAAACTATATGAATAATAAAAATATATGAATTGACATTTATATATTTAACTAATTTTTTTTTTTTTTTTAAATCTTCTACTTTTATAAATGATAATATAATAGCCAAAAATAATAATATTTTAATAGTAATTTAAATTCAGTTATAGCATATTTAATTTATTCCATTAATCGTATATAATAAGTTAAGAATATATATATATATTAAATACATTTCAATTGAATAGCTGCAAGTATAATATGGATTCTAAATAAAGAAATTTATAATTTAAATTATATTTACAATATTTAAATGGCCCAGTTAAACACTAGAAATATAGTAAAAAGAAAAAAAATATATTTTTACATATTTTTAAAATTTTACATTTAAGTAAACACAAAAACGAATAATATACAGTAATAAATAATTGATACTTTTAAATTTAGTTTCTTGCGCTTTTCCTTATAAAATTTCTCATTTTCTCAAAATAAATCAAAAAAAATATATTAGTTATCAATTCAATATATCTTTTTTCATTTTTCTTCTGTTGTGCTATCTATTTTTTATAATTTAGTAGCTTATGTATGTCCATTTTATAATTTTTTAGTATTATTTTATTTAGCTAGTCCGCTATGATCAAAAATACAATCATGAGATTCCGGTAGTCTGTGCTTACTGCAAAAAACGTATCCACATTTGCATTCAATACCACTAATTCCACATTTTTTGTTGCAATTCCAACATCTCTCTCTATTTTCTTATTTTTATTTGGAATCATCTTGATCTTGAACTTCAACTTTTACCTCTTCTTCTTTTTGTTTCGGATTACTATCTTAATATTTTTTAAAGCACGAGGAGCATCTAAATTCAGTCACCTTTGTTCCATAGAAGCTTTGGCAATCGAGACATAATTTTCTTTCTTCTTCCATCTTTTGATAAATTCTTATTTTTGTGATCTGTGTAAGTATTTTTATTCTGTTTTTTAAATTTTGCTTAAATTATTTACTTATTATTAATTTTTATATTAATTATTGTAATTTCTGAATATAAAACCCGAAGTCTTATAAATACGCAGAAATATATTTTAATTTTTCAAGGCTTTGGAGTGTATTTTTTCAATTACTTTTTGTGTGTTTTCGCATTTTTTGATCTTAAATATTACATTTTATAATAAACAATTGAGATTAACCTCTAAATTCCATTACAAATCTATCGTAATTTTTTGATCATACTTTAATAGGTATGACTTAATAGTATATAAATTTAAAATGCAAGATTTTATATTGTACAAAATTATTTTCACAAATATACACTTTCTATAATAAATATATAAAGATGGTCATATTATGCTGATATTTCATACAAAGGAAATACTCATTTTGTTTTTTTGCTGAGTTAAATAAAATATAATAAAGATCAATTGTGTAATATGTGCTGATAAATCAAAAAAATTATTCTTTTATTAATTAACTTGTTTTAATATTATATAAATCTTATAATAAATTAAAAATTATATTAAATTTTTAAATTAAAATAATTTTTATATCAAAACGTTTATGTAACAATGTTTGAAATGTTATTATTCAAAATAACATTCTTTTTAAAGTAATTTTACTTAGATAAAACTATCTCGTTTTTATACTAATTTTTAATTCAATTATTTTTTATTTACACAAATTTTTATTACAATTTTTTTTTTTTATTCTTTTTTAAATATATACTTAATGATGCCATTTCAATTCATTAAATAATTTTATACTAAAATGAAGAACCTTTATCTCTACATGTTTGAATCAAATCTTAAATAACTGGGTCATGAAAATTATTATCCCTATTTTTTTATATATTTATATAATTAAAATAAAACAAAATAAGACTAAATTTACTCTATATTTAAAAATATGGATTGCAATTTCTTATTTTCTTTTAGTCCTTACTACATATGGAGTATAAAAGAATTATCCAAATTATTCCATTGAAGATGGATTTCTAATTATTAAATATTATTATTTGTTTTTAACTACTAACCAAAGTACTGTGAAAATTTATTTCCTATTTCATTGTTCCTTTCATTGCAAAATATAAATAATAATAAAGTTGATATTAGCTAATTAATTAAATAATTCTACCTTAATTCTAATTTACACTTTTATAACTATTTGCAGTTTTTTAATATATTTGCAACATATCTAAGTCCATAATCCCCTATTTTATTATCGCTATTAATTGCAAGAATTATAATACTTTTAATATATGATAAATTTAAGTATAATATGAAATACAGTACCTAAGAGATAGATATAAATCTTCTAATACCATACTTTTACTAAGTAGATAGTCTAATTTGAATATAAATCCAGGCTTCAGCTATGATTCCCTAAATAATTTATAATTATTTAACAACTTATAGATTTATTAATTTCATCTATATTACGAAAAATCCAAGCTTGCAGCTTTTATAGATTAATTATAAGGAAAATGAACTGATATCATTAAAGGAATATTAAGTCTGTATATTTTTTCTAATTAGTCCTAAGATATTGTTAATTTTTCAATATTATTGCAGTTTAAAATCATTTTTAATATTGGCTTATAGCATTATGATTTAAGCAAATCTTCACTATTTATATAATTATTACTATTTTTATTTTTTTTTAAAAATATAAAAACAATTACCCAATCTAAATTGTTAATTATAACTTGTTTTATTATTGATACACTTTTTTACAAAAAAAATCTGTAAAATCTTCAAAAATCTGCTTGCACTTACTATTCTATTATCTAATTCTTTTATTTAAGTCATTTTAAATAATCTAAATATCGTAATATCTATTTATAATTAATGGAAAATAAATAAATAAGTAAACATATATAAAATTTTATTAATTTTTTTACTTATTTTTATTATTAAAGTAATCATCATCGCATTAATTTAATATTTAACTTATTTCTATTTTATTATTAATTAGACTATTGTATTTTTTGTATAGTTTTATCTAATAAACTGCTCTTTAAAATATTAGAAGTTAATAAATTTTTGATGCACTATTATAGCTTATAGAATTATGTTGCATCCACTAAGCTATTCGTTTATATTTTTCATTAAGATTCTATGTATTATATTCCATTTCTATTGATAAATAATAAAAAAAAGATTAATATATATTATTCCATTAAATCAACAACTTAATTATATTATTTCTACATCTATATTAATTGTAGTATAACTTAATTGATATATAATAATAATAACCATTATTAATTTTTCTTTTATTTACTTCTTTAATTTATTTTAGAAAAATCCTATTTTTATTGTAAGACATATTTAGAGAATTTTGATTACTAATTTTAATTTTTTATTTAATCCTATATTCTTAACCCAATTTTAAGTTCTGTTTTTATTGTTTCTAATGATATATTTGCAGGACTTTGTGCTTATTCAGTCGCTAATTCTACTTTTTATTTATTTTAAATAATTTTTAATCTTATTATTGAAGTTTCTTTTTCTTTTTAGAATACTAACATATGATTACATTCCCCATTTGTTTGTTTTATTATTATTTATATATTACTGCTATGCTAATTTTTTTAATGAAATAATGTCCCAGTCATTATTAACCGTAAATTTTAATTTGTTGATAACTAATATATTTTATTAATGAAAGGTTGTTTAATAATAATTTAAAACAAATTATATAATTATAAATCTAATTTTTTTAAATAATTATAAAATATGAATGTGTTAAAATATATATATATACTTAATATCATATTATATTGTATATAACAATTATTATTATTTAGCTTCAAATAAACTTATTTTTAACCACATTGCATTATTAAATTTTATTATAATGATCTACTATAATATTATTAATAAACTAATAATTTAATTCGTAAATAAGAAATTTAATAAAAAGTAAATAATTATTAAATTATCATAGCTTAGCATTGCAAATTTCAAAATAACATAATGAAAATATTAATAAACTTAACTTTAATTAGCTTAATTATGGTATATGCTCAATTTGATTTATACACAGATCCTGATTGCTTTAAAAACCCAGGATAATTCTGGAATTCATAAAGATGTTTAGAATGTAAAAATGAAAATTGTTATTGCAGTATAGAAAAAGATTGTTCTAGTTGCAAATAAAGTAATTAATGAATGATTTTTTAATTATTATATTTTAAATTTCAATATATTTAATAATTTAATGAGTATATAATATTTATTAAGAAATTTGTATTTTTAGATTACTATTATGATTGGGAAAATAAAGATTGCGTTAAATGCCCATAAGGATGTAAACATTGCTGTATGAGATAGGAGTTGAGTAACATTACGTGTACATCATGTTTTGAAGGATACTTTAAGATAGCTGGGACATGCATTAAAGTAGACAATTGCATAGATTCAGAATTGGGAAAATGCATAAAGTGCGAATAAGGTGATAATAATATTTAGAAAACGGATATATAAAAGGAAAATACAAATTAATTTTTTATAGGCTATTATCTTAATTCAGAATAAAAGTGTACTTCCTGCGACTACCAGGCAGGGAATGTTATTAGTAAATGTAGTTAGTGTTATAATAATACTTACTGTATAACTTGTTCCTAAGGTTATTATAAAGAAAATATATTTGATGCAGATGGACATATATTGTGCAAAAAATGCTAAGTATAAAATTGCAAAACTTGCGACTCAAGTACATGTTATGAGTAAAATACTGAATGTTTTGTTGAAATGTAAAATTTAATTATTTTTGTTGAATTTTGGTATATATTTTAGTTGTATTGAGGGTTATTTATTATAACCTGCCACAAATACCTGTAAAAAGTGTGATTTAGATAAGTGTAAAAAGTGCGTAATTGATTAAAATAATGAGGTGTGCTCTTTATGCCAGACCATAATAGATATAAATAATAACTAAACCATAGAATATTTCATACTAGCAGAAAATTCTGAAGTAAAATGCATAACGTGTTCTGAACTATTTCCCAATTGCTTTTAATGCATTGACCCTTAGCTATCGGAAACATATTGCCAACTATGTTAACAGTAAATATGATTTAAAAATTATTTTAATTTTATAAATTATTTTTATTTTTAAATAAGGGGATTTTATAAAGCTCCTAATTGCACCGACAGAACTAAATGCTGCTTTCCTTGTCCACCTAATGTCAAAAGATGTTATAATTACTCAAGTATTTAGCAGTGTATAGACGGCTATGTATTGGTGAATGATGAAATAGATGGGTTGGTATGTAGTGGATTCATTAAATTTTATCTTCTAATTCGTTTATCTTAAATATTTATGAATAGCTCTGTGTTGAGAATGTAAACAATTGTGCACTTGTAAAAACGACAAAGGAAAAGTTTTATATAAGTCAAGAGTGTGAACTTTGTAAAATCGGAGATTAAATGACTTCAGATTTCAAATGTCTTTCATGTGCGGTACCGAATTGTAATTTTAATATCAATACATAGAAAATGAAGTATATACATAAACGTATCTTATAAATTAGGCTAAAAATGTTAAGATAACTAAACAAATGTATGCAAATTATGCAATGAACTTTATTTTGTAAACAATTCAGGTCAGTGTGAAAAATGGTACATATGAAATACAGATAAAGTTTCAATTCATTTAACTTTTATTAATATAATATTTTTTAAGTTCTGACTAAAATTGCAGCACATGTTCAGAAAATTAAAATACATGCGCTCAGTGTAAGCCCGGATATCGGCTAAATTCTATAAAAAGTTGTGAAAAATGTTAAGTAACTAATTTTATAGAGACAAACAAGAAAAATCTAAATTAAATAAAAATTTTAAGGATTCTATGTGCAGTACATGCAACAATGATAAAAATATTTGTGATACTTGTGTTTTAGGATATGGAATTTAAAAAGATATAAGCACTACTCAATGTAAAAAATGTCTGCCTGGGTGCAAGGTCTGTGAAGAATAAAAAACATGCATCGAATGTGAAGAAAAGTAGTTACAATTAATTTATTGTTTTTTAATTAATTAATTGAAAGTTAATTTGTTCCTTTCAAACACAGGTATTGGCTAGACAAAAGACACCTAATTTGTCATAAATTCCTAGATAACTGCCTTGCAATGGTTCCAAGACATTAGTTCTTAGTTATGATAGCACCTACTGATAAGGAAAGATAAAATGCTCAAAAGTATATCGATTCTTTATCTGAAGAGTTTTTAAAAGATGAATCTATGTATTGTTAGGTGTGTGAGGTAGATATCATTAATAATATTCACTATCTTTCAAGAGGACACGTATGTACCCAATGCAATAATGTGGAATCAGGATAGTTTGATTGCCCAAACACTTGCCTTTTGGATCCCGTGTTCCCGAAACTAAATTCAGGCTGTTTAGTTTTTAAATTATTTCAATTTATATGGCTTTTAAGTTTTTATTTAGTTTTTAATATTGGAGGCTTTTAACAATAGATATGAAATGGTAAATTATTTTGCTAATAAATATATCTCAAAATTAGAATTCTTTATGTAGAGATATATTATTATTAATTAATTCAAAATTTCTATTATAATAAGAGATTAATTATAATAATAATATAATATATTATATTACGTTCTATAGTTATTTAATATATTTAAGTTATTTGGTAATAAAATATTTTTGAATTTTCATTTTTTTTGTGAATAATCACATGAACAGAAACTGGTTGGGATTCCTTTATTTAATAAAAATGCACAATTTTCACAGTGTTTATTTTATCTAATAAAAATAAAATTTTAAATACATAATATTGATTATAATAATATTATATTGCTGTGTTACGGAGTATGCATTAAATTTTTCAAACTCTATGACTATTACGAATAAGGAGATTTATTTCGGCTTGTTTTTCTCTTGGTAGTTTTGGCAGTGAAAAAATTATTGGAAGAGTGATTATGCTGCTACGATTGCTGATATTACATTTTCTTTTATTCTTCTCTTTACATTTTAGCTCGATGCTTTTCAATAATTTTTTATTCGTTTATTTTTTTAACAATAGATTTTTTCAATTTGCTCCTAATTCTTTCAACAGTTTTGCTTTAAATATTTTTATTATAAAAAAATTAAAACAAATATGAACAAATTCATTTTAAACTATTACTATAACTCAAGCTCCTTTTCCAATTTCATCATGTCTTCATCTATTTTAGATGTTTTTTAACGTGCTTCTACTCGTGAAAAGGAACGTTTGAAAATTGGGGTGTATTGTTTAGATAATCTCTTGATTTTGATCTACTGTGACCAGATCTTGTTTTCCTGGCAGGAGAAATATTGCTGTTGCCCCTTTGCAAGTAGAAATTGTTGGCACTATTTCCTCCTTTATTTTAATTATTGGTATTTTCATAATAGAAATCGGGTTGAGTTTCACGAGAATTATATTTTGACTGATCAATTCTTGGGCTTCTTGATCCACTTCTTTCTCTATCTTTAATTTTCAAATATGCATTTTCATTTCTACAATTTAATTGAAAAAAATTAATTTTATACTTTATTAATAATAAAATTTAAAATAAAAAATTAATAATATTTTGTTATCTTTTTTAAGAATATCTATAGGGTATGCTTTAATTTTATGATAATTAATTTTTATACAAAAATAACATTATAATAAAAAATGACAATAGAAGCATCAATAAAAATATGCAGAAATAAACAAAATTTAAATTTTAGAAAATGTTCTGATTTGTAATATTTTTTTTAAAGTAAGTAGTAATTACTTTAAATCTGAAATTTATTTCAGCAATTTCTTTTCCTTTTCCAAGTTTTAAATGATAAGATCTTTTTGCATTTTTTGTTAATGAAATTGTTTCTTTTTTTCTTATACCAATTCTACATCTTTCACTCTTTGTCTTTGCAAATCTTATTGTTTTACTTCATATTTCGATTTCAATTTCTCTTTTCCGTCATCGCTGCTACTACTACTGGAATCTTCTTCCAAATCTCGCTTTATTTGAGCTACTTTTTCGTTAAGACTATGAGCATCTCTTTCAAACTTATCAAAATTGTTTATTTGGGAGTGGCTGAATGCTGAATACTACTATAATTATTTTAATAGGTATCAAATTAATTATCTTATTGTTGGGCTTTTTGCGGCGGTTGAACGGAAAAGAAGGGATTTTAATTTGTTTGATTTCCGAATTCTAGTTATCTCGAAACTTAAGGTTGCTCAGAATTATCTTTGGCAGAATATTGCTTTAAATAAATAAACAATATATATTTTTAAACTTTTAATTTATTTTAAAAATATAAGTACATAACTATCTCCTCTATAGGTTTGTTATAAGTTTTCTTCTAATTTTTTTATTCTATCTTCAATTTCTTCGTAATTATCTTTCTTTAACTAACTTTGCTGGTTGTAATTTTGAGCTTAAAGCTCTTCCTGATTACTAATTTAATGCTAATTTTTTATTTCATTTTCAACTTATTATCCAAATTCTCTCCGCTTTTCCTGATATTATCTGTACTCTTCATCGTGTTCTTCATCCTTTTCATGTTGAATTTATTCATAGAATGTGGGGTCCTCTGATTCATCGATTTCTTGCTAAAATTGTCTGGCTTTATTTGCAAAATACTATTCTTTATTTTCTTCCTATTCTTCATTTTCTTCATCTTAGTCCTCTTCTTCTTCTTATTCTTGCAGTCTTTGCTGAAAATTCAATATTTATTTTATTTTATATTATATTAAATTGATAATTTGATTTTTACTTTTTCAAACTGAATTTTTTAGTTAATGTTTTTTTGTAACAAATACTCTTAATACTATTCTCCTTTATAATTTGATTCTCTTTCATTAGCTAATTCAGAATCTTCTGTAAACTGAAGTGTATCTTTACCTCCTCTTTTCTGTGAAGTAGTTTTTAAATCGGAAGAATTAAATCTCCCTCTATTTTTTTAATCATATTCTTCTTCATCCGAATCTTCTTCTTCCTCCTCCTCCTCTTCTTTCAACAAACTTTGAATCTTTTGTTTTCTCAATCTTTTATCACTGCTTTATCGAATTTCCCTTATTTTATTCCTCAATCCTTACTAAATTTCGCTGTCTCTCTAGCAATTGAACAATTTATTTTTAGATTTTTTACTTTTTATATTATAATTTATTACAAGGGGCGAAGAAAATGAATCACTGTCATCCTTAATTCCAGACGTTGTCGGCCTTTTTTTCTCTCTATTTTTTCTGGGGTATCGCTGTATGAACTTGAAAAATCAAGGGAATCTATTTTACTTTGTAGTGTACTTCTCATTTTAAATTAAAAATTTTTAATGCTTAATGTAGAACTTTTCAAATGATATGGTTTCTTTTATATACGTTATTTTTTGATGTATTTAATTCTAGTTTTATTTTTAATTTTTTTATTATTTTATTGAACTTAAAACTACTTATTTGTTTATGAATTATATTATTATTTATAGTTACTGTTTGTTTGGTAGTTTTATTGATTAATAAATTTGTAATATTTGATTTGTATAATTTTTTTTTTTTTTCAAAATTCAAAGCTCTTTTATTTGTTTCATTCCACATGATAATTGCATGTGAATAAAATTCTCATATCAAATTAACATTAATAATACAGAAAAAAATAAAAGTTAATTTCTTTGTTTTAGTCACACCAAAAATTATATATGTAGCGAGGTAGCATAATAATAAATTAATTAATAATTAAATTACTTTCTTTTTAATTGTTTATTTAATAAATAATTGAAAAAATCAATATTAAAATTATTTTTATATAAATTCTCACAAATAATAAACAAAAATATTTAACACAAAAATCAAATGGGGAGACTTTCTTAATTTATGTTCGGGAGTTGCTTGGGATTTTATTGCGTCTATTCAATGAAATATTCTTGGTTTAGTAGTTTTAGAAGAAATTTATTTTAACCTTTTAATGAAAATATTAGAGATAGTAAATATGAAGATTTACCCTTAACCGTTTGGTCTGGAACCATCAATGCATTTAGAGATATTAGCAAGGATTGAACAATAATTTAAATTTTTTATTTTATATAATTGAAATGTCTATCTATTTATCTAAATTTTAGAAAAAATATATTTAATTACAAAAAATTAAAAGTTAATTGTTTTTTGTCATATTACTATTTTAATATTATCTATCTTTGTTTCCAAAAATATAAATAAATATAAAAAATAATTAAAACTACTTATAATATAAATTAATGATAAATTGTATTTATAATATAAAATTTGTTTAGTTTAGTTTAGTAAGCCAATCAACTAAAATTTTTCTTTCCCTATTTCTTCTTCCCAGTGGAGTATATTTAGGATTGATTTTCCTTTTTTTGCTAATAAGACATCGATTAGTAAACGAAATTTTCCTTTTTATTGTTAACTTCTTCCTTTTCCTGGTGCGTCATAAATTGCTTCACTCCTGGAATGTTATAGACGTCTAATTTTCCCGACACTTTTTCATTGCTCTGCTCAATATAATCAAACTCAAAATCAGCCTTCTGCTTGTCTTCACTCTGCTTTCCGAAATCCTAGAATTTGTCCGGCGATCGCTACCACAATTTTTAGTTGTCGAAATCCATACCCAGATTTTTACTAATAACGATTCCGTTCTCCAAATCCAGTTTCTTCAAAATCTGGGGTCTAATGTATATTTTAAAATATTAACTGAATTGAATATCTGTTTGTTTTTTTTAAATGGAAAATTACGAAGCAAAGGCCAGGGGAGTCTATCCCGTATTGTTCACCTTGTTCAGATCCCCTTCTTTGTTCATGAATCGCATTATGTATTCGTAGTTATTTGTTTTGAAAATCATGTGGAGAGGTGTGTTTCCGTTTTGGCAAGTAACGTTAACATCAGCGCCATTTGCCATTAGAAAATCAATAAATTCCGGATAGAATTTCTTGGTACAATAGTAAAGCGGGCTATTTCCGAATTCATCTTTTGCATTGATGTCTTGCGGATAAAGAACAAATCCAGTGTTTTTGGCCATATACAAGTTCCCTTATGAAAGTTAAAGTTTAATTTTAAAAATTTAGAACAGTTAAATTTAGCTAGCTATCTTTACCTTCTCTCGCAGATTTTTATAACTTCTTTTGGACCATAACATGTCCCTTTTTCCTTTCTATTATCTTCTGTTTTTCCATTTGTTCCTTCAAAGAAGGTGGCTTTCCGCCATTCATAAGAAGCACTTTGTTGATATCTTTGTCAAGGATTGAAGCTCTATTTTTTGAATGATAAAAGTTAGCATTATAATGATTTAAAATTAACTTAAATAACCTATTAAGGTGGGAATTTCTCTTTCTGATTTCTCCATTTATTTAGTTGTCAGTCACGAATATCTTATACTGTTCGATGGCATCAGTGAGTTCTCCAGCGTTTTTCGCTCCATCATTTTTCAACTAGTTTAGTCTGCCTTCTTTTTGGTCTTTCAGCTTAAAGTATTGCAGCAGCTGTTTATCGGACACCTTTTTTTTCATTTCCCTTAATTACATTCTTTCTCTTTGTTTCTTTCTTTCCAATTCAATTTTCGTTATTGCTTCCTAAGCCCTTGAAAACAAAATTTCTTCTTATTCTTCAATGTCACTATTAAGCTTCCCAAAAAATGTCATTTTATAAATATGTGGAGGATAAATTAATAAATAAAATTAATATGAATAAATTACTTCTGATTTATCTTCATAGTCATTTTTTCTCATACTGGAGCCCTGAGCCGTAGACTCGATAGAAATGCTTTTAGAAATTGGCAGTGGGAGTTTTTGCTGTTACTTAAGGGTGGGCTTAGCCAAAAGGCTATTTTTTTTATTATTGTCTTAAATCGTAGTAGGAGCATTTTCGGTATTATCGTTTTCGAAACTGAAATCTTTTCCCAAATTAGATTTTTCAGACTTTTCTGTGATGGATTCGCGTTTTTCACTGTTGGGAAGACTTAGTTTTTTCTGCAAAAAGTAGCTTTAAGACTATTCTTATTTAGTTTAAAACAGAGAAAGTGAAGAAGCAAATGATCTTTTGTTTGTTAAAACGGGCCTTTTTTGTGGAGAGACCTCCAAGCTTTAACTGGATCCGTAGAGAAAGATCTTTTTTATGTCTCTGCCGTCAGTGCCCAAAACTGGTTTGTTTTCGTCATTTCCATCCTCTTCTCTTTATTCAATATCTGATTTCGAAAGGTCTTCTTCTGTTTTATTCAGCCTTCCGTTATGACTACCCTCCTTAGATTCGTTCATTAGATCTCTTCTTTTGTTGAATTTTAGAGAATCATTTATAACAGAAGTGCTGCTTCTGGCCAGCTTTCTCATTTTAAAAGCGTTTATTTAGTTTGACTATTTGTTTTTTTCTACTATTGTATTGTCCTCAATGTTTTGAACATCGGCAGCAAATGTTATTTACTTCTGCGACTACTAGTTATTTTATTGTTATTACAACACTTCTTCTACAATACCTTTTTCCTTTTCCTTTTCCTTCTGGGCCTAGAGTTTGAAAACGCTTTACTTTGTGGGCACAAATGCTTGCTATTCAGAAGCTGCTTTTTAAACCTCTTGTTGCTTCATTACTTCTTACCGTTGCTTATGCGCCTATTTCTTCTATTCTTCTTCTTATTCTTGTAAATTTCGCTGTTGCTGCAAATGCAAAAGCAAATATCTTTCGGAGTCAAAGATAGAAGGCTTTTTGCCAACCGAAGAAAACGTAGTCACCTGGCTACTTCTCTGAGCTTTCACACTCATTGGCGTTTGATTCGTCAAATTGTTCACAGAAGAAGAAGGTGCATACTCGGAGTGGAGTTTTTTCTTGATCCAAGTCATTCTACGATTAAAAAATGTAATATGAATTAATTTAAATTATTTATTTTACATTTCACGAGCCTGGACAATCTTTTCGACTTATTTCCGAGTGCCCTCTTCTCTTTGTCTGTCGTGATCCGCCTTAACTCTTTTAAAGCGCTGAAATGCGATGTATTTTCGAGCCACCTTTTGAATTAAGGTGGCGGCCTAAACTTCGATGTCCTAAATTGAAGATATATCATTTTATAACATTTTATTAATATTAATTTATTGACATACTTTAGTGATCCAGGTTTCCTTTTCGTAAAGAGGGTTGCGGTCCCTTTTATTGAAATCATACATATACGTTGACTTAAGCTCTCTGACGTTGCTCGGCCCGCTGGAGTAGAATTTTTTGTAATTTTCTTGGTCTTTTTGCACTTCTTCTTTCCGTATTTTGAGGTGGAAGGCATCTCTTTGCTTCAACTACTTGGCCAAATTTTTCAACTCCAATTTTTCCTCCGCCGTCAAGTCGACTAAGGCGTGCACTTCATTTAACTTGTCAAGTTCTGGGGAAATGGAATTTTTAATTAATGTTTAAATAAATATCTTATTTATTTACTCATTAAAAGTTTGGAAGAGGGATGGAAGGCTCTTTTGACCTCTTCCAACGTAATTTCCCTTTCTTTGTGCGTAAAAATTACTCGCGAGTTTTGGGGACTGGTTCCGGCGTTTCTTTCTAAAAAGAGTTCCTTGGCTGTCTTTGTTTGCTAGAACTTCTCAGGGATATAATGTGAAAAAATGTGGAGTCGTAGCTTGGCATTTTCTTTTTCAAATTCTGTAATTTCATCATCGTCATCATCCGCCAACTGCTAGTGCTTTTTTGCTATCCGATTCTTTAATTTTTTGGCAAAAAATTACACAAATTTTGCACCCTCAGGAGAACACATCGGACTTGCCTTACTTTAAGCTGCTTACTTTTCCTATTCTAACTAAAGGTTTTTTAGATAAAATTTATTTTTATTTTATACAAATTTATTATAAAATTTTAATACTTCTAGTTTGGTGACTATTTTTATGAATTTTTGATAAAGTCTTTCGTGCTATATCTGTGTGGCTATAAAGTCTTTTTCACTTTTTATTTCTTTTTTTTTTTAGTTTTTTTGGCTCTAAAATTACTTCTTCTACTCCTAATTATAAAATTATTTTTTTATTAAAAAAAAATATAAAAATGGATTTGAACCCATTACTTAAACCTTTTTTTTTAAATAACTATGTCTAGCTTCTCTTAAATCTTCCTTTAAATCTGCATAGGTTTCTACGATTTTGTCCGCTATAAGTAATTCCATTTGGTAGAGAATCTTCGGATGAATATTATTGATAGTTTCTTGCGTTAATTTCTTATCCAAATGCTTATTTAAAATTTCCGATGTATCGGCTAAAAATTGTAACTCCTGTTCATTGAATATTTTCCCCTCATTTTCCCTCTGATCGAAAAGTCTTTGTCTTTAATAAAAAGAGAGTAATTATTTGTTAACTTTTATATTTCGTTTCGGTAAATAAATAAACGTAAACGTATATATACCTTTTCTTGGCATTACTGTCTTACACGGTTGATTCTGAACGAATAGGCTGCATTCCTAAAGCCTAAATAGCTTCTTAACTGTAATATTAATGGAATAATTTTGTAGATTTATTTCTAAAAAAAAAGTGTTGTTTGCTTTCCTTTTTTATGAATATATATAAAGTTAAATAATTAAGACAAAATTACTTGTACTAAAGATATAAATTTTCCTTTTCTTTAATCCATTATAAGGACTTGTTTCCCTCCTCATTTTCTAGAAAATATTAATCTTCTTCTTCTTCTTCATTATCATCTTCAGTAGTTAACTTTTCTTGATTTTGGGATTTTTTCTTTGAAGGAAATGCTGATTGTGCTCTTTTCTATTTTTATTTTTAAATTTCCTTTTTTTTATGTGTTGAAACCAAATTAGAAAATATTTCTTCCGTTTATTTCGTTTCGTCTCTCTCATCAATTTTAATAATTAGTTTCCTGTCTTTTTCAA
Organism: Miamiensis avidus; assembly: GCA_037039885.1. Lineage (NCBI taxonomy): Eukaryota > Ciliophora > Oligohymenophorea > Philasterida > Glauconematidae > Miamiensis > Miamiensis avidus. The sequence continues at coordinate 408,181 of JAWVGU010000079.1, forward strand.
ATCTTTTTATCGCCTTTTTAAACTGTTATTTGTTTTCTAAAATAGTTATAATACTACTATGTGGGGCAAAAAAATTGATATTAACTAAATATAGTTACCACAACTCTAAGAGTTCCTGAGATTTTTACAAAATTCTTTGCTTTATTGAAAATGGTTATTTATTAAGAGAATGTTTTCGTATCCATTTAAAGCTGACACCAAATCTACTTTCACCTTTTCTTTGATTTTTTAAAAATTGCTTTACACACTGAGCCATCTAAACATTTCTTCATCTTTTTTTTCTTCCCCTTTTTCTTTTCCGGAAATGGGAAAGTTACTGCTGCCACTTGTCTCGTTTTCATATTTTGAAAATAAATTATTTATGCTTTTATATATGTTGTCTTCAATAGCCTTAAGCAAATATTTCTCCCTTTCCTTGACATCTTTAATCCTCATAAACTCTTTGCTATTTAGTTTAATTTCTTTGCAAATTCTTGACAAAAACGAATTTTAATTCGCGTAATTTAATTTTAATTGGCTCGGATTATTGGCAATATCTGCCAAAAGGGAAACAAAGGCATTGACATTGCTTAGTTACTATTCTTACAAAAATGCCTCTTGATCAATTATTTCATCTTAACTTCCTTGATAATATACAATAGACTGATTGGTTCTGTTTGTTAACTAGTGCTATTACTACTACTGTTTCTAAAATAAATTAAAAAATATTGTTGACATATCAAAATATATAAAAGAAAAATACTTCATTTATCTAACTAGTGCTATTCTTTAAATGGATTATATGCTTTTAAGATCCTCTACAACCTGTAAAACTCTTTGGAGATGCAACGCTCACAGAATGGGAATTCGTTGGACTATTTCCTTCGAAAATCGTTGTATTTTTCCTACTAAATGATCTCTTTAACGTATTTATCTTATTAGGCTAAGAATTAAATTATAATAATTGTTGTTGTTAGCTTAATTTTGTTTGTTTTTATTAGTAATTATTTTCATTTTTATTTTGTTTAAATTCCGAAAGTAAATTTCTCTTAACCTTCATAATTCCCTTTGTTTAAGAAACAGAGTTTTAATTTGTCGGTGAATTGTTTATTGTAGTTAGTGCTGGAGTCTGTTGATAAGAGATAGAATTAGAATTTTTATGAGATTATATAACACTCTTTTGTCTTTTTAAAGTGGATTAAGCTGCAGTAGATAAAGAGCCTGCTGACTATTTCCTTCCCGGATTAGTATGATCATTTTTTCCATTTGGCGTTTCCTATCTCGAGTGAAAGGTCTAAGTTAACTTAAACTGTTAGGAAGACTACACTTTGTGAGAGGGTGATGCAATGGAAATGCTCAATTTTTTAGTTCTATTGGGAGAGGATTCAATATGAGTAGTGTTTCCGCCATGCCAATTAGAAGAGTCTGGCAAAATGATACTGGTTTACTAATACTATTATTATTGCTAAGTTTATTGGTTCGAAAACGAAGACCGTTTTAAAGCCAAGTTAAAATTCTAAAATGAAGATTGCGAATTTTGTCTTTATTGTTGCTATAAGGTATTATTAGTTGCATTTTAATTCTACTTTTGGTCACTTTACGGGCGCTGACTTGATTAATGGAAATGACGAGGAGTTGGACAGACCAAATTGGTGTGGTAACTCTGATTGCTGATACTCATTAATGTGTTTACTGTGTTCATATTTTTTGCGCCTTGATGTCCTAATTTTTTGTCCAAAATTTGTTGTTATTTTTGCTGGGCACGAAGTTGACTCAATTTTTGTGATTATTGCGATTGCCAAAGTAAATTAAAACTGTACTCATCTGAAAATTACTTAAACTTTTGATTTATGTCTTCCTCATTTGACAGATTTCGGAATATAGACTCATCCAATTATATTTTCTCTTCACTTTCTTTTAAAATGCTATGTATATTTATTAGTTAACTTCTAGAATTTTATTATTATTATTGCACTCTATTCATTTTATATGTTTTTTTTTTTGTTAAGTTAGAATATAATTTAAAAAAAAAATAAGCCAGCTATATTCACTGTTTCTATTGAAAATTTAAGAAAACTATTTGATTAAATGTGAGAAATTGGCTAATTTTTAATATTTAAAATCCAATCTTTTTCTCTATTTTTTTTCTATTTTACTTTAAGATTAATAATTTTTTTATATAATATTATTGATTGATGCTGTTAATTATTAGATGCTATGAAATAAATACTAAAAATATTAATTAAATGAATAATTTATTATTTATTTATTTATTAATTAAAACACATTGAAATTCTTCTTATTTTCCTAATTCATCTATAAAGAATATTATAATTAAGTTAAATAGCATATAAAAGTTATATAATTAGCATACTTATAATTTCTAACATAATTAATATAAAAAACTCTTACAATATAAATTATAATATAAAGCATAATAGCCAAACATATATTTTTGCTAATCTTAATAATAAGTCAAAAATAGTTTAAAATATAATTGTATATGATTTTATAGTATTTACTAAAATATATATAATTGTAATAAGATAATTATTTTATATTTATTTTTATCAATGTTACACCGTATTAGCATCAATTTATATAGAATCCTAACTTAAATCATAAATATTTTATTTTACATTTAGTTAGCTATTGCTGACTTAAATCATAATTTTTTCTTGCTAAATAAGAATATTTTCAACGATAGCAATCTATTTGTTCCAATTTATCCTTAGTATGACAATTAAGTAACTGAAGGCTGCTAGGAAGCTTGTAATCGTAAAAGAAATCCAGGAACCGATTAAACCCATCTTCAAATTTACAATTAAAATATACTGTAGTGGCATGCCTAAAATTAATATTAGCCTATAAATATTTCTAATAGTTTTATATTTAAATTTATATTTTTGTTACCGATGACAAAATAAAACAAGAATGAAAATATAAAGGCTGTATTTTACTAACCAGAAGCTCTCATTATGGCACCCAGTATTTCCGTTAAGGCATTGGCATGAACGGTAAGGTAATTATAAATTCTATAGCAAATCTTGAAGTATTTATATTCGCCTTCAGTAGTCGTAAAATATGAAGCACATACATCTTCAAGACAGAACATCACTAGGGAATTAACTCCAGATATGAAAAGTGAAGTTCGCAAACCAATTTTTTAAATTTATTTACACTCTTTTATATCTCCTCTTCCTATGGCTTGTCCCATAAAGGATTGAACTGTTACAGACACTCCCAAGGAAAATATGACATTTAATAAAAAAATTGAAACAAAAGCGCTATGTCCTATATTATTAAATTTGATTAATGTTCAATTTTCATTAATTTACTATATAGCTATACCTGCTAATTCATCTTTCGTGCATAAACTTGCTACGAAAAATGTTTATATATCAGAGGCTATCCAATCCAAATAGTAAATAGATCCCATTGGTATTGATAATTTTAAAAAGGACCATAAATTTTGAAAACTTTGCTTAGTAAATTTCAAATTTATGTTTTTCAACTCTCGCTTCAAAAATAAAATGCTTAGTACAATTAATGCGTTCGTAAATTCGGTGACTGATCTACTTATTCCCAGACCTTTCATTGACAAATTCATAATTCGCATGAAAAAATAAACCCAAATAATATGGAAGCTATATGTAACCAGCAAGAGTGTGTTTGGAGTCTTTAATAACAAATATTAAAATTTATTAATAGTACATATTTTAATTTACTATTTTTACTTCAAATTTTTATATGAATTAAATACATTTCTAGCACTATCGAAAATTATATAAAAAAAAAGCTGGGATTTGTCCATTAATAAATTCTTATGAAATTCCCGCCACTTTTTGAGTTGTGAAATGAGAAAATATTTTATCAGTATTAACCAATATTAAAGACATCATTCCCATTATTAGAAAGTTTAAAATATGAGATTTTTAGTAATATTAATTAACAAGGCTATTATTTTTAAAACCAATGGCTTAGGCAGATAAAGCACTCAATCCATTATTTAAACATGTTATAAATCCATATCCCAGTGCATTCACTTTAGAAAATAATACATTTTAATCATATATATATTTTAAAATTATATTATATATGAATATAATATGTAAGCAAATTAAACTCAGTATAATCAAAGAATATAAAATAAAAAAAAATAAAAAAAATGCTTTCTATAATTTTTAAATATTTTTAAAGCAAAGAAATTTATATATTATATTTAGATAATTTACTCCACATATAGCTTAAAGCATAGGCATTCACCATATTTTCTTTCTGGTACATTTCAGTGACTTTTAAATTAGAAAAATTTAAAAACCAAGAACTTCCAGAACTCATTACATTGGGTAGAGAAACTATAATTACTTTTAAAATAACTCTTAAAGTACACTCTTGTTCATTTTAAAATGGGCTTTTCGTACTTTTATCCGAATCTATTCTTTACACCAAACTTGACCTAGTTTTTAATTCGTCTAATACATCTCCCGTATTGCAATTTGGGATTTCATTTGGAATGTTAAAAGATTTATAATCTGTTTATGGATTCTGGTGTGAGGTTATTTAATCATCGTTATTTTTTCTGAATCCACTTTCATAATATATGTTTGTAGTATTTTCTTATACTTACTTCATTTTCTTTTTTTATTATAATAACTAAACAAAGTTTATTGCCACTATTTTTTGCACTTTTTCTTTATATTTTCTTTTAAGTAATTGGCTTAACTATTGTAATATTAAATATTTACTATTTATAATATATAAAGTAATATTAATTTTATAGCCAAATTTATTGTGTGAATTAAATGAATATATAGTGTCATTTATATAAGGAAATCATTAGAATTGAAACTTACTTTATAAAAAAATTTTTATTTAATTGATTTCTAAATTCTAACATTAATTTTATTTATAAATTTATTTTGAAGTCAATATTTTTATTTAGATTAAAGTTCAAACTTGTATTTTTGTTGATTCTAAATAGTATTGATTATTGATATGCATGAAAGTATATTAAATTAAAATATAATGTTATAAAGTAAGTTTTTTATATTAAAAAACAATAAATAACTAATTTATATATATATAAAGTAGATAAAAAATAATTTCATAATTTAATCATTCATTTAACTCTTCAATTCCTTCTTGGCTTTCGCTAAAAACTAGAGATTTCTAATTTGTTATCATATCTTAAACAATTTTAATCTATTTATTCCAATTTATATTATAAACCTAATATAGGAAAGTCAAGCCAATACAATAAACCGAAATTGAAAAGGAAAACCACGATCCTAATAATCCCCATTAGAAGGTGAAAACAAATAAATATTGTAAAGGCATTCCTTAATAAAATTATTTAACAATTATTTTAAAAAATAATATTTTAAATTATATATATATATCAATAAATACCTAGTAGGAAGCTAAAAACGAGAGGAACAATAAAAGCAGAATTTTATTTTCCACTTGCTCTCATTATTGATCCCATTGATTGAGATAGTGCCAATCCATGAATTGTGATATAATTAAAAATTCTATAGCAATATTTAAAGTATTTATATTCTCCAGGAGTATTGGTAAACATATTTGCGAAAAAATCTTCAAAGATGAAAGCTATAATAGTAGTGGTAATGGACACAACTAGAGATGAAAAAAAAGCCGTCTTTGTTATTTTTTGGCATTCTCTGACAGAGCCCTTCCCGATTGCTTGACCTAAATAAGTCATTACAGTAATGGATAATCCGAGAGGACATACCACATAAAGTAAAAATATGGATACAAAGGAAGAATGGCCTTAAAAAAAAAATAATCAATAAACAATTTAAATATTATATTCTTTGTTATTTGTTTACCAGCAAATTGGTTTTTATCTCCTATTGACGCAATAAACAATGTTTGAATATCAGATGAAAGCCAGTCTAAATATAAAATCGACCCCATTGGAATAGAAAGTTTAAGGTAAGAACCCCAATTTTTAAATGCCTATTTAGTCCATTTGAATTATAAATCTTTAAAATATCCTTTGTATTTGACTACTATTAATAGAATAATAGCATTTAAACATTCAGTAATTGACCTTGATATTCCTAATCCTTCCATTTTCATATCTAAAACTTTCATAAGTAAATAAACCCAAACCCCATGGATTGTATAGGTAATCATTATCATAAAATTTGGAATCTATTTTTTTTAATATATTATTGATATATAAATAAATAAATAAATATAGAAGAAGAAAAATATAACAGCATTTATTGATTTAAATAATTTACTTAAAACTTTTTATAAGCATTAAAGATGTTTCTCGTTGAATCAAATATAACATAGAAGAACAGGGAAGGAATATATCCATTCATAAATTACTGAGATAATTCGCACACCGTAGGAGTGGTGAAATATGAAAATATTTTGTCAGTGTGAAGCATTAAAATAGCAAAAACTCCCAAAAACAAGAAGTTTAAGACTTGACTACGCTGGTAATAAGAGCTCACTAATTTGAATTAGTTAAAACCAATCGCTTAAGAGGACATTGCACACAGACCATTATTTAAGCAAAGTATTAATGCAAATCCTAAGGCATTGGCTATAAAAAATATTAATTTTGATATTATATTTTATTTTATTGTAACTAAATTTAAATTCAAATATTAAATGTAATGTATTTAATTATTTCAGGTAGATTAATATTAAAATATAAATCCCTTTATAAAATATTACAATTGCAGAGAAATTAATTAATTACGCATTAATATAATTATTCATCCAATTCAGAATTTATTATAGTTTATTTTAAAAAAATAAAAAAATACTTAAGTGTACTTACCCCACATAAAAGACATTGCATAGGCGTTCAAATAATTTTCATTTTTGAATATTTCTGCTATTTTTAAATTGGAAAAATTTAAAATCCATAAACTTCCGAAACTCAGCACATTAGGAACCGATATAGAAAGAGTTTTTAAAACTAGTTTAAATTGTGATAGAGATTCATCTTAATAAAAATTTCCAAGATTCTATGCATTCTACTAAATTTCAATACTTGTATCTTAAGAAGATTTCATTGACTACATCTCATTTTCCTATCTAATTCAAATTGAAATTAATACATAAAAATATAATTTTTCGTTTTAGTTTTTTATATTTTAGAAGTATATGTATTAAAGTTCTACTTAAAGAATCAGGTAATTTACTTTTTATTTTTATTTAATATGACATCTTATTTATGATCAAACGTTATTATCGTTTTGTTTGAGTTGTCCATTTCTTATTATTTTTTTAAAATATATTATTGAGTTAAAAAATGTTTGTTACTATTTATTTTTTCTTTTTTTATTTGTTTTTTATACTTTCTTATTTTATGTGTTTCTTTTATAAGTCTTTGTTATATACGTTTACAGGTTCTCATTTCTTATTATGGTTAATACGTAATAATACAAAATACCATAATATTTTCTCTATTGATTCATTATTTGTTTGACTAACTAAATCATGATCAATTATTTATAATAAATCGTATTATTTAATTTATTTTCCCGATATATTATTGTTACTCATAAATTAAGGTCATTATCTTAAGTAAAATAAAAATTTTTGAATTTTTGAATAATTATATTTTAAATACAAAATTTATATTTTGGCTCTAGATACTTTATATCAATAAATTTTTTTAAAATTATTAAGTTTTCTTAAAAATATTTCGAAAATACACAATAGGGATTCATATCATTCCCTTAAATAGTTTTCTTAAAATATAGGTGAATAGAGAAGATATTAGAAATATGAAAGTTGGTGGTAAAACATAAACTAAATAACTAACTCAAATTAATTTCAAATCAAAAAATATATACTTTTATTTATTTATTTAAGTGTATATATATATATGTGTTATTTATTATTCAAACATGTTTTATTCATTAAATATGAAATTATTGCGAGGATCCCATTTCTTTATTATCATCAGATTTATTAAGTTAAAAATTAGATATTTCTAAATGAGATTTCACCAAATTGCTGTTTTCTATAATAATGTCCTCCTTTTCAAAAAGTATTTATTTTTAATCTTCAATCATTTTGTGTACAACAGCTATTTAATAGTTCCAATTTGTATTATAAACCAAATATACAAAGCACAATCCGGTGCAATAAGTAGAGATTGTATAAGAAATCCAAGAACCTGCAAGTCCTAAGTCCATTGTAAACACCAAGAAGTATTAAAGGGGTAATCCTAAGTATAATTTATAATTGAATATAATATTATAAAATTAATATTATTCAATTTACCCAATATGAATTGAAACACCAAAGGAATTAAGAAAGCCATATTTTATTATCCGCTAGCCCTCAGGATTGAACCCATCGATGTAGTAATTGCATTTCCGTGAATGCAAATATAGTTAGAAATTCTATAACATACTTTAAAGTATTTGTATTCTCCTTCAGTGTTCGTAAATATATTTGCAAATACATCTTCCAACAAAAAAGTAATTATCATATTTATAGTCGAAATAGTTATTGCCGCAAAAAATCCAGTTTTCGCTATTCTTTTACATGTTCCTATATCACCAGAACCAATCGCCTGACCCATAAATGTCATTATTGTTATTGAAATTCCGAGAGGAAAAACGACATAAAGTAGAAAAATAGAAACAAATGCGCTATGACCTGAAATATATAATTTGTATCACCTTTAATTAAAAATTAATAATGTTTTTACCAGAAAACTAATGCTTGTCCTTTATGGCTGCTACGAATAAGGTTTAAATATCAGATGCAATCCAGTCTAAGTAGAGAATAGAACCCATAGGTATAGAAAATTTCAGATAATTCCCCCAATTTGAAAATGCTTTTTTAGTCCATATAAACTCAATATCTTTAAACATCCCTCTAAAATAAATTATTAATAGTAAAATAACGGAATTTAACAATTCTGTCATTGATCTTGCAATCCCTAATCCTAACATTTGCCAATTTAATATTTTCATAAATAAATATACCCACACTATATGTATTCCATAAGTAAACATAAGAAGCATGTTAGGAATCTATAATAAAATGATTTAATTGTTAGAATTTGCATTTGTACTGCAAAATTTCCAAGTCTATTCATTTTATTTATTTACTTACTTAGAATTTTTTAAAAGCATTGAATAAATTTCTTGTAGAATCAAATATGACATAAAAATACAAAGATGGAATGTACCCATTCATAAACTGCTGAGATAATTCTGCTACTTGTTTCGTACAGAAAAAAAAATATAAATTTAGTATGAATCATTAAAATAGTTAATGCAATCAACAGAATGAAATTTATAGCCTAAGATTATTAATAATATTGGCTAACGAGGGCATATTGTTTTAATCCTATAGCTTGAGAAGACATAGCACATAGACCGTTGTTCAAACATAATATCAAAGCAAATCCAATTGCATTAGCTAGTATAATTTAAAAATATTGGTTTTTATTAACACTAATATATGATTGATTATAATTTATTAACCATATATTTGTTGAAATTATAATATAAAAAGAATTAAAAAAAATATTATTTTAATTAAATAAATACCCCACATAAATGACATTGCGTATGAACTAACAAAGTCTTCATCTTTGTACATTTCAGTAACTTTTAAATTTGAAAAATTCAAAATCCACAAGCTTCCAAAACTGAAAACATTGGGAAGAGAAATTTAAATCGTTTTAATAATCATCGCAGTTATAGAGGATTTAGAATTTTCGTACGGATTGTCATTAGTATCAATGAAAACCTAACTGCTCATCATCATTTTATAATTTTTATTTTCATTTATTTCTATATGTGGTATAGTATTTATATGGTGTAAAGATGTAATGCTTTATCCATAGTTTCCAAAATGAGATTTTGGAGATTTTTATATATCAGAAAGAGAGTTATGATCATTACCATGGGATTTATAGTTTAATACAGGAGAAGAATTTTAAAACTATTAATTTTTATTAATAGTTTAACTTATTTATAAATGGTTTGGCTTATTTAAGCTATTGCGTTTTATTTAAGTATTTTATTTATTATTATTATTTTTCATTGCTAAGTTTTATTTTTTTTTTTTTATCAAAAATATACTCTAATATTAATCAATATTAAATATGAGAAAGTAGGTATTATAGAGAACTAATCAGCTATTGCTACTATATAGGGTTTTCTATATATTAAAATTAAAATTAAAATTATAATATTTAAAAATTAATATAAGAAAAAAATTCCATAAAATTATTATATTAGAATCTATTTTTTAATTTAATATTAGAATATAGTTTATATAAAAAATTAATTCTGTAAGAATAATCAAAATTAAAAAATTTATTTCTTTTATATTTTATTGTTAATAATAAATTATGGAATAAAATCGCGTAAATAACTTTATAATATTATAAAGTCATATATATTATTTCTTATTAGTAAATAGTACTACAATTAGATAATCTTGATGCATTATTCATTTAATTATATTAACATACTTTTCTTTATATATGATATCATTAATATAAAAGAAATAAATAATAAAAATAGCCAAATTAATAATATAAAATATAAAAATTAAAAAATAAAGCCATTTTTATAATTATTATTAAATTATCATATAATAAGTTCTATTAAATAATAATAAACATATTTTATCATTCAATAACTCCGATATCAGATTAACTATCCCCCTGCTGTAGATCATCATTTTCATTTAGACTTTGTTATTTACTTTACTGTGATTTTTCACTTCTAACTTCAGTATCTTGTTACTCATTTATTGAATTTTACTTATTAAGTTAATCTTAACGATATTATTCAAATTATTGTTCTAAATCCCTTTATAATTTTTAATATTCGATATTTAATAATTACAATTTAAATTATTTAAAATTACTGTTTAATTATATTTTTTACCTATATTTTTCTTTAATTTCATTACATTCTGCATCTCTTTTTCCATATACTTCTCTTAAACTGTTTATTTCCTCTTCCTTTACATCATTTTATGCCTATAATGAAACAATTTCTTACTATTTACTTTCTATTTCATCATCTTTTCCTAAAATTATTTGATCTTTTTCTAATATTTCACTGTTTAAATCTGAAATTTCATTTTTTTAATTTTCTACTATATTTTCTAATTGTTAAATTTTAGCATTCCTTTATTCCAACATTTGCTTTAAGTTTACTATTTCATTATCTCTCTGTTGAATAATTGCTTGCAATTTATTATTTTCTTCTATTTATTTTTAGTGTTCTTCAATCCGTATAAGTTTATATGTTTTGCACATTGTTAATTTATTTGATTCAATTTAAATTTTAAACCATTCTTCAACAAAATGAAGAATGTCTGGTGAATAAAAGAAACTACCATCATTTTCAGAATTAAAAACTAAATCTGAACCCACTTTTAAATTTAGTAAGTTTATATTTATAAAGTCCTAAAATTCCTATTCATCTGTCTAGTGCCCCCCCAAAACCTTTAAAATCTAAAATTCTTTTAGTTTCATTACATCTTTTTCTATTGCTTATCTGAAATTAGTAGCAAACTATACTTTTAATTTTTAATATACATGTTCTACTTATTTAGAAACTTGATGTTTACCTTCTTACTAAACTACAGTAGAACTTATAGTTTCAGGATAATAAATTAAATAAATTATATCATTTCTATCATTATATTAATCAATATATTCTGAATTCTACTAGTTTATTTTATTGCCATTAAAATATTGAGGTGAGTCATGGCTCATACAGAAATTATTTGACCCTTCTGACTATGACTAAGTTTCACTCTTGATTTAAAAATTTTATACAGTTTCTGCGTACGGACTGCTTTTAAGCAAATTAAGTTGTTATACTTTTTTTAATATTTTTCTGCTTTAACTAAATTATTCCGTGATTGGAGGAGATTAATTATTTTCTTTCAAATTGAGTAAAATAACTTATAATTTAGATATAAAAAGTTCTTCTTAATAGTTTTTCGTTGGTCTTTATTGTTAAAATAATTAACTACGATCTATATTGCTATTCTATTAAAAGCTTTTAAAATGAATGGGATTTGTTGTAGTATTCTTTCTTGATGTTGAAGGTGTCCGTCTAGATTGTACTTTTATTGGAGATGAATATCCACTATTTGCAAAGGTATTTTAACGTTTTTCTGAAAATACATTTCCTGATTATATTTCATGAGATCTTCTCTATGCATTTTAAGTATTTACACTATTTCCGCTCGTGTTGTTTGAGTTTATAATACCAACAATAGGCATTTGTAAATGCTCTATATCTGGAAATAGTACATACTATTAAATTACGAATTTTTTAAATACTTGGGATTACTCTTCTGACATATCCATTTTATGGGAATAATATATGGCTAAATATGAGGCAAATTACTCAAACTTCTGCTTGAAATCATATTTCGCTCTTTTGCTAAATGAAGGATATTTCTTTTAAAATTCTAATAATATATCCTCCAATTTCTAAATAAGAGATTTTAAATGTCGGTCAGGAGAAGACTAATAAGGAATATGACTTTATAAAAATGAAGATTAATTCATATAATCAGAGTGAGCTGCTATATCTGATATCATAAAAACAAATAATTAGAAAATTATTATTTAGTTATTCTTTATACTTTATTTTATTTTGTAATTTTTATTATTATTATTATCAGTTTTTATTATTTTGAAGAAGGATAATAGTTTATTTTATTTTATTTTAATTTCATTAAAATTAACAATGTAAAAATATAAAGGAATTTTTATTTCTTTAGAATATGCAAATAAAAATTAAACTAAATCAAATTTAGGCAAATTAGAAAATTATTCACAATTTATTAATACCATTAAAAATACTTTTAAAAAATAATTATATTTTATAATTAATAAAACTGTAAATTATAAAATACATAAATTTTGAGATTAGATTTATAATAATAATTAAAGAGTATAATAAAAACTAATTTTGGATTTAAAATTGTTAACATCAATTTACTATTTTAAAAATTTATATATTTGTATATTCAGACTAATATATTTATTCATTATTTTGTTTGACTTAAAGCTTAATTATTCAACAGAGATACATTTATTATTTAAATTTAAAAAGATTAGTTTATATATATTTAGAAAAAAAGGCTTACTATTATATAACAATTTTAATTTGGATAATTTTTCTATAAATAATATTATATCTATTTTCCACTTACTGTATAGTAAAAAGAAAAAGTTATTGTTTAAAATAAAAATGGTTGTATTATATATATTTATTTTTTGATAATTATTTAATAATATAATTAATTGAGTATATATTAATTTTGTAAATAATATTGAAATCAAATGACACTTGCATTTTTCTTTTCACAGTTAATTATTATTATCATCTAAAAACTAATTATCTTTCTAAATAAATGATAAATGCTATGTTTCATCTAATAAATTATAATTTTACGAAATAGATTAATTAATATTCATATATGGATTTTCTATTCTACTATTAATTTAAATTTCATTTTCTTCTTTTATAGTATTGTTCTATTATGGAAAATTATTATAATTTAGATTTTTTTCTTTTGATTCTTCTTAATCTTCAATTAATTATGAATCTAGAAAATGACTGCTTTCATCTTATTTAAATATTGAACTTATTTCTGCCATTTTATTATTTAATTAGATTAACCCATTGTTTTAATCATGTTAAAAATGATTATCTAAGGATAAACGAATTTGATTTTCCATTTATTCACTATAGTTTCCTACATAATATAAGGTATACTTTAATGAAAGAGATCCTCTGTTTATCTTTTTAAAATTAAATTTCGTGTAATAATATTAAGCACTTTTTGGAATATCCTTGTCTAGTAGAGGAATACTGCATTATTCCACAAATTAATTATCATTATATTAATATAATTTGGAATATTTTTCATAAATATCATAAAATTGTAACTCTATATCTTTATATTTGATTTTTGAAAATAATTCCTAATCTAGCATTATTTTTGCAGATTCATAATCTTTTGAGGAGAAATTAAAATCAATAAAATAATATTTTTTTCCCAATTATTTGTTTTAAAAATATTAATTATTAAGCCTTTTTCTTATTGCATCATAATCATTTTTTTCTTTATCTATTTCATTAATATAACCTGCCTATAATAATTTTTTATCCTCATTCTAACCTTATTCTATATGTAAATCTTATAGTATTTTTTTGGCTGATTCCCAATTTATTAACATTTCATACTAATTTTAAGAAATCTATATTAATTATGGAAATTAATATAAAATATATTTTAAACCACGGTAAAAATTCTAATTATATTCTTTATGCTCTTTTTCAGAGAACCATATAATATTGACTTTTAAAACATTATTAGAATACTCAAGGATTTGCTAATCTATACATAGTTTATTGTCAAAAGTTTCAATTAATAGTTTTTGTATATTAGTAATATACTCTTATTCATTAAAATCCTATAAATATATTTTAAGATATTTTATTAAATGATAATAATTAATTTAAATTTAGAAAAAAATATTACAAAAATATATTTAAAAACAAGTTCTTAGTATATATAATTATCATGTTATTCTGGTGTAACTTCTACTTTTTATTGTTATAATTATTATGATTATTAATTAATTTCTTATTAATGTAACCTAGAAATGGGATCCTACCTAGGCTGAATTTAATTTTATCTTATTAATTCATAATCTTATTAATTTTAATATTACTAATTTGTATTTAAATCATTTGATGATTCTCTATTTTAATCCTATAAACGCAATTAATATCTTTCATTATACTAATAAGGATTTCTATTATTTTAATTCTAATTATAATTATATTTATTTTAGGGATTTTATTTTTATTCTTCCTTTTCCTCTTCCTCCTCCTCTTCTTCATCTTTATTATAATATTAGTTGTGATTATATCTATTTTTATTACGATCTACTTTCTCTTCCTCACTGCTACCGTGATATATATTTCTCTATTATGGTTATTATTACTATAAGTTTCTTTATTGGATTTAACGATTATGATTGTTGTTTTTATTGATTTCTTAACTCATATCTATATTAACAATTTAAATATCATACTATTATAAAAAATTTTTATAAATTAGAATATTTCTTCTAGCATATCTACAGGACTAAATAGATATACAAATTGATTTTCATTTTATTATTAGTAAAATTAAATTAGATCGTGAACTTGGTATTTTTCCTCAATTTGTAAAGAATACTCTTAAAAATCTTTGTCTGTTATAATTGCGCAATTTTTAAATCTTTCTTCTAGAGAAATCTAATAAAAAATATTTATTAGATATAAAACAAAAAAATCATATTATTAAATAGCTACCTATTTATTCAGAAGCCTGTACGGAAAAATATCATAAGCATTTTTATCTATACATACTATTCTATGATTATGAGTATAATTCTCAATAATTGATTTTATTTCCCTAAAATTTTACTTTTTTTACTATATTTTACTTACAATTTGTTATTTTCATATTTAAATTGACAATTATGATCATTTTGAATAGTTTAAATTGCATTCTTAAAGTAAAGAGTCAAATATTCAAATATATCTAAATTTATATAATCTTTTATAAAAAAAGTAAATCACCATGAATACAAGCTTTTAACGGAATAATATCAGTATGATAAGGAGTTGTATTATTTTATGTTTATTCATTAATTCTTTCCAGACACTCATCAATTTACTTATTAATTGCTAATGAATGTTTCTATTATATATATTATATAAATAACAATAGTATTATTATATAAATTATTTAATACTTTAAGACAAACTATCAGATATTATTATTAATTATGATTTAATTTAATTTTCTTCAAATCCTATACGCATCGTTAAGGTTTTGTATGAGAATATTTAAATTTCATTGAATCTGCTATTTTGCCTAATTTATATATCGAATATATTCCTAATTCAGAATCCATATTTTATTTAATATTTTCAACTTCTGTAGATATTAATGATTCAATAAGGACTTTTTATTAAATATTTTTTATATAATTTTAAATTATCTTTCTTTAACTAAATTATTAATATATTCACACGCTTCTTGAGGATTTGATCCTGAAATGATAATATCATCCCTTTAAAAATAAGATAAGTTAAGATATAATTATAATATATTCAAATAGTAATAATAAAATTACCTGTCATATTATATTTTTACAAAATATTTATTCATTACAAATCTCATTTTTTTGGTATACCAAAGCCAAATTATTTCTAAACCATCCAATTATAGCAGTAGCTTATTATTATTATCATGATCATTTCTAAATCTATTTCGCCTAATAAATGAAAAAGTCAAGGATATAAATTTAAAACTATATTAAAACCAAACTAAAAGTACTATTCATTTTATTAATATTGGTTTTCTCGACCATAGGGATTATATGATAATACAGGGTTATTAGAGGAATTATAATTATATTATTATCTTCCATATTATTATCTTCCATATTATTATCTTGGTATATCATCGTCTAGGTTATAGTTTTCTAAACTATCATAACTACTTATAGAATCTTTCCTTTAAAAATTATAATTTCTTTCCATGGATTTATTTTATTTTATTTATTATATTAGTTTATTTTGGTATTTGCTCAATTTTATTAATTTTATTTAATTATGCAATAATTATTTGTATTTGTGTATAATATAGTGTACTATATGGCATGTGACTGAATAGTATATATATATATTTGCTGTTTAAGTGATTATTGAATACAATGTAAAATAATTAAAACCCATATTTTATTATTTAAATTCGATTAGTTTGAATGATATTTTATTTTTAAATTAATTATTAAATATATATATATAAGTAACAAAATATTTTTATATTCACTTTTTAAGTTTTTGGGAGAAGTTAAAAATTCATTATCAATATAACCATCTGTTTCGTATTCTGTTTTCTAAGTAAAATCTTACAAAATACTCATATTTTTTTTTATATAATATCCATTTTTAGTAAGTGATTTCAAATATGAATTATTATTATCAGTAAATTATTATTATAATTAAGTTTTGGAAATTTACTACATGGTTTATTACTTAATTTAAGTAAAGGAAGATTGCTATTTGATAATATTTTAGTAGTATTAAGACAATGGCTCTTAGTTTAGTTAGTTTAGATCGACGAAAGATAAATATTTTAAAGAACATTATTTTTTCTAACTTTTTGGGAGGTAATCTGATTATGAACACTATGCTCAAGTTATTTTGTATATTTATTTAATTGAAAGGTTCTAAAAATTGTATTATTAAAATTAATATAATAAATTTTTAAATTTAACTAATTTCTTATTTTATAGCATAAAATATATAGTTTTAATAATAATAAACCATGATAATATTTTATTAGTGATTTTTCACTTCTAACTTCAGCATATTATTACTCGTTTATTAGATTTTACTTATTAAGTTAATTTTAGCGATATTATTGTTCTAAATCCCTTAATAATTATAATATTCGATATATAATACTTACAATTTAAATTATTTAAAATTACTGTTTAATTATATTTTTTTACCGATACTTTTCTTTAAGTTCGTTACATTCTTCATCTCTTTTTCCATATACCTCTCTTAAACTCTTTATTTCCTCTTCCTTTACATCACTTTATGCCTATAATGAAATAATTTCTTACTATATACTTTCAATTTCAACATCTTTTCCTAAAATTATTTGATCTTTTTCTAACATTTCACTGTTTAAAACTGAAATTTCATTTTTTTAATTTTCTACTATATTTTCTAATAGTTACATTTTAGCATTTCTTTATTCCAACATTTGCTTTAAGTTTACTATTTCATTATCTCTCTATTGAATGATTGCTTGCAATTTATTATTTTCTTCTATTTATTTTTGGTGATCTTCAAACCGTATAAGTTTATTCATTTTCAGAATTAAAAACTAAATCTGAACCCACTTTTAAATTAGTAAGTTTATATTTATAAAATCCTAAAATTCCTATTTATCTGTCTAGTGCCCCCCCCCCAAAACCTTTAAAATCTAAAATTCTTTTAATTCCATTACATCTTTTTCTATTGCTTGTCTGAAATTAGTATCTAACTATAATTTTAATTTTTAATATACATGTTCAACTTTTTTGGAACATGTTGTTTACCTTCTTACTATATTTTTTCTGAAAATACATTTCCTGATTATTTTTCAAGAGATCTTCTCTATGCATTTTAAGTACTTACTCTGTTTTAGCTCGTTTTATTTGAGTTTATCATACTAACAATAGGCATTTGTTAATGCTCTATATCTGGAAATAGTACATTTTATTTTTGTTAAAATTCTAATAATATATCCTCCAATTTCTAAATTAGAGATTTTACATGTCGATCAGGAGAAGACTAATATAGAATATGACTTTATAAAAATGAAGATTAATTCATAAAATAAGAGTGAGCTGCTATATCTAATATCATAAAAAAAATTAATTAGAAAATTATTATTTATACTTTATTTTATTTTGTATTTTTTAATTAATATTATCACATTTTATTATATTAAAGAATGATAATAGCTTATTTTATTTAAAATTAACAAGGTAAATAATAAAAAGGAATTTTATTTTCTTTAGAATATGCAAATAAAAATTAAACTAAATTAAATTTAGGCAAATTAAAAAATAATTCACAAATTACTAATAAAAAACTAATTTGATTTAAAATTATTATCATCAATTAATTATTTTTAAAATTATATATATTATGATTAATATTTTATTCATTATTTTGTATGATATAAAGCATAATTATTCAACAGAGATACATTTATTATTTAAATTGAAAAAAACTAGTTTATACATATAAAAAAAGGCTTACTATTATATAACGATTTTAGTTTGAATAATTTTTTAATTAATAATGTTAAAAATATAATTACACTTACTGTAATTTAATAAAAAAATTATTGTTTAGATGCGTTTATTATATTATTTTTATATAATTATTTAAAAATAAAATTATTTTTAGTACATATATTATATTTATTTCTTATTAGCTTTGTAACTATTATTTAAATCAAATGACACTTGCATATTTCTCTTCACCGTTTATTATTATCTAAATCATCTAAAAATTAATTATCTTTCTGAACGTATGATAAATGTTATGTATCATCTAATTAATGATAATTTTATGAAATAGATTAATTAATATTCATATTCGCATATGGATTATCTATTCTACTATTATTTTACATTTCATTTTCTTCTTTTATAGTATTGTTCTATTATGGATAATTATTGTAATTTAGATTTTTTTCTTGTGATTCTTCTTAATCTTTAATTAAAGTTAATTATAAATCTAGAAAATGACTACTTTCCTCTTATTTAAATATTGAACTTATTCCTGCTTCCACTTCATTTTTAAATTAGATTAACTCATAGTATTTATCATGTTAAAAAAGATTATATAAGGATAAATGAATCTAATTTTCCATTTATTCACTATAGTTTCCTACATGATATAAGGTATACTTTAATGAATGAGATCCTCTGTTTATCTTTTTAAATTAAATTTCGTGTAATAATATTAAGCACTTTATGGAATATTCTTTTCTATGAGAGGAATAATGCATTATTCCACAAATTAATTATCATTATATAAATACAATCTGGAATATTTTTCCTAAATATCATTAAATTTTAACTCTATATCTTTATATTTGATTTTCGAAAATAATTCCTAATCTAGCATTATTTTTGCAGATTCATAATCTTTTGAGGAGAAATTAAAATCAATAAAATAATATTTTTTTCCCAACTATTTGTTTTAAAAAAACAAATTATTTAGTCTTTTTCTTATTGCATCATAATCGTTTTTTTCTTTATCTATTTCATTAATATAACCTTCCTAAAATAATGTTCTATCCTCATTCTAACCATATTCTTTATGTAAATCTAATAATATTATTCTGGCTGATTCCCATTTTCTTAACATTTCATACTAATTTTAAGAAATCTATATTAATTATGGAAATTAATATAACATCTATTTTAAACCACAGTAAAAAGCCTAATTATTGTTTTTATGCTAATTTTCAGAGAACCATATAATATTGACTTTTAAAACATTATCAGAATATTCAAGGATTTCTTGATCTATACATAGTTTATTGTCAAAAGTTTCAATTAATAGTTTTTGTATATTAGTCATATACTCTAATTCATTAAAATCCTATATATTTAGTTTAAGATAATTTATTAAATAATAATAATTAATTTAAATTTAGAAAAAAATATTACAAAAATATATTTAAAAACAAGTTCTTCATGTATGAAATTATCATGTTATTCTGGTGTAACTTCTACTTTTTATTGCTATTATTAGGAAAATTAATTAATTTCTTATTAATGTAACCTAGAATTGGGATCCTATCTAGGCTGAATTTAATTTTATCTTATTAATTCATAGTCTTATTAATTTTAATATTATTAATTTGTATTTTAGTCATTTGATGATTTTCTATTTTAATCCTTTAAACGCTATTAATATCTTTCATTATACTAATAAGGATTTCTATTATTTTAATTCTAATTATAATTATAATTATTTTAAGGATTTTATTTTTATTCTTCCTTTTCCTCTTCCTCCTCCTCTTCTTCATCTTTATTATCATATTAGTTGCGATGATATCTATTTTTATTGCGATCTACTTTCTCTTCCTCACTGCTACCGTGATATATATTTCTCTATTATGGTTCTTATTACTATAAGTTTCTTTATTGGATTTAACGATTATGATTGTTGTTTTTATTGATTTCTTAACTCATATCTATATTAACAATTTAAATATCATACTATTATAAAAAATTTTTTATAAATTAGAATATTTCTTCTAGCATATCTACAGGACTAAATAGATATACAAATTGACTTTCATTTTATTATTAGTAAAATTAGATTAGATCATGAACCTGGTACTTTTCCTCAATTTGTAAAGAATACTCTTAAAAATCTTTGTCTGTTATAATTGCGCAATTTTTAAATCTTTCTTCTAGAGAAATCTAATAAAAAATATTTATTAAATATAAAACAAAAAAATCATATTATTAAATAGCTACCGAATCATACAGAACCATGTAAGGTAAAATATCATAAGCATTTTAATCTATACATATTATTCTATGATTATGAGTATAATTCTCAATAATTGATTTTATTTCCCTAAAATTTTTGTTTTATTTACTATATTTTACTTACAATTTATTATTTTCATAATTAAATTGGCAATTATGATCATTTTGAATAGTTTAAATTGCATTCTTAAAATAAAGAGTCAAATATTCAAATATATCTAAATTTATATAATCTTTTTCTGAAAAAAGTAAATCACCATGAATTTAAGCTCTTAACGGAATAATATCCGTATGATAAGGAGTTATATTATTTTATGTTTATTCATTAATTCTTTCCAGACACTCATCAATTTACTTATTAACTGCTAATGAATATTTCTATTATATATATTATATAAATCATTATTAAATAACAATAGTATTATTATATAAATTATTTAATACTTTAAGACAAACTATCAGATATTATTATTAATTATTATTTAATTTAATTTTCTTCAAATCCTATATGCATCGTTAAGGTTTTGTATGAGAAAATTTTTATTTCATTAAATCTGCTATTTTGCCTAATTTATATATCGAATATATTCCAAATTCAGAATCCATATTTTATTTAATATTTTCAACTTCTGTAGATATTAATGATTCAATAAGGACTTTTTTTTAAATATTTTTTTATATAATTTTAAATTATCTTTCTTTAACTAAATTATTAATATATGCACACGCTTCTTGAGGATTTGATCCTGAAATTATAATATCATCCCTTTAAAAATAAGATTTGTAAAGATATAATAGTATTATATTCAAATAGTAATAATAAAATTACCTGTCATATTATATTTTTACAAAATATTTATTCATTACAAATTTCATTTTTTTTGTATACCAAAGCCAAATTATTTCTAAACCATCCAATTACAGCAGTAGCTTATTATTATTATCATGATCATTTCTATATCTATTTCGCCTAATAAATGTAAAGGTTAAGGATATAAATTTAAAAATATATTAAAACAAACTAAAAGTACTATTCATTTTATTAATATTGGTTTTCTTGACCATATGGATTATATGATAATACAGGATTATTTGAGGAATTATAATTATTTTATTATCTTCCAAATTATTATCTTGGTATATCATCGTCTAGGTTATAATTTTCTGAACTATCATAACTACTTATAGAATCTTTCCTTTAAAAATTATAATTTCTTTCCATGGATTTATTTTATTATATTAGTTTTTTTGGTATTTGCTCAATTTTATTAATATTAAGTTTATTTTATTGTGCAATAATTATTTGTATATGCGTATAATATAGTGTGCTATATGGCATGTGACTTAATAGTATATATATATATTTGCAATATTAGAGAATATTGAATCCTATATAAAATTATTAAAAACATATTTTACTATTTAAATTTGATTAGTTTGAGTGATATTTATTACTAAATTAATTACTAAATACATATACTTTAGTAATAAAATAGTTATATTCGCTTTAAATCATATAATATATATTGAATTTAATTATTTGTTATAAATAGTTCCTATTAACTTATATAATATTTTTTTTTTCAATGCAGCATAATAGTTTTAAACAATTGAGTTTATTTGTTAACAATTGATTAGATTATTGAAATATTAATTATGTGATAACCCTTTTATAAAATACACTAAATCAAATACTATATAATCATTTAAAAATTAGCTTGAATTCTCAACAATTAATAATAAAATTAAAGAATTTCTCATAATTTTAAATTATTAAGAAAATAGCTCCAAATATTAAATAAATTAATATCAAAAAATTTTTTGTAACTTTGCTATAAATAAATTAGATTGAATATTATTTTATTAGTTTAATAAATTAAAAAAATTGTTATTTTCTAATCATTTATAATACTACTGTTTAAAAAATAATTTTATATATGTATTAAAGTTAATTTTCATAATTTATAACTAGAAATAGTTTAATTAATATGGTATATTGAATATTTATTTTAATAAAAATAATTAATATTTATGATAACTTATAATTATATCAAAGTTTATTGATAGATCTTTTCTTTTTTAGTAATATGTTAGGTGAATTAGAGGGACTGAGTAAACTTATTTATCTATCATTTCCTATATTACTAGCATAAATTAAGTTTTTGGGAGAAGTTAAAAATTCATTATCAATATAACCATCTGTTTCGTATTCTGTTTTCTAAGTAAAATCTTACAAAATACTCTTATTATTTTTATATAATATCCATTATTAGTAAAAGATTTCATACGTGAATTATTATTATCAGTAAATTATTATTATAATTAAGTTTTGGAAATTTACTACATGGTTTATTACTTAAATTAAGTAAAGGAAGATTGCTATTTGATAATATTTTAGTAGTATTAAGACAATGGCTCTTAGTTTAGTTAGTTTAGATCGACGAAAGATAAATTTTTTAAAGAACATTATTTTTTCTAACTTTTTGGGGAGGTAATCTGATGAACACTGTGCTCAACTTATTTTGTATATTTATTCAATTATTGTTTAATTGAAAGATTCTAAAAATTGTATTTAATAAAATTGATTTAATAAATTTTATATTTAACTGATTACTTATTTTATAGCATAAAATAGATAGTCTTAATAATAGTTAACCATTATAATATTTTATTAATGATGCTTTACTTAATAAAAAGCTTAAGAAATACTTTTCCATCTTAATTTAGCTCCCTTTTCCTTCTCTATTTTTTGGCAATATTACATATATAGTGATTTTGGAGCCCACTTTTTCTATGTTAATATTAACTATTGAAAAACAGACAAGTACTAGTATCGCATTAAATATAATCCTCGGAATATCAACAATGAGTTTATGATAACTATTAATACTTGGCATATGAAATTGAATAAAGTTGATTTTATATCTGAAAATTAAATACACATATTTATTAATATTGATAGTATTTAAATTCCAGATGCAGCCTAAGCATACTCATTATGTATATTTTATACATAAGGCCTTAGCTTCGAGCATAAAATGACATATATAATTAAGCACATGCAAATTAATGTATTTTTTAATGCTGGTTAATCTCCATTTCCTATACTTATCATTATTATTGCCATTTTCTAAAAGAATTTTATATATTTATGATGAGAGTAATATTTTTATATAAACTTTTATGTATATTTTACTAGTAAAATAGTAACACCTTCCCAATAGTAGCATTATTGAGTTACATCTAAAATTAAAATACCAAATTTTCTTTAAAAACTAATGGAATATTTATTATATTATTTTAGTTCTTTTTTTATCCTAAGTATCAAGTATACAGGAATTATCATTCCAAATATTAAAGAAATTGTAAGAGTATAGGGAAATATTTTAAATTTATAATAATCACTTTAACACTGTATATTACTATCTCCACGGGAATATTGGAAATCTCCCACTTTTTTACAAAATAAGAATCTAAGGTTTGTTTATACATATCCAGTTTGAACAATTAGGAAAAAGCATATAGATAGATTGATTACTTTAGATAAAAATTTTACCTAACTTCCCTTCTTAAATAAAGAAACAATTCTTAAACATAATATTAAAAAGAGTAGAATGAAATTGTTTAATAAAAACCCAGAAATGGCAGTAGAGAAAATTGAAGATTTAGTACTAAACAATTTTTTTCCCATTAGTAAGCAACCTAACTTTGCAGAAAAGCCATCAATTTGATTTCCTTAATTGATAATTATATTTTAATTAATGATATAAATTATGAAAATTATATATCTTTAAAATACCTGCTAATGAGAGAAGATCTGAAAGTCCCATTGAGAAATTTAGGTTAAGTGAATTTGAAAGGTAAATTACTTAATAATGAAAAATGAGGATTTTAGTGATTCCTGAATTATAATTTTTAAACTAAACTGTATAATTCCATAATAATTTTAAGGCTTAGCACATCATTTTTTTATTGATTTTAACTGAAATATCATTGACTTGTTTTTAAACCAAAGCGATTACAAATAATATGGAGAGTAAGAGCTGTATAGCTATCATTTTTTTGAAGTACATTTAATACATTAGTTAGAGCTTTGGCTTTTTACATACATTTTAGTTTCATCACATACTTCGCATAATACTCCTTTATATCCTGTTAAACAGGTATCATTTTTCTTACAAGCAGATGGATTGGATGTACAATGATGAAAAGTATAATAATCTCTATTTTTATCTCTCCAATACTTATAAATAAATTAGATTAAAATAAAAAATAATATATATAAATTATAAATTTTATTTAATAATAACAAATTACTTAATTATTAGGAAATATTGGCGAATAACCTCCATTACATATTCCATTTTTCAGACATTTATCACATAAAATAGAACCTCCTTTTATCAAATAGGAAGACTCTTGACATAAACTGAAATCATAAGTATCATTATTTTTCCTATATTCATTTTTAAAGTATTCAAAATACTAATCTTACTATTCTACTAGTCCACTATTATGAAGATATATATTTTATTTATAATTTTTCATCTACTATACTCCATTCCTATTTCCTTTAAGCTTAGTATTTCCTAAAAATCTTATTGAAGGGCCAATATCTCCTGTATTATTTTTAAATTAATTATAAAGAAATCTTATTTAATTATTTTCCCCTTTGTAATAAAAATAATAATGAATTTCTTATAAATACTATTTAAAATTATATATATTTATTATACCATATTTTGTATCATCTAAAATGAAAATTCCTGCTCCACTTGAGCCTTTATTTTACAGAAATTTATTATTTCGAATATCTAGCAAAAAACTTGAATTTAGTTATTAATTAAGATAAATCGCTCCTCCTTAACTTAATTCATAATTTCCTAATTTCTAATATAAAGTTAAGTTTTCATTAAGTAAAACCTAATTTTATTGTAATATTGAATATAATATAGCAAAGTAATTAATATTTCTAGCATATACTCCACCTCCCATGTGTTAAGCATAAGAATTGTAAATTTAAGTAGAATTTATAAGTAAATATTTACAATCAAGTGCACTTAAGGCCCCTCCTACAAATTAAGTATTTGCAGATTAAGTATTTAGTTTTTATCCCAGCTATTCTTCTATACAAGAAATAGTATTATTTGTTAAATTAATTTCTTATAATAAAATTTTTTCTATGTTATTTAAGCAAAGGCCTCCTCCTTATAATTTAGCCGAATTTTCTATTATTTAAGATTAATTTATTGTTAAATTTGTTATAAATTCTATATAGAGAGCCCCTCCATATTTAGAAGACTTATGATAAGTAAATTCCGAGTAAATAATTTCTAATTCTTATGATTTAGTATAATATAGAGCAGCACCTTCTTGTAATGCTGAATTATGTTTGAAAGAAGTGGTATTAATAATCATAGAATTTATACTTTAACCATAAATTCCACCCCCTTGCTCTATAGATGTATTATTGAAGAGTTTAGAATCATATAATTTTATTTCTTTGCAATCATCATTAAAGTAAATACCTCCTCCTACTGAATCTGCTTTATTTTCCTATAAGATTGTACTATTTATTTGAATTTCATATCCTTTTTCAATAAATATACCTCCTCCTCTAAAAGCTTTATTGTTGGAGATAACTGATTCTGTTATGTTACATTTTTATACTGAGTATTAAGAAATACACCCTCCATCTTATGACTCATTATTTTTACAATTCAATCCATTAATCAGTATATAATTCGATTCTTCTATATTGAATGCTCCTCCTTTGTATAAAGCTTTGTTACTTTCAAAACTGCTATTATACATTTAAAAAATACTATTTTGCTAAGCATGAAATCCTCCTCCTATTTTCCCCCCTTCATTTTTAGAAAATTTTATATTTTGAATAGTAAATTCTTCGCACCGTTCCACACTTAAGCCTCCTCCCTTAAAATAAGCTCTATTTTAAATGAATTCTCCTTCAATTAGAGTCATATTTTTAGCATTTTATACTTTTATGCCTCCGTAGTTATCCAGAGCCTTATTTTCCCTGAATATAAAATTAGAAATCGAAACATTTTTACAGTTTTCCATATTAATTCCTGCTGAGTTTTATGATTAATTTTCATATATGTACAATTTATCAGCTTTAAAATTGTTTACCATTTGTACTTGCATTGCCCCAGATTGCATATCCGCTTTGTTTTAATTAAAAGTGACATTATTTAAAAGAATTTAATCTGAAATTGAAATTTCTAGAGCTCCACCTAAATTAGATGCAGAATTTTAAAAAAATTCACATCATATAACTCTAAATTTTTTCCAATAAATTTAACTGCCCCAGCGGAATCAAACGCTCTATTTTATTCAAAGATTACATTTCTAAATATAGCTCCATTTTGAGTGTTCATAAAAATAGCTCCCCCAGACACTTAGACCTCGTTATTTCCGAAGTAAGCATCGATAAATTATAAATTACTACTAGATATTATATATGCAGCTCCTCCTTCCTATTTGCTTTTACACTATGTCACATTCAATTTTTCAAATGTCAAATTATTTACGTGATTAAGATATAGAGCGTTTGAACCGGCGAGAGATTCTATATTTTTTAATAATAAATTAAAGATTCTGCACTGTTAACAGTTGATTGACTCTAAAAGTACAGCCGAAGAGCTATAATAAATGAGTGTAAAAAAATAAATTTTTTAAATAAAAATATTCATTCTTACAGTTAGTTTGTTTCGTTTTCTATAGCTATATTTTGTATATCAATGACTTATAAAGTTTAAGCTATAAAACGATTGTTAATTATAAAAGATGATTGTTAGGAGGCTTAGTTATTGCTAAAATTAACATCATGCATAGTAATATTTTTAATATTTTTGGCTATAACTCCTGTTCCATACTCTGAAGTATTATTTTTAAAACTGGAGTTTTTCATTTACAATTCCTATAGAGAATCTATTAATAGGGTTGATATTTTATTATATTCACTTTTAAGTTAATTTATTATTAGTTTTTAACTGTTTTTGATTTATAATATGCTTCCCTCCCATCCCACATAATTAATGACACCCTAGTTATTAATTAAATCCATATTTTCTATTTTTATACTCCCACAATCCAACAGCTATATATTTATTTATTCTGAATTCGTAATAGAATTTTATAGAATTTGCGCATCTTTAATTATAACTTCATTTACGGTTTTAAGGATAAAATTTCCTTAGGTTTATATGGGGGAAGTTTTTATTAATTTAAAATTACTTACTTCTATTTTATTGTACCCATACATTTCAAATATAAAATTTTCACACTACTCTATTGTTAAATCAGTTATATAAGCATCACCATCCCCATAATAAAAATAGACTGAATACATGGTTTTGTAGAATTTTACTTAGGTTATATATAATATTTTACAATCTCTAACTGACCAGTTATATATAGAATCAACTATTATTCCTATCATTCTAAAATCTTCAGTTTTTGCATCCATTGTGGTTAGTGATATTCCTGCTTAAACTTATTAGTCAAAGGCTGCATTTAAATGAGAATTATCATATAATACTTGTTTATTTATAATATCCACTTATGTTGATATAAACTAAATCTGTTTTATTTAGGGTCCATTATTTGTATCACACACTATAACTATATCTTTTAATTTGCATATATTTTTATCATATTCATTGCTCCCTTATATTTTTAACTCCTGGTTTGTTAATCCTAAAAGATAAAATGTTATACTGGTCTGCGTAACAGCAGAACATTCATCAGAATTTCTTAAAAATAATTAGGAATCTTTGAAAAATGTCAATCCTAAGTCAGCTTCTATACTTTCTATTTGAGAGTGACAGGGAACATGGTAGAAAATGTGAGTTGAATTAGTGATTCCTTACTATAAATAGCGTTTTTGTGAATAAATATTGTTCTCTGATTACTGATTTTTGTTTTATAATATTTTTGTTTTATTTCTTTGTTGTTCGATAGATTAGGATGTAGATTACTAAATGTTGTATCACCAGCGAATGGAAAAGAGTTTATTTTAAGAATGTTGATATAACAAATCATGTATATCTAGATTATAAAGTTCATTTTCTTATTCATTTGATAATATGATTTTTTTAAGAAATATATATTACCTTTTTTTTATTTATATTTATTTTTTTTTATATTATTATTATTAATATTTTAATAACTTTCACTGATTTATTAATTCAACTATATATTAAAAATATTAAAACCTATAATAAAACATAGGCAAATTAAATAATATTAATTCTTATGGAGCAGCATTTTTAAGTTGATTGATTGATTTTTATTTGGTAAATAATGGTAAAATATAAATAAATGTTAATTTAAAGTCTCATGTTATTTTTTTTATAAAATTATTTTCTCCAAAATCATAAAATTAGAAAACAAAACTAATTTTTACTAATTGAATAACTATATACTTATATATATATATGTAAAATAAGCAATGACTCTAATTGAATTTAATAAATGAATATAGTTAGAAATAAATAATTAACTAAATTCAATAATACCAAAATAATAACAAAAAACCACATATATATATATACCATGTGATATGTGGAAAAGTTATTAATCATTCTTTAATATTAAGATCACTTTTTTAAAATTAAATCTTCTTCGTTTTAATTTAATACGAGCGGTGAATTTGATGGGCTTAGTAGAGTAATTTACCTATCATTACCTATTTAAGAAGAATATATTTGATTTTTAGGAGAGCCAAGAAATTCTCCTTCTGTATCAATTTCTGTTTTTTAATAAGGCTCTTATTTTATGGAAATATTATTTTACCTCACAGATGATTTTTGCTAAAACTATGAACATTAAGAAATGTTTTATTTTTACTACTTTTAACTATCAATATACAAATCTGAGGATTTTAACATATTTTTATAATATTCTGACAAAGGTTCACTATTATTAACTTTTTAAGAATAATCTCTAATATCATTTAATTACTCCCATTAAGGGACTGATTCTTGTTTATATATATTTTATCCTGTTTTTCCTTATTTAAAATGCTTATATTAATACTATTAAGATTCTATAAAAATTAAAAAAATCAAATAAATATTGAAATTTGAAATTATTTAGTATAAATAACCTATTTTATGGCGTAATAAAGATAGTCTTAATATTAATTTATCATTATTAAATTCTTTTATTGGCGTTTGACTTGTTATAATGATTAAGAAATGCTTTTCCATCTAAATTTAGCAATTTTTTCTTCATTAACTTTTTTAGAATATTTAATATACAATGATTTTGGAGCCCATTTTTTCTATGCCAATATTAGTTATTTAAATGAAGACATATATTAGTGTCGCATTAAATATAATCCTCGGAATATCAAAAATAAGTTTAAGGCAATTATTATAAATTGACAGAAGAAAATAAAAATAGTTTATTTAATATCAGTAAACTAAATACTCATATTTATTAATATTGATAAAATTTGAACTCCAGAAGCGATCTATGAAAATTAATTGTGTATATTTTATACATAAGGCCTTAGTTTAGAACATAAAATAACATATGTAATTATAAAAATGCTCAGTAGAGTACTTTTTAAGCCAGGTTAATCTCCATTACTGATACTTATCATAATTATGACCATTTTCTAAATAAATTATAAAATTGCATTTTAAAAATTAATTAAGTATAAATATGTGAAGTATACTAATAAAATGGTGACTCCTTCCCAATAATAGCATTTTTTTGTTACATCTAATATTAATATCCCAAATTTTCTTTAAAAACTAATTGAATATTTATTCTATTATTTTAATTCTTTTTTTATCCTAAGTATCAAGTATACAGGGATTAATACTCCAAATATTAATGAAATTGTAAGAGTATAGGGAAATATTTTAAATTTATAATAATCACTTGAACACTGTATATTACTATCTCCACGGGAATATTGGAAATCTCCCACTTTTTTACAAAATAAGAATCTTAAATGAGTTTATACATACCCAGCTTATACAATTAAGAAAAAGCATATAGTTAAATTGATTACTTTAGATAAAAATTTGACCTAACTTCCCTTCTTAAATAAGGAAACAATTTTTAGACATAATATTAAAAAGAGTAAAATGAAATTGTTTAATAAAAACCCAGAAACAGCAGTAGAGAAAATTAAAGATTTATTACTAAACAATTTTTTCCCATTAGTAAGCAACCTAACTTTGCAGAAAAGCCATCAATTTGGTTTCCTTTGTTAATAATTATATATAAATGACTGAATTTTATGTAAAATGTGTTATTTTGGTGAACCTGATAGTGAGAGAAGATCTGAAAGTCCCATTGAGAAATTTAGGTTAAGTGAATTTGAAAGGTAAATTACTTAATAATGAAAAATGAGGATTTTAGTGATTCCTGAATTATAGTTTTTAAACTAAACTGTATAATTCCATAATAATTTTAAGACTTAGCACATTATTTTTTTATTGATTTTAATTGAAATATCATTGACTTGTTTTTAAACCAAAGCGATTACAAATAATATGGAGAGTAAGAGCTGTATAGCTATCATGATCTTTGAAGTGCACTTTATACATTAGCTAGAGCTTTGACTTTTTACATACCTTTTAGTTTCATCACATACTTCGCATAAGACCCCTTTATATCCTGTTAAACAGGTATCATTTTTCAGACAAGCAGATGGATTGGATGTACAATGATGAAAAGTATATTAATCTCTATTTTTATCTCTCCAAAACTATTTATGAATACATTTTATAAATTATTTAAAAATATGCTATATTAATTATTTGTGTGAAAACTAATGGTTAAAATAAAATCCTTAAGCAGTGATAATATTTTTAGTAATGGAAATTTATTGATAAAAAATATTTTATATAATATTAAGTTAATTTCACCATAGATAAAATTTTTCAATTTTTTTACCAATTGATAAAATTAATAATTTAGCGAATTTTTTTTTCATGTTTTCTATATAGAAAAACTTCATTTTTTTTAAAAATTAATTAAAAATATGATTAATTAAATTATAATGATCTAATACAATTTTTGATGTGTTTTAGTATAATACTAAATCATCTAATTATATATTTTTATTTTTTTATTGTAAATTTTGGCGGAATAAGTATTAAATATTAAAATGACTATTTGAATACATCCTCCCACGCCCCCATGATTTTTTAATAATAATACATAAAATATTAATTTTACATAAATGTCTGGAAATATAGGAGAATAGCCTCCATTACAAATTCCATTTTTCAGACATTTTTCGCATGCAATAGAACCTCCTTTTTTAAATATGAAGAATCTTTACATAAACTAAAGGCATATGTATTATTACTTTTCCTATATTCATTTTTATTATATTCAAAGAACACATCTTGTTATTCTACCAGTCCTCTATTTCCTTCATAAGTATTTATCTTTAAATTTAACATTTACTTTATACCTTTACTATTACCATTTAGTTATATGTTTCCTAAAAATCTGATTGCAGGTCCGATATCACCTGTATTATTTTTAACTTAATTTTATTAAAAATTTATTTGATTCCTTTCTCCTATTATAAAATAGTATACATTAGTAATAGAAATTATAAAATCATTATTACTATAATCGAATTAAAATGTTAAATCATATAATTTTCAAAAAATTTAATTTCGTTATTTTATTTTGTTTTTTCAGTTTTTTTTGCATATATTGATAAGTGTTTTTATTATTTTTTCTGAACAATATTCTATTTTATAACAAAATAAATTATTTTTTCTAAAAAACTAATTAATTCTTAAATATATATATAATAAGTATGATTTTTTGATCAGTTTTTTTTGAAAAAAAAAAATATTTTAGAAATTAATGATCATAATTTATGAATAAAAAATAAATAGCATTTTCAATAGATACATATTTGTAATTTTATTTAAAACTTAGTTATAATTTATTTTTCTTACCATTTTAAGTATCATCTATAATGAGAATTCCAGCTCCGCTTGAGGCTTAATTTTATATAAATGATGTTGATCTAATTTCTAAAATATATTTTTAATTTAATTTTTAATAGAGATAGAGAGCTCCTCCATAGCTAAGATCATAATTAGCTTATTTTTAATACAAAGTAATATTTTGATTAAACATTACTTAATTTTGTTAAAATAATGAATTCAATATTATAAAATGTTCAATATTAATTGCATATATACCTCCTCCTTTATGTTTTGCATAAGAATTTATTATTTTAGTATTGTTTATAATCAAATATTTTATGTCCATAATACTTAAACTTCCTCCTATAAACTATAGGTTATTGGATAATGATATTTCCTAATTATCTTCATTCTATATAATACTTGGTATCTCATTATTTTATAAATCATTATTTTATAAAATTGTATTATTTAAATTATTTAAATAAATTGCACCACCTTAAATTAAAGCAGAGTTATATTCAAGTTTAGAATATAGTAGTGTAAAATTTTCTATATTTTAAATATAAATAGCTCCGCCAAAGTTTGCAGTTTTATGATGGCTTAAATCAGAAGATAAAATTTATAAAACTCCAGATAAACTAAAATGTAAAGCAGCTCCATTAATCTATGCAGTGTTTTATTTAAATGAAGTAAAATTAATACTCATTTAGTGAGTGTTTTATGCATAAATCCCACCTCCTTATTCTTTGGATGTATTATTGAATAATTTAGAATCTTATATTTTTATTTCTCTGCAATCATCATTAAAGTAAATACCTCCACCTACTGTATCTACTTTGTTTTCCTAAAATAGTGTTCCTTTAACTAAAACTTCATAACCTTTTTCAATAAATAAACCCCCTCCTCTAAGAGCTTTATTGTTAGAGAATACAGATTCAGTTATGCTACAGTCTTTTATTGAATATTAAAATATGCATCCCCCATCTTAGGACTCGTTATTTTAACATACTATTTAATTTATATCTATTTAATTTGATTCTTCGATACTTAATGCTCCTCCTTTATATAATGATTAATTATTTTTAAATGAACATTTGTATAAGTAAAAACCGGTATTCAATTGGGATTAAATACCCCCTCCCATCTTACTCCCTTTGTTATTTGAAAACTCAACAAATTATATCATAAATAATTAGCATCTTTCCACACTCAATCCCCCTCCCTTGAAATGGGCTTAATTTTCAGTAAATTTTCCATATTATAAAGTCATGTTTAAGGTATTTTACACTTTTAATCCTCCATAATTATCAACTGCCTTATTTTAAATGAATGAAAAATTGGAAATTTATATATTTAAACCGTTTTCCATATTAATTCCTGCTGAATTTTATGATTCGTTTTCAATAACATATAAATAATCAGCATAAAGATTGGCAGCATTTTAAATTTAAAGTGCTCCAGATTGCAGAAAAGCCTTATTATTCTTGAATGTTACATTATTTAAAGTAATTTCTTCAGAAATAGAGATTTTAATTGCACCTGCATAATTTAAAGCAGTATTATTTTAAAAAGTTATGTTATAAAATTCCAAATTTTTTCCTATAAAAAAAATAGCTCCTGCTGTATCGAATGCATTATTATATTCAAATATAGCATTCTAAAATATTGCTCCAACTTGATTATTCATAAAAATAGCGCCTCCTGATATTTTAGCATTGTTATATGCAAAGTAAGCATCATCAAATTATATATTATGACTGAAAGTAATATAAGCTACCCCTCCATCTTGTTAACTCTTGCATTAAATAGCATGAATTGTTTCAAACTTTATATTTTTCACATAACTAAGGTATAGTGCAGCAGGGCCAGCCTAAGATTCTATGTTTCTTAAAACTAAATTATAAATTCTACATTTATCACAGTTGATGGATTCCAAAAGTATAGAAGAAGAGCTGATTAAAATAATTAATAATTTTAATATATTAATTTTATAAAAAAAAAAATATATTTACATTAAATTTATTTCATTTTCTATTATAATATCTTGTATATCTACAGTTTATAAATTTTTAGGAATTAAACTATTATCTATAATAAAAGAAGAATATTTTGTAGCTGTGTTATTGCTTATATGAATACCCCGCATAGTTATGATAGTAACATATTTTGCTAGGATTCCTGTTCCCATTTCTGATGTATTATTATAAAATGTAGAATTATTTATCTATATCACATCTGTATATTCTAGTAATAAAGATGTAACTTTATTATACTCACTTTTTAGCTAATTTATTACTAACTTTTTACTTTTATATACATATAACAAATATCCCTGCCACTGTTGCAAACTTAATGCCCCTTCATTTTAATGAAAATATGCATTATCTAGTTAAACTATCCCACACTCTAAAATCTTAGCATTGGCTTAAAATTTTTTATTTACTTTATTCTGTGTTAATTTAATGTCTTTGATTATCAATGTGTCTATTGCTTTGAGCTACAGATTCCCTTTTTCCATGAATGGAAATGAATTTTGAACTGTTAAATTTTATATTTGAACTTTATTGTAGCCATATATTTCAAATAAAAATAAAGACCCCGTATCTATAGTGAACTCATTTATATATGCTTCTCCTGATCCATAGTATTAATATACAGAAAAACCAGTATTATAAAACTTTATTCGAGTAAAAAAAGCTTAAACATGTTATCTTAAAGACCAATTTGATTTTAGGGTACTAAATGTTATTCTCTACATTACAATTATTTTTACTTCTATGTTGATAATAGTATTTACCATCTCCACTTAAACCTATTTATTGAAATCGACTTCTGAATTTTGTGTATCATAGAGTATTTTATTGTTTTGAATATCAATTTGAGTTGATAAAAGCTCTATTTTTTATATAGACGATTCTTAAAGGGTATTGCAGGTTATATAAATTTCTTTTAAAGTGCAAATGTTTTTTTAATATTATTCATTTTGTTACTACTTTAATTCTTAGTTCGTTAGACCTAAAAGGTGAAAAGTGATGGTGGATTGAGAAAAAGTATTGCAATCATTATAATTCTGTATTTGGTACTAATAATCCTTATAAAAATCCAATCCTAGATTACTTTCTATATTTTCAATAAGGGGATGACAGGGAATATAATACACAATATGAGTTGAGTTAGACTATTATAACTATCTGGTGTTTTTATCCCGATTATTACACCTGGCCATAAGAAATAGTTGAAATAGTATTAAATTAGTACAAATTATGGTTATTTGTTTTAGTAATATCATTTTATTTGGTATAATTATTGTTAAATTTATTTTGTTATTATTATTTTTATATTTTATATAATGTTTATATATATATAAACATTTTGTCATTAATATTCACATGTTAATTTTGGTTAATTCATTATATATGTGGTTTATCTGTATTATATTATAATGAATTTATATTCATTTCATTTGTAATTTATTTAAATATAAATACTTTGATTATTTTGTGATATATTATTAATTATAAAACAAATTATACACATAATTCATTAACTTTTAAAACTACTTTTTTTAAAAAAGTATTTTTTTTAAATGATAATTATAATTTCTGTGTTAAAAATAATTTAATAAAATTGTTTCCATAGATACATAATTAATTATTAAAAATCCTAGTATATAATTTTAGATTTGTAACTTAATTTATATTGATAAATTTTACTATATTGCAACATATTCCCATATCTTATTTATAGTAAGATATAAAATAGAATTAAATTTTTTCTTTTAAAAAATCATAAAAGTAGTTATATTACATTAGGATAAGAATAATAATATTTAATTCAACAAAAATAATTAATATATAAAAAGATAGTAAATCTAATGTCATTATTAACTATATTGTACATAAAAAAAAAAAACTTGTTTCCTTGATTATTTAATTACATATTATGTAACAAAGCAAAGAAATAAATAAATAAATAAATAAATAAATAAATAATCATAGAATTTATACTTTAACCATAAATTCCACCCCCTTGCTCTATAGATGTATTATTGAAGAGTTTAGAATCATATAATTTTATTTCTTTGCAATCATCATTAAAGTAAATACCTCCTCCTACTGAATCTGCTTTATTTTCCTATAACATTGTACTATTTATTTGAATTTCATATCCTTTTTCAATAAATATACCTCCTCCTCTAAAAGCTTTATTGCTGGAGATAACAGATTCTGTTATGTTACATTTTTATACTGAGTATTAAGAAATACACCCTCCATCGTATGACTCATTATTTTTACAATTCAATCCCTTAATTAGTATATAATTCGACTCTTCTATATTAAATGCTCCTCCTTTGTATAAAGCTTTGATACTTTCAAAACTGCTATTATACATTTAAAAAATACTATTTTGAATTTTATGCCTCCGTAGTTATCCAGAGCCTTGTTTTCCCTGAATATAAAATTAGAAATCGAAACATTTTTACAGTTTTCCATATTAATTCCTGCTGAGTTTTATGATTCATTTTCATATATGTACAATATATCTGCTTTAAAATTGTTTACCATTTGTACTTTCTTTGCCCCAGATTGCATATCCGCTTTGTTTTAATTAAAAGTGACATTATTTAAAAGAATTTAATCTGAAATGGAAATTTCTAGAGCTCCACCTAAATTAGAAGCGGAATTTTAAAAAAATTCACATCATATAACTCTAAATTTTTTCCAATAAATTTAACTGCCCCAGCGGAATCAAACGCTCTATTTTATTCAAAAATTACATTTCTAAATATAGCTCCATTATGAGTGTTCATAAAAATAGCTCCCCCAGACACTTAGACCTCGTTATTTCCGAAATAAGCATCGATAAATTATAAATTACTACTAGATATTATATATGCAGCTCCTCCTTCCTATTTGCTTTTACACTATGTCACATTCAATTTTTCAAATGTCAAATTATTTACGTGATTAAGATGTAGATTACTAAATATTGTATCACCAACGAATGGAAAAGAGTTTATTTTAAGAATATTGATATAATAAATCATGTATATCTAGATTATAAAGTTCATTTTCTTATTCATTTGATAATATGATGTATAAAGAAATATATATTATCTTTTTTTTATTTATATTTTTTTTTTTAATATCACTATTATTATTAAATATTTTAATAACTTTCACTGATTTATTAATTCAACTATATGTTAAAAATATTAAAACCTATAATAAAACACAGGCAAATTAAATAATATTAATTCTTATGGACCAGCATTTTTAAGTTGATTGATTGATTGATTTCTATTTAGTAAATAATGATAAAATATAAATAAATATTAATTTAAAGTCTCATATTACTTTATTTTTCTTATAAAATTAATTTCTCCATAATCTTAAATTAGAAAGCAAAAGTAATTTTTACCTATTTAATTTCTATATAATTATATATATGCGTGTAAAATAAGCAATGACTCTAATTGAATCTATCAAATGAATTTAATTAGAAATATATAATTAAGAAGCCTAACAATACCAAAATAATAATAAAAAACCATATATATAATATGCAATAAGTGAAATAATTTATAATAATTATTTATATTAAATTCTCTTTTTTGAAATTAAGATGATTTTTGGTAAGCTATGAAATCAGGAAATGTTTTTTTTTTATATATTTTAACTTTGAATATACGAGTCTGTTGCTTTTAAAAAATTTTTATAATACTCTCTATTTGGTATATTATTGATTTATAATTCATTATTTTATAAAATTGCATTGTAAAAATTATTTAAATATATACCACACTATTATATTTTATAATTAAAGTTTTTTTTTTAATTTTTTTTGATTTTTAGTAAATAATGATAAATAATTAATAAGCATAATAATTAATCTTATATTATAATATTAATTTCTTCATAATCAAAAATAAGAAAAATAAAAAAGAATTATACTAAATGAATTATTTTATATTTATTTATAAGTCAATATTTGTTAGAATTTAGATAACAAAGTAAATTTAATAATACCAAAATAATATAAAAATACCATATATAAATATATAATATAAATTAATAATCACTATTTGATAATAAGATTACTTTTTTGTTATTAGATCTTCTTTTTTTAATTTAGTATAAGTGGTGAATTTGATGGGCTTAATAGAGTAATTTACCTATCATTACCTATATATGAAGAATAAATTAGATTTTTTGGAGAGTTTAAAAATTCTCCATCTGTATCAAATTCAGTTTTTTAAGTAAACTCTTAATATGAGCATTTTTTCTTTTATATATACCCATTATTAGTAAATGACTTCAAAAAAGATTTTTGCTTAAACTATGAATATTGTGGAGTTTTTTTTATTTACTAATTTTAGCTTTTAAAAAATGAATCTGACTATTTTATTATGTTTTAGTAATATTCTGATAAAGGTTCATTCCTATTGAGCTTTTAAGTATAGTCCTAAATGTCTTATAATTACTCACATGAAAGGACTGATTCTTTTTTATATACATTTTTTTCTTGTATTTTCTTATTTAAAATGCTTATATTAATACTATTAAGATTCTATAAAAATTAAAAAAATAAAATAAATATTAAATTTGATTATTTAGTATAAATAACCTGTTTTATGGTGTAATAAAGATAGTCTTAATAATAATTTATCATTATCAAATGCTTTTATTGGCTATTGACTTGTAATAATGATAAAGAAATGCTTTTCCATCTTAATTTAGCAATTTTTTCTTCATTAACTTTTTTAGAATATTTAATATACAATGATTTTGGAGCCCATTTTTTCTATGCCAATATTAGTTATTTAAATGAAGACATATATTAGTGTCGCATTAAATATAATCCTCGGAATATTAAAAATAAATTTAAAGCAATTATTATAAATTGACAGATGTAAATAAAAATAGTTTATTTAATATCAGTAAACTAAATACTCATATTTATTAATATTGATAAAATTTGAACTCCAGAAGCTATTTATGAAAATTCATTGTGTATATTTTATACATAAGGCCTTAGTTTAGAACATAAAATGACATATGTAATTATAAAAATGCTCATTAGCGTACTTTTTAATGCAGGTTAGTCTCCATTACTAATACTAATCATAATTATGACCATTTTCTAAATAAATTATAAAATTGAATTTTAAAAATTAATTAAGTATAAATAAGTGAAGTATACTAATAAAATGGTGACTCCTTCCCAATAATAACATTTTTGTGTTACATCTAATATTAATATCCCAAATTTTCTTTAAAAACTAATGGAATATTTATTCTATTATTTTAGTTCTTTTTTTATCTTAAGTATCAAGTATACAGGAATTAATACTCCAAATATTAAAGAAATTGTAAGAGTATAGGGAAATATTTTAAATTTATAATAATCACTTGAACACTGTATATTACTATCTCCACGGGAATATTGGAAATCTCCCACTTTTTTACAAAATAAGAATCTTAAATGAGTTTATACATACCCAGCTTATACAATTAAGAAAAAGCATATAGATAAATTGATTACTTTAGATAAAAATTTGACCTAACTTCCTTTCTTAAATAAGGTAACAATTCCTAAACAAAATATTAAAAAGAGTAAAATGAAATTGTTTAATAAAAACCCAGAAACAGCAGTAGAGAAAATTGTAGATTTAATACTAAACATTTCCTTTCCCATTAGTAAGCAACCTAACTTTGCAGAAAAGCCATCAATTTGGTTTCCTTTGTTAATAATTATATATAAATGACTGATTTTTATGTAAAATGTGTTATTTTGGTGAACCTGATAGTGAGAGAAGATCTGAAAGTCCTATTGAGAAATTTAGGTTAAGTGAATTTGAAAGGTAAATTACT
The DNA here is from genome assembly GCA_037039885.1 of Miamiensis avidus. Classification (NCBI taxonomy): domain Eukaryota; phylum Ciliophora; class Oligohymenophorea; order Philasterida; family Glauconematidae; genus Miamiensis; species Miamiensis avidus. Next base: position 449,124 of record JAWVGU010000079.1, read on the forward strand.
TAATAATGAAAAATGAGGATTTTAGTGATTCCGGAATTATAATTTTTAAACTAAACTGTATAATTCCATAATAATTTTAAGGCTTAGCACATTATTTTTTTAGTAATTTTAACTGAAATATCATTGACTTGTTTTTAAACCAAAGCGATTACAAATAATATGGAGAGTAAGAGCTGTATAGCTATCATGATCTTTGAAGTGCACTTTATACATTAGTTAGAGCTTTGGCTTTTTACATACCTTTTAGTTTCATCACATACTTCGCATAAGACCCCTTTATATCCTGTTAAACAGGTATCATTTTTCTTACAAGCAGATGGATTGGATGTACAATGATGAAAAGTATAATAATCTCTATTTTTATCTCTCCAATACTATTATAAAATAATTTTTTTTTAATTTATTTAATATATCACTTTATTATTAATTAATCTAAAATATTTTGAACTTTAATAATAATTTTAAAATAAATCTATAAAATATTTCTAATTTGACATAAAAAATATTGGTGTTACTTAATTATCAGGAAAAACAGTACAATACCCCCCTTTACATATTCCATTTTTCAGACATTTATCACATAAAATAGAACCTCCATTTTTTAAAAATGAAGAATCTTTACATAAACTAAAGGCATATGTATCATTACTTTTCCTATATTCATTTTTGTAGTATCCAAAGAACACATCCTATTATTCTATCAGTCCTCTATTTCCTTAATACGTATTTATCTTCAAATGTTACATTTACTTTATTCCTTTACTATTACCATTAAGTTATGCATTTCCCAAAAACCTGATTGCAGGTCCAATATCACCTGTATTATTTTTAAATTTATTTTAGTAAAAACTTATTTGATTATTTTCTCCTATTAAAATTGTATATATTAGTAATATAATAATTATAAAATCATTAATTAATTTTCCTTACCATATTAACCATCATCTATAATGAGAATTCCCGCTCCACTTGAGGCTTAGTTTTATATAAATGATGTTGATCTAATTTACAAAATAAATTTTTAATCTATTTTTTAATAGAGATATAAAGCTCCTCCATAGCTAGGGTCATATTTAGCTTGTTTTTAGAACAAACTTAAACTTTGATTAAACAATACTTAGTTTTGTTAAAATAATGAATTCTATATTGTGAAATGTTCAATATTTACTGCATACATTCCTCCTCCTTTATGTTTAGCAAATGAATTTCTAATTTCAGTATAGTTTATTAGCAAATATTTTGTATCCATTATATATAAGGTTCCTCCTTAAAACTATATGTTTTTGGATGATTAAATTTCCTAATTATCTTCATTTTATATAATACTTGGTATCTCATTATTTTATAATTCATTGTTTTATAAAATTGTACTATTTAAATTATTTAAATAAATTGCACCACCTTAAATTTAAGCAGAGTTATATTCAAGTTTAGAATATAGTAGTGTAAAATTTTCTATATTTTAAATATAAATAGCTCCGCCAAAGTTTGCAGTTTTATGATGGCTTAAATCAGAAGATAAAATTTATAAAACTCCAGATAAACTAAAATGTAAAGCAGCTCCATTAATCTATGCAGTATTTTATTTAAATGAAGTAAAATTAATACTCAATTAGTGAGTGTATTAAGCATAAATCCCACCTCCTTATTCTTATGATGTATTATTGAATAATTTGGAATATTATAGTTTAATTTATCTGCAATCATCATTAAAGTAAATACCTCCACCTACTGAATCTACTTTGTTTTCCTAAAATAATGTTCCTTTAACTAAAACTTCATAACCTTTTTCAATAAATAAACCCCCTCCTCTAAAAGCTTTATTGCTAGAGAATACAGATTCAGTTATGTTACAATCTTTTATCGAATATTAAAATATGCATCCCCCATCTTAGGACTCATTATTTTAACATACTATTTAATTTATATCTATTTAATTTGATTCTTCGATACTTAATGCTCCTCCTTTATATAATGATTAATTATTTTTAAATGAACATTTGTATAAGTAAAAACCAGTATTCAATTATGATTAGATTCCCCCTCCTATCTTAGTCCCTTTATTATTTGAAAACTCAACGCCTTGTATTATAAATAATTTGCATCTTTCCACACTCAATCCCCCTCCCTTAAAATAGGCTTAATTTTCAGTAAATTTTCCATATTATAAAGTCACGTTTAAGGTATTTTATACTTTTAATCCTCCATAATTATCAACTGCCTTATTTTAAATGAATGAAAAATTGGAAATTTATATATTTAAACCGTTTTCCATATTAATTCCTGCTGAATCTTATGATTCATTTTCAATAACATATAAATAGTCAGCATAAAGATTGGCAGCACTTTAAATTTAAAGTGCTCCAGATTGCAGAGTAGCCTTATTATGCTTGAGTGTTACATTATTTAAAATAATTTCTTCTGAAATAGAAATTTTAATAGCACCTGCATAATTTAAAGCAGTATTATTTTAAAAAGTTATGTTATAAAATTCCAAATTTTTTCCTATAAAAAAATAGCTCCTGCTGTATCGAATGCATTATTATATTCAAATATAGCATTCTAAAATATTGCTCCAACTTGATTATTCATAAAATAGCCCCCCCTGATATAGTAGCATTGTTATAAGCAAAGTAGGCATCATTGAATTATATATTATGACTGAAAGTGATGTATGCCACAGCTCCATCTTATTGACTTTAGCATTAAATTGCATGTATTTATTCAAATTTTATATTTCGAGCATAATTAAGGTATAAAGCAGCTGGTCCGGCTTAAGATTATATGTTTCTTACTACAAAATTATAAATTCGGCATTTATCACAATTGATGGATTCCATAAGTATAGCAGAAGAACTGTTTATAAATTTAAAATTTGTTAAATATAAAATAGAAATTAAAAAAATAAATGATCAAAAAAAAATTATTTATAAATTTTAATTAAAAATTATTTACATTTAATTTATTTCATTTTCTATTACAATATCTTGTATATCTATGGTTTATAAATTTTAAAAAATTTAACTATTATCTATACTAAAAGATGAATGTTTTAAAGCCGTGTTATTGTTTATATGAATACCGTACATTTTTATGGTATTAATATTTTTTGCTAGGATTCCTGTTCCTTATTCTGATGTATTATTATAAAATGTAGAATTATTAATCTATATCTCTTAAGTTTTTTCTAGAAATAAAGATGTAACTTTATTGTACTCACTTTATAGCCAATTTATAATTAATTTTTAACTTTTATATACATATAGTAAATATCCCTGCCACTGTTGTAAATTTAATACCCCTTCATTCTAAGAAAAGTATAAATTATCTAGTTAAACCGACCCGCATTCTAAAATCTTTATATTAGCTTGATATTTTTCTTAAACTTTATTCTATATGAATTTTACATCTTTAATAATCAATGTGTCTATTGTTTTGAGCTACAAATTACCCTTTTCCATGAACGGATGTGAGTTTTGAACTGTTAAATTTTATATTTAAACTTTACTATAGCCAAATATTTCAAATAAAAAGAAAGTCCCTGTATCTATAGTAAAGTCATTTATGTAGGCTTCTCCTGATCCATAGTATTAATATACGGAATAATCAGTATTATAAAATTTTATTCGAGTAAAGTAAGCTTGTAAATGCTACCTCAAAATCCAGTTTGATTTAAGGGTACTAAATGTGATTCTCTACATTACAATTATTTTTACTTCTATGTTGATAATAGTATTTACCATCTCCACTTAAACCTATTTATTGAAATCGACTTCTGAATTTTATGTATCATCGAGTATTTTATTGTTTTGTATATCAACTTGAGTTGATAAAAACTCTATTTTTTATATAGACGATTATTAATAGGTATCGCATGTTACATAAATTTCTTTTAAAGTGCAAATGTTTTTTTAATATTATTCATTTTGTTACTACTTTAATTCTTAGTTCGTTAGACCTAAAAGGTGAAAAGTGATGGTGCTTTGAGATAAAGCATTACAAGCATTATAATTTTGTATTTGAAACAAATAGTTCTTAAAAAATGTCAATCCTAAGTTGCCTTCTATATCTTCAATAAGGGGATGACAGGGAATGTAATACACAATATGAGTTGAATTAGACTATTATAACTATCTTGCGCTTTTTTCCTTATTATTACACCTGACCATAAGAAATAATTGAAATAATATTATATTAGCACAAATTATGGCTATTTGTTTCAGTAATATCATTTTATTTGGTATAATTATTAATAAATTTATTTTGTTATTATTATTTTATTTTTTATATATTGTTTATTTATATATAGAAATTTTGTCATTAATATTCACATATTAATTTTTGTTAATTCATTATATATGTGGTTTATCAGTATTATATTATAATGAATTGATATTCATTTCATTTCATTTCACCCCATTATTTAATATGTTTAAGTTAAATATTATTCGTTGTAGAAATATTCTATAGGAAAATTTTTTATATTTTAAAATTAAAATAAGTGAAATAATAAATATTTTGAGATATAATTTTATTTTTAAAAAAATAATACATCATTTTTAACACAATGAATTTTTTTGATTTGTAATTTATTTACAAATTCAAATGCTTTTATTATTATGTAGTATATTATTATTTTTTAAACAAATTATACACCTAATTCATTACCTACTTTTTTAAAAAAAAAACTATTATTTTTTAATGATAATTATTACTATATTTTTGTGTTAAAAATAATTTCATAAAATTGCTACAGTAGATATATAATTAATTATTAAAAATCCTTTATATAAGAAATGAAATAGAATTAAATTTTTATTAAATTTTTTCTTTTAAAATATCATAAAGTAATTACATTACATTAAGATAAGAATAATGATATTTAATTCAACAAAAATTAATTATAATATGAAAAGATAGTAAATCTACTGTCATTATTAAATATATTGTACATAAAAAACTTGTTTGCTTGATTATTCAATTATTTAATTACATATTACGTAAGCAAGCAAATAAATAAATAAACAATAATTCAAAACAAGCAAACAAATAAATAAATAAGTAAGTAAGTGAGTGAGTAAATCAAATTAAAAAAAATTTAAATTTGCAAAATATAAAGAAATAGAATTAAAATCAAGAATGAATATCAGTAGAAAAACTAAAAACTTCTTCTTTTTAGGATGGGCCATGGGTGCTGTTGGTTTGGAGCTTACACTTGGGGGATAAATCCTAAAAAACCTACTTCAATAACTTAAAAACTATTAGAAGATACTGCATTATCCAACCAAACCAAATAATTCTAATATTAATTTAAAAGCAGGTCTACCCACCTTGAAGAAATTTTAAATAACGATAAAAATATATAATAAGAAAAAGTAGCATCTGACAAAGAAAGCTAAACTGGATAAGAATAAGGCGGATATGATTTGATTGTTATTGGGGGAGGTTGTAATGGAGCTGGAGTTTTTTTAGATGCAGCTTCAAGAGGATTGAAGTGTCTTTTATTAGAATCTAATGATTTCGCAGCTGGAACAAGTTCTAAATCGACCAAATTAATTCATGGAGGGATAAGGTAGAAATTTATGTTTGTGTTTAATATTTATTAAAATGTTCAAATAATAATAAAAATATAAAATAAAAAACTACTATTGTTAAAATTTAAAATTCAATATATTTCAATTTAAATAGTATAACTAGATAATTTTTTTGATTAGATATTTGGAATAAGTTTTTGAATTCTCTTTAGCTGGTGATAGACTAGAGAAATTCGACTTGGTTAAAGAAGGATTGCGAGAACGAGCTCATTTCGTTGAAAATGCATTCTACATGACTAAATCTCTCCCTTGTGTGATTCCTTCCACTTCGTTTTTCTAAACTGCCTATTTTTATATAGGAACTGTTGTGTACCATTTGATATACCTATATTATTCTGACAAAGATACTTCATATAGATTCAATTTCCCCGTTGTTTATGGAAAAGAACAATTGAAATCCAATTTCCCTTTTTTGGATGAAAAATTCAAATACGGGGTTGTTTATTGGGACGGACAGTTTAATGACACGAGAATGAATATCGATCTTCTTCTTACTGGAACTATAGATAACTATATTCCTAAAATGAAAGGAGGAAACATTCTTAACTACGCAGAAGTTTCAGGGCTTATCAAGAACCCACTAAATCAAAACGTTGAAGGAGTTGAATTTGTCGACAAGTTAACTGGGAAAACGCATCAAGTTAAGGGAAAAGTAAATTTCTTGAAAAAATTAAGATATTTTGATTTTTAAAATTCCATTCTAATATTTAGGTGGTTTGCAACTGTGCTGGAGTTTTTGCTGATGATATAAGAAAAATGGACAACCCTAACTGCGGAAAAAGAATTATTTCCGTTGGAGGGTCGCATTTGGTATTGCCTAAGAGTTTCGGAAGTAAGAAATGTGGAATTCTGATTCCCAAGACATCTGACGGAAGAGTTTTGTTCGCCTTGCCTTGGCAAGTAATTAATTATTAAAAAGCAAAAAAAATTAAATAATAAATAAATCATTCTTTTTTTTTTTCTTCACTAATTAGAATCACCAACTGATTGGAACAACAGAAAAAAGTTATGATAAACCGGAATTGAATCCCACTGTTTCATTTGATGAAATGTTGTTTATGGTTCAAGAAATAAGCAAAATATACCCCAAAATTGAAGTGCAAGAAATTTCAAGCAATATAAAAAGCAAATGGAGTGGACTCAGACCCCTTATTTTAGAGAACGAACTCAAAGAGGGAGAAAAAGTTGACACCAAATCAATTGCCAGAAAGCACATTATCGAAAGATCGCAAAATAATTTATTCAGTTTGCTTGGAGGAAAGTGGACTGCTTATAGACACATGGGGGCTGAAACTGTCGACGAAATTTGTCAATATTTAAAAAAAGAAAAAGGAGTGACCTTCGAAGACAAATACGATAACTCTCAAACGAAATTTTTGAGACTTTCAGGAGAATTCATTAAAAGTAGAGAATACAATTTCCCCTAAAAAAGTCAATACAACAAGTATTATTCGGGAGTTTTGCAGGACAAATACGATTTTTTAGATAAAATTTAATCCAAATATCTCATCAAAACCTATGGAGATAGAGCTTTTGATTTAATGAAAATTTGCGTAGAAAATCCGAAAATGAGAGAAAAATTAGCTGTAGGACACCCCTTTATTAAGGCTGAGGTTGTTTATCACATCAGAAATGAAATGGCTATTAAGCCTATTGATGTTATTTATAGAAGAACCAGAATGGGATTTGTAGATAGAGTAGCCATTCAAGAATCCATTTCTTCCATTGTAGATATTTTCGCAACGGAATTAATGTGGGATAACAAACAAAAAGAAAAATAATTAGAAGAAACCAAAGCTCTAGTTAGTTAATACCAATTTTGAAAAAGATATATTCTTCCTGTTTGCTTTTTTTTTAATTTATTAATTAATTTTAATTGTATCTGTAGTATTATTTTTTGTAAATTAGTTATTTATAGTTTTATTTCATTTTTTTTTATACTGAGTTTTACATAGAAATTTTTTATGAAAATTATAAAATTTTATTTTTTATAATTAAAATATTAGACTGGATTTTTCTGATTTAATAATGATTTAAATATTAATTAAATAATATTTAATTTCTTCTATTTCCTTTCTGATCGGAACTAATAGAAAGTTAATTTAAAATTACATTTTCATATTAATAAAAATGATTAATATGCTAAATAATTTAATATTAAAAGAAGAATAAGAACTACTATAGTAATAAATATTATAAATTAAAGAATAATTTACAATTTTATCATACTGAAAATCAAATAAATTATAATCAAATAAATGTCTTAAATTAAAGAAAACCCAAGGAAAAATCTTGATTTTAATCTTGATCAAAATGAATTCGATTACCTGATAATGGGAACAGGACTTACAGAGCAATTATACTGCGCTCACTTGCAAAAAATAGCTAAAAAGAAGTGCTTAATTATTGATTTAGATGACCAATACAGTTCAAGTATTAGAACTGTGAATTTCAAAGAATTTCATTCATTTTTATAGAAACTTAATCCTAATTAGGCAATAAAAATAAAAAAATAAGTTGAAATTAGTGAAGAAAAAGAAGAAAAATAAGAAAATGAAGAAAATAACAAATAAAGTGAAAAAGTTGAAACCAAAGATGATAAAGTTTAAAATTAAGAAGAAGAAAAAAAAGAAGAAATAATAATAGAATATGATATGGGAAAACTGAATAAATAATTTCAATTTTATCCAGCCTATATTTCAAAAGTAACTGCAGAATAGAATAACCAATATTCTGAGGAAATTATTGATTCCACAAAGCACTTATTTAGAGTAAAAATTTCAATAAATATTAAATATTTCTAAATTCGAATTTCTCAATTATTTAAATTTATTTGATTTAGAGATTTAATATTGATTTACAACCTAAAATTCTCTTTTCTTCTTCTTTAACTGTCGACATGATGAGGCAAGCAGACATGGATAAATATATGGAATTTAAAGCTGTTTAAGGCATCTATTTTTTCGATTTACAGAAAAATAAATTCTTACCAGCTCCGTAAAAAAAAATAAAAAGCTAATTTTAGAAAATTGATTAAAATTCTAAGTTATAAATAATTTTTCGTAAATTAGATCAGGAAAATCAGACATTTTTAAGCACAAGGACTTGAGTCTCAAGGAAAAAAAAGACATGTTCAATATTTTACACAAATGTGTTAAATTGTACTACTCTACCATCAATCACGAAGCAGATCAAAATAGCATCGAGGAATTCGACAAAGATTTCAAGGTAAGAAGTTGCTTGATTTATAAATTAATACTTTTTATTTTATTTTTTATATTTATTCTTAAGATCGATGAGCAAACCATTAATAACTTCGAATAATACAAAAATGAAGTTTGTACAGTTTTTTTGAAAAGTGTAGGCTGTTCATAAAAGGTGATGGAAATGTTTATGTACACCATTTGTAATTTTGAACTCAATGTTATAAACTGGGAGACTTCTCACTTCAAAGAAATAATCAAAAAGGAATTCACAACAGTCAAATTTCTCGCATAAGTAGCAAAATTCATCAAAAGTTGTGGAGTCCATACCAAATTCCCCTATCTATACACAGCCTATGGAACTGGAGATATTCCTCAAGGGTTTTCACGAATTGGGGCTGGTATTCAATTAACTATTAAATATCATTAGGTATTTAATAAAATGTTTATATTTTAGTATATGGAGGACAATTTATTATAAGTAAGCAAATTTCTGTTTATGGAATGGAATTATAAAATGGGGAAATGAATATAGACACCAATTTAGTAATGGAAAGTCAAAGGGAAAAGGAACAGAGATTAAAAAAAGAATCAGAAAGTGTGTAGGGAGATGAAAAGTAATAATAGTAGCAATAGTAAGAGGAAAAGAAACTCAAAATAAAAGAGGGAATTATAGTAGGTCATGAATATATTCCATCCCTCACTTAGCAAGGACTGTTGCAAGCAGAGCAATTTGAACTCTGTAGTGATAGTAAAGATAGCGAGAAAAAAGAAGTTACCATCAACATGTTGAGATTAAACTATTTTTGCAAAATTAAAAAATAGGAAGGAGAGGAAGAGAAAGAAGAAGATTTATAATTGAAGGAAAATGCATTCCCCCCCATCTTGTACTACGTCCCTCCCAACCACGCAGAAATCAAAAATGAACACCCCATCACGATCTTCCAACTCGACAGCGATACTAGTTCAACTCCAAAAGGTTATTACATTTTCTAAGTTAAAACTGTGATAAGTGACCAAATGGTAGATGAAAATAACGCGCATGGACCGGAAATTTATAATGAAAGTAATGAATAATGTACTACCGCATTGTCTACACTTATAGATAAATTGAAAGTCTTTATTGAAAATATCACAATATACTCTGAAAAAGGATACAGCGTTCTGTACACCGGATGCTTTTTATAAAAACGAAGTGTTGTCATAGAAGGAAGCAGTCCTTACCTCTTAAAAGAAAAGAGCAGTGAGGTAAAAGGCTTTAAAATTGCATTGACTGAACAGGAAAATTTCGAAATTGACATGGACAGAAATTATGATGTATTTAACTTATAGATAATTATTTATCATTACCTCAATTTGTTGATCATAATTAATTTATTAGGAATTTAGAAAGCATGTAGGACTCTTGTCTGACGCATATTGCGAAAAAAAATTCAACTTCTTCATGACAGAATAAGAACTAAAGGGAGAAGATGATGGAACCAATTACTGTTCGGATGATGATGAAGATGGACTCACAAAACTCATTAACAAATTTGACACTCTCAAATAAGGAAAACCAGAAACTAATAATAATGATAATAATATTTAAGCTGAAAATAATAATAATATCGAATAAGTAGAACCTATTAATAAGAATGAAAATTAAAATGATACAGAGAAAGTAACTCAATAAAACGAATAGCCTGAGAATAATCAAAATACGGAAGAAAACGAGAAAGATTAAAGCAGTGAAGTTATTAAAGATGGAGATTAACAATAGCAAAATCAATAAAAAATTGAAGAAAATAAATGATATTTTTTATATAAATTTAAAAGCAATAAAATACTGTTATATTATTTGATAGAAAACAATATTAGAAATCATTATTATATATAATTTACATGCAATTTATTAACTTATAAATTAAATTAAATCCTATTTTTCTGAAAAAATATATTTTTTTTTCATTTGTCTAAAAATATATATAAACATTTTAAATTATTTATTATTATTATCCTCCTCACTTTTTTTATTACAAGTACTACTCAATTTTTGGCTGAATTTAGTAAATTGTAGTAACTTTCCAAAACAAATTCTATATTTCGTTTATTTTAATAGTCATCGCTTGTCTAATAATCTGAAATATCTAAAATCTATATAGTGATCTATTTTTTTTCTTACAAAAATATAAATTTGACTAGCATTTGTGTGTTTTATTGGGGAAGAGTCAGCTGTCCACAAAAACATAAGTTTTATTGGTGGTTTCCCTCCTTAAGAGTTAGAAATTTAGGGAAATATTGATTTAAATCAGAAAATGAATGAACTACATTTTCATCTAATTTAAATGCTTAACATTCCATAACTTGTCTGCCCTACTTAAGCTATAAAAATAAATGAAATTTTAAAATAATACAAATAAAAATGATGTTTTTTTATTACATTTTAGACCCAATTTTGTTAAAAGGAAAGGATATCGAGATAGGTACCGATTAAAAATTTATTTATTGATACTGGCAGATAAAGGTGGAGATTTTTGACAATAGAGTTGTTAAACTGGTAACAAAAATCGAAGTTTATGAGACGGTAGGGAGTAGAATTAAGTTTAATTTCTATTTTCTTTTTATACTGATAAAAGGGGGCAAATTCCAAATTGGCATTGAAAACAGAGTGCTCCTTCAAAACCAGTCCGGGACTTTCGTGGAAATTAAGCACAATGTTTTTCATAGTACTGTAAGGGACTTTATTGGTAAAAAAAAACGATACATAAAGTATATAGTAGCATAGAGGGCTTTATATATTTTGTAATGAAGAATTGTTTGGATTTTAAGACTCAATTATGGATTGTCCGTTATTTTTTTTTAGTACTTTTTGAGCTCGGTCATAATCCCGATTTACAGTTCTTCGTTTTCAAACAGGATGTTTTGTGCGTTCAGACAAGCCTTTCGCAACTTATAGTCAAGACATATTTATTTATTAAAGAAACTGAAAGAACTTTAGTTTATTAGTTAATGAGAAGTGTTATTATTCGTTTTATTGTTATTTAACATATTTTCATTATATCGTAAATTTTAATTTTGTTGCTTTTGAGGATGTGAATTGGAACTTTTCTTCAAATTAGATTCAGATTCATTGTAAAACTGCTTTCCAAATGTAATTTGCGGTTACTGTTGTTGTTGCTGTTTTTAATTTTAATTTTAGTTTTAATGCGATAATTAGGATTTTTCTTGGTGATTTTTGAACACATTGTTAAGAAAATTTTGTGTAAATTACTCTTAAAGTCTTTCCCCTTCAGTTTTTTAGTTAGTTTCACTCTATTTTAAAGGCGATTGTTTACCTATTCCATCAGACTATTTTTTTATTTATTTTTAATAAACCTCATCATTTGCTTTATCTTCTTCAAATAGTAAATGTTCCTACTTCCCCAACTTTGGACTCGAACGAAGAAAACTTGAAACAAGAGGCTAATTCTAATCTCCATTTACAGTATTAATTGTTAATAGTGCCTCATTTTAAGTGGTATTATTGTATTAATTTAATTATTAGTTACTTTAAGTGTATACATATTGTGCAGAACTCAAGGACTGGCCTTCTTATTATTATTATTAGAAACTTTTACTAAGCCTACTAGCCTTGTTGGGATTCGGAGAACTTTTGAGCAGTTTTTATTGCTGGTGGCGGACGGGACTTAAATTGGACTGGGATTGGAGCGTGCTCAAAGTGAAGAAAAGGTCGTTGTTATTGTCGATATTTTCAATGGCAGGGATTGAGGAAAAGATCAGTTTTTTCTGACTTCTGGGAGAGCGACTTCGGTCCAGCGATTGTTGAGTTATTTTTGGCGGAATTGTTAGGAGTTACTGGTTAGAGCTTAGCAAATTTTAGTGCGAAATCGTCTGGGCCGAAGTCATTTCCTGTTTTAAATCTTGCTTTTGCTGTTCAAAGAGGTCTTTTTGCTTTTATTCTGTTGACTCTACATGTTCCTTCAATGTTTTGTTGTCCTTTTTGAGTTGTTTGAGTTCCTTCTTCATTTTCTGAATTTCGTTTTCCTGACTCGAAAACAAAACGGCCAGATCGTCAGAAATTGTCGTGTTTTTCGTTTGCAAGTCCTTGATATTGTTCTACTAATTCATGATGACGGTGTTGATGTCTCGGTACTGCTGCTATAAATTTTAAATTACACTGTATTTGCGCAGTAAATCGTATTTCAGTTCGTCTTGCTCGCGCTTGAGTTTTTCTTCATTTTCCTTTACGAACTCCTCTAATTTTTTTTGCATACCTTCCCCGCCGCCTAATTCGTGAAGATTGGGGCTTTCTCCGGCATTTGAATTTTACTGTTTATTTAGTTCCTGTTCCTTTTGCGCTTCGGTTACCTGCTTTTAAATTCGTTCGATCAAGGCCATTTTTTACAACAATTCGTCTTGCAATTTGTGTTGTTCCGTGGCCAGTTTTTCATGACTCTTCAAAAGCATTTCTTAAAATTCGAGTTTCATCTACTACTGTTGCTACTGAAGCAACAGCTCCTGTTAGTTAGAATTCGTCTCTACAACGTTGTCTGAGAAGGTATTTGGTGGCGGAGGAAACAAATTTTCCTGACTGCTCGTCACACTATTTGAAATCATTTATGGCGATGGTTGCTACTACTGGTTCTCCATTTTCTGCATTTATTACTGCTGCTATTCAAAAATATGCGAATTTTGCAATTGGTTTTACTGCTGATCTCTTTTCATTTCTTGCAACTGCTATTTCATAACATGTAACTCACTTTCCAGACTCTTTTGCTATCTTCACAAATTAGTTAACGTTATTCGCCAATTAAATGCTAAAATTTAAAAAAATCAAGTATTTTTACTAAAAAAAATGCATTTTTAAATAGGCTGCTTGGGACTCGGTGAAGTCTTCCTGAATTATGGACAGATTGTCAACAATATTATTATTACTCGGATTATTATGCTGTTTCCGATTGCTAAGAATTTCAGACTAGGCAGTCATTTTTTATTTACTAAACTTGTTGTTTGCAGGCAAATTGTACTCGGCTTTGCCGAAATAGTCTTGAGTTGATTTCGAATTGAGTCTCTGCACATACTTGTCCGCATTGAAAAATTTTTATAATCTGAATCTTCTTTTCCTCTATATTGATTATTTAGCGTTAATTTAGCAATAAATTTTGAAAATGTTAATAATTAATCTAATTCTCTTACTCTTCTTCTAAAGGAATTGAGCTTGCACCTCCCCCGCCTGCTTTAAAATATCCATATGTCTTGTTATTTCGCAAATTTTTTATGTCGAAAGCCTGGAATTTTATGTCTAAATTAGTTAAGCTCTGTTCCGACTACCCCGGAAATTACTAAAATTGCGTACTCATAGTACTATCTGAAAAGGTATATATATTGTCTGTCAATTAAAAGTGCATTAATGTTAATTAATTTTATTTTACTGTCTTAGAAGTTGTTTACAGGCTAATTGGGAGGCACATATGTATTATAAAAATACTGAACTCCCTGCTTGAAATCCATTGTTTTAGAGGAAAAGTAGTCTTTGTTATTTGTCTATTGTTTTTTTTTCCCCTTGTTCGGATTTTTGCCTTGAAATTACATGTTTCCAGTATTTTTATAATTAGGTCCCTCTTAATTCTTCGTTTCTTCTTATTCACTTTCTGGGATATATAATTCTGCATTGCCATCTTCGTCATCGTAATCATCTTCATTTTGGCACATTTCATCTCCCTCACCTACCTTGCCTTCCATCAAAATTGGTTCGCGGGATTCCTTTTCACCCTGTATCTATTATTGCAACATAAATTCGTTTTTCCTGGAGTTCTAAAATAAAGATAGACTTAATTTAAATTGGGAAATATTAGTAGTTTAAAAATGATTTACTTGCTAGGGATTTTCTATTTTTTGGCTTTTCTGACTCTTCTGGTCATCTTGTTTATTGAGGTCAGAATTGGTCTGAAACTAATTTAGCATATTTTGCTGTTGGGCTCTGACGGGGTCATATATTTCTTCATCTTATCCTTCAGTTTCATTTCCAAAATATTTTTGCTTGTTTTTCTGAAAATAATTTTCGCTTTCGTTGTTCTAATTTTAATTCTGTATTTATAATACTTGTTGACTATCTTATTTTTATTTATTCATATCATTATCACTTTATTCCAATTTTTCTTGTTATTATTTAACCTCCTATTATGTTGCTTGTTATTGTTATTATTGTTGAGTCTATTATTGAGCTGCCCAATCGGGGTCATAAAATTCTTCTTCATCATTAAAATAATTTCCAGCATTTTTAGTGAATCCCTACTCTTCAATCAAATTATTTTGTTGATATTATTATTATTGTTGTTGTTGTTGTTATTATTGTTGTTGTTGTTATTATTGTTAAATCTTCGGTTAAGAATGAATTTTTTAAGAAACATTATCTTTTTACCCATTTTGACTGAGCTCTTCAATTAGCTGCAACGATTTATGTTAAATTTATTGCTGCTCCATTAAAATTTGTTTTTTTATTTTTTCCTGGTCTATTTATTGCTATAATAGAAGCTTTTGCTCCTATTCCAATTGCTGCTGATATTATTGAGCCTACTATGCATCTGAGTCAATTATCTGTTACTATTTAATCTAATTCTCACTTAACTGCAATTATAAAGAATTGTTATTGTTGTTGTTGTTGTTGTTGTTGTTGTTGTTATTATTGTCATGCTCTTTTATTTCCTTTTCCACTATTTGCATCACATATATTTTGTCAATAATGGAAACTTGGTTTTTTTCTAATTCTTTTTTGTATGACTTCCCAAAATCGTCAAGGGTAACTTTCTTTCTTCTAAATTGTTCTAAAATTTACAAATAATTCAATATATTAAACATCTTTATTATAACTATATATTATGTTATTTTATTTTAAATTTTACCAATCATTATAACCACAAAAGCAGCAAAATCTATTTCCGTTTTAATCACATTCTGCATAATTTCGAAATCTTCCTATGCTAAATGTTGTTGATAAGCTTAAAAGTCGCGAAATGTTTTTTCAAAGACTCGTTTCACTTCAGAAAAGGCTCTGAAAATGGCATTCATTTCGCTGTCTGAAAAATTTTTATCTTACAGAATATGAAGTAGTTGCTATTTGGAATTTTATATGTCTTTGAATTTATGTTTTACTAGTTCCAGATTTTCCATTAAAGCAGCTGAGCGAAGCAAAGAATCTGGATCATCTTACTGTTGAGACACATGGCTTTGACTTAAATTCATATTTTAGCTTGTTTAAAGCTGTGAATTCTGCAACTAATTTTCCCCCTTCTATTAGTTTAGTTCCTGCTATTACTACAAGTTTTACTGCAGGGAGGGCTTCTTTTTAATTTCCTCATCTGTAAAGTAAATGAAGGTTTCCGGAAGTGGCTTTATTAGGCGCTTTAATTGCTGAAAATACGAGTTAAAATACGAAATGTTGCCTAGGCTATCAACCAAGTACTTTTTGCCCCAACAATGGATGCATTCCTGGCACAATTACAAAAAATCTTGAGAAATTTCGGGCTGGTCAGGTCCTAACGAAAAATACTCTTGTTCCTTTATACAACTGAAAAGGAGCTTTACTAGCCCCTCAATATTAAAATTAAAATCTTCATTTTCCAAGTCCACTATCTTTAGAAATATATATTTATTTATATATTAATTGCAATTTAAAGTGTTTATAATAGCAAATTTATATTTTACCTGCTTTAAATAGAGAAGTGCATTGAATTTAGTTATTGGCACCTGATTCTTATCGATTAACATTAATCTTATATTATCTATTAGAAATGCAACAGTCTCTATGTCAAGCTAAAGTACTTTAGTTTTGTATTGCTCCAACTGAGGCTAATTATTATCATAATTTTATAGTAAAATTGCAAAGTGTTGTGTATTCAACATGGTATTCGTAAATTAAAATTTTTCAAGATTTTTAATATGAATTTGTGATAAAAGGTCTTAGTACTAAAAATACCGTTAATTTAAAGTTTTAGTTTTTAATATCAATTAGAATTATTTTAATTTGGAATTTTTAAATTCTCAGATTTTAAATTTTCTTTTATCTGTAAAATAATGAATTCCTCCTTTTACTCTTTTTTTATTTGTTTTTTTTAATAATAAAATTACTAATTTTTGTTGTTATTATTGTTGTTTCTGCTGATGCAGTAGTTTTTTGTAATTATAATTAATATAATTTCATTATCTGAAATTACTACTTTTACTAAAACTCTCTGAAATTATTTACAAAAACTCTAATAATAAAAATTTATTTATTTATTTTATAATTTAATTTTATTTCAATTATGGATAACTTAAAAATTTATAAAATTAAAAAATTTTATTTTATTTAATTCATATTATTAATATATTTTAATTTTTAATTATTAATTTTTTAAGATTTTAGTATTTAATAAATCAATTTATATCAAAAGAAAGTGGGTTTTGACTTCTAGTATTATGTATCTATAGATTAAGGATTTGTAAATTTTTAAGCCTAGGATTGATTTTATTGGCTATGAATATACCTATATAAGTAGTGAGATATTTAAAATTTCATATTTAATACATGCTTTATTAACCAGGTAGGTATAATATCTCTCACTATTATTATTCTCGTTAAAATCTTTATTAATTTCTATTAAAAATCCAGATACTATATACCAAGCTCTAAAAGCCCAATTCCTTATATTTAATAGACTCATTATTTATATAATATTATAAGTTGAATTAATATAAAATAATAAAATTAAAAAAAACTTAATAAAAATGGAGATGTATTAAGAATTAAACACAAAAAACCCAAAAAATAATAAAATAAAATTTTGCTCAACAAAAAAAAGAGAAACGGCAGCTTTTAAGATCAAAATTTGCCAAATAAAATATTGAATTTTTCATTTAAAGAGAATCCCTATATGCATTAATTTAAGTCTAATGTTGGGATATTCAAGATTGCCCAATATTAAAGAATAGCACAGAAAATGAAATTATTTCTACCTTCAGTCAAGTATGAAATCCTATAGCAAAATAAGTAAGAAAATTATTAATACATTCGAGTTTAAATAAAATAATTTAAATGAAAACATTTTTAGTTTTAAAATTCTGCAAGACAAGGCCACAGACTACTATTATAAGAAAAAGGAAATCCAAAAAACTCAAAAATAAATAAATTTATTAATAAAAATTGTAAACTAATTCCATCTATTGAACCGCACAGCAAAATAAAAATGGTTTGGGATATTTTCGTTTTGTTGTCTCTGTTTTATTTTTTTTTTATGTCCCTCTCAGCCTCTTAGTAATATCGATTGAAGAAAAGTATTAGTATTTTTATATTTTGAATATAATGGCTTTAATTATACAGGTACACATATATATAAATAGATATCTAAATAGATATTTTTTATTTTTTTATATATTTAAGTAAGCAATTCTATGAATTTAATTTTTTTTCCTAATTCTAATTGTATTTAATTTGTTTCATAACTATAATATTTTTTATTCTTAGAAATTAAGATTCCATTTTAATTTTATAAACTCTAAATCATAGAATCGCTAATTTAATTTTATCTTTGTTAAGATAGTATAAAATTAATTTTAATAATTTAAGATACTAGATATTCCGGTAAAGATGAACGCCAGTTATTATAATAAGTGGGTGTTAGTAAATGAAAAATATTTGATATTTACGAATTATTTATAACATTGGAGCATTTCTGACAGTTTCCCAATAATAATGATAGCGATTTCGATATTTTCCCAAACTGAATGGGTAGAGGTATTTGGACTGTTTTTCTACCTAAAATTCCGAATTCTGAAGAAAAAAATATCAAATTTTGAGTACTTTTTTCCTATAAACAAGGTGGCTCTCAGCATGATAAGACTGATAACATTACAGTTTATTAATATCTTTATAATTCACATTCTAGCTTGTTTGTGGGTCTACATTCATGTCAAAGAAGAAGAAATGGATATTTATGGTTCCCATACATGGACATAAGGCTAATACTATTCTACCAACTTTGAGCTCTACATCTTGGCATTCTATTACGTTACAGCTACTATGACATCTGTATATAAGATTAGTTATTTTTTAATATTTGCAATATATTTTTTTATTTCTTATTTTTTTAAAATAGGTTGGGTATGGAGACGTATCTGCGTCGAATACAATGGAGAGATCAGTTTCTATCATAACAATGTTAATATCAACGGGAGTTTTTGCCTATTCTGTTTCTTTGATAGGGAGCATCATTAAGGAGTTGAAGCAAATCAATGAAAAGAGAAAGCAGAGAATGTTCATTATCAGTAGTTTTATGGAGCAAAAGGGTATCGCACGTGACTTGCAAAATAATATAAGAGAATACTTAGCTTATTTAGATGAGAACGAAAACCAAGAGAATAAAGATGAAGAAGAAAAGATTATTTCTTAGTTGCCATTCCCCCTTAAGCTGAAATTGAGAAAGCAAGTCTACAAAACTGCGCTCAAAATCTTCAACAAACATTTTAGTAAGGAATTCCTTGAAAAAATGTTGGATATCATATAAGAAGGAAACTACAGACCCCACGAAATTATTCATAATCCAGCAGAATAATAAGAATCTACTCTTTATTTTGTAAACAAAGGTAAAAATAAATAAATAAATAAATATATAAATAAATAAAAAGATACTATTTTTATTAGGTAGGGCTAAACTAATTCCTAAAAGAGATAATGGGTATCATCATAGAGTATTGTAAGGGGATTCTTATGGATTGCTAGAGTTTTTTAATGGGAAATAAATCAGTTGTCAGCTGGAATCTATGTAGTTTAGCCAAATATTTAAAATTAAAAGAACTCAGTTTATAGATCTTTTGAAATAGTTTCCTGAAGATTTTTAAAAATTTTGCGAAATCAAAGATAAAATAAATATTTAAAACAACTATAATAGCCTTCCTCTTCACTGTTATATGTGCAAACAAAAACATTTACTAAAAGAATGCGGAACGGTGCACTTTGACCATATGAAGTATAAATTAAAATGCAAATAAATGCAGACTTTAAGAGAAAAGACTACCATTTTCCAAAAGCGATAACCTGCCAAATAAGAAAGAGATCAAGAAAAGTTCCCAACTCTCCGCAATTTAACTAATATAGTTTTTGAGTATTTAATTTTCGTTATTATTTAAATTTTATATTTTTATATTAAATCATCCATTTTTTAGCGCAATAGAATTCATAGATGATAATTTAGAGAAAAGTGAAGAAATTTAAAGAATATCTACAAGTTAAGCTGATCAAGTTATTATTTAAAATTAACAATACCCGTCCAGTATACTCGCGTACCACAATATGAGTTCTTATTATTGGAAGTAAAGGAACACTGAGACAGTTATTCCTAATGTAAGTGTTGCGAATTTAAATGTATAAAGGTAATAGTCCTTCAATTCTCCGAAAAGAAACAAGAGTTCACTGTCTCAACAAGATATGGATGAAGACGAAAATACACAATTGCCAATAAGAAAGAACCACTATAATTTGCACAACAACGAAAGTTAAAAGCTTTAGAGATAGGTCTAATTTTAACTGTAAATTCAAAAAAAAAAAAAATAAAATAAAATAATAACAATTTCTCGAGAAATAGCAGCGTTAGTCCCTCTAAAGATTAAGAAGAATCAGAGGCTAATTCACCATTTTACTTCCCGAGAAAAAATCTGCCTCCGAGTTCGGGGTACGATTCTTCAGAAACTTCTTCTCCTAAATAAAAGAAGAGTGGGTATTGGGGAGCGCAAACTGGAGGCCCTTAATTTAACAGGTGTATGAGCTTTCCAAAGAACGTAGAAAATAACTTTTACCGGTCTTAAAGTAATGGATACAGTTAAGATTATTAGATTTACACCCATCCTGCCTAAAACATTTATAAGCAACAGTAGAGTTAATACAGTCTCTATAATTCGCAAAATTTAGGTGTAAAAAGCAAAAGAGGCACCATAGTTCTCTAATAAAGAGAATAATCAAACTACTTAAAGGAAATTTACTCCATAATTCTGCAAAAATATGTGATCGTCGGTAACCAATAGGTGCATTTTATGATGCCAGAAGAGCTTGATAAAAAATAAAATTGGAAAAACTATTATGTCCGCCACAATTATGACGAAATAGTTCCAAAACTTAATCATATAATCAAACAAAAGCTTATCCAAATTATATCGAATCAGCGCAGAAAGAGTTAAAAGCATTTGCAAAACCGATCTAAGATTAAATAACCTACTCGATCTCTCTCATAACCGCCTACTGATCAGCTTATTTAGTCCTTATCTAATATATCGGAAGATTGTCAAAAATAATAACTAAATATTATATTATAATAAAACTAATAGTTACTGTCATTACCAATTAAAAAACGATGAAAAAAAATTATCTTATATTCTAGAATTTCATGTATAAATTTGATAAATATATATATATAATTATATTATAATTGAAATAAAACATGTACATAATATGTTCTGAAAACTAATTTATTTTGAGTAAAATAAACTACCTAAAATAATTAATTAATTCATTTACATTTTTAAAGTAAACACAGAATATTAATTTATCTGTTAATAACTTATTAAATTATTTCGTGTTTTTAAAATAAAATAATATTGAATGCGAAGTGGTAAAAATCAAAATATAACACATCAAATTCGTAAGAATAATGAGCAAAATTATTAAGCTCAAACCCAAAAAAAAATAAAAAAAATTTGAAAAAAAATAACCACTATATCATCCAAATATAAGCACAAAGGAAAATTTTGACTTATATATAATAAAATACTATAAATGAGCATTTTTAAACACTTAATAAGCAATTCATCTTCTAATTCTAGTGAATTCATACTTATTCAAGATTCTCAGACTTATTAAACCACACAAGTAAAAAATCAGCTAAATCATAAAGCATCACCGTACTTTAATTATTCTTTTGAAGAAGACGAAATAAGGCCCTTTGTAAATCTTGAAAACTAGCAAAACTATAACCCATTATTTAAAAATTCTATTGGCAAATCAAAGATATAGTACATGGAAGTACAGTAAAAAAAGTAGAATTTCAACTTTTCTAATATTTTTGCTTCTCCATCTAAAACTAATAACAATAATTAAAAACTAATCCACAGATTTCTTCACAACCAAACAATGAAAAAAACGAAAAAAAAGGAAGAAAAAGTTAAAATAAAGGAATAGCTAAATTATCGTGCCTAATATTAGCAATTGCATCATATGTTTTTGCTAGAAAAAGACTCAAAAGAAGATATTTAAACTCAATTAGATGTTGTTTTAAAGGAAAACTAGCAACTTTTAATTGAAAATAAACTTTTTCAAAGAAAACTATCTGAAGCTGAAGAAAATTTATTACAATAACACCTCTATTATGAATTAGAAAAAGATTAATTTCAAACTCTTTAGAATCTAAAAGATTAGGAAATTATTGATATGTAGTAAGAATATGACTCAAATTTCGCAGAAAAAGAATTACTTATTATGAAACTAAAAGACTAATTATAAATAGTAAACTAATAGCTAGCTGGCTAGTAGTAAAACAATGATAATACATTATGCTAAGAATTTCAAGAATTAGTCACAGCTTTTCACAATTTAGAACAGGAATTTTTAACTGAAATGTAACAGAGAAAAAGTATATTTAATGAACAAAAACTGAAGTAATAATAATTTGAAAATAATATGTATAAAACTTATCACCCCTAACTATGATGGCAAAATAAAAAAAAATTCAATTATCATTTTGTAATAAATTAATTTATTTAAATAATTTTGCTTTTATTATTATTAATTTATATATATATAAATAGATTTTTATAATTAATAAATTTTGGTATATAAAATATATAATAAAATAAATATACAGTTCTTATAACTCATAGTATTAAAATTAATGCACTTTTTTGTTAAGAAATTTATTAAATTTATAAGTAAATAAATGGTAAAACAGAAAAAAGAAACCAAAAAATAGAAAGTAACTATTTGGTGTAATAAAAAAGTTAGAGATATTTATTTATTTATTTATTTTAAATTGGATTGTTGACTTTAATTCAAAATAACAACTCTTTTTGAGAAATAATAATATTAAATTGATAAATTACAAATTAAAATAAAAAGGCAAATAATCTTTAAAAAAGTAATAAAATTAGCAAGAAACTTATATAAAAATTATTAATACAAATGGTTGACGTCACTACTTCAAACGATCCAGTTTTAAATACCACATTAAAGGGACACAAAGATATTGTAAATGCTCTATCATTCCACCCGGGATTGTACAAAATAATTTTCTAAAAAATTTAAATAACAAATCAATTCATTATAATTCTTTATTAGAAAATAATTAGCTTCTTGTTCTTAAGATAGTGCTGTACATGTTTGGAATTTGAAAAATACAAACAAAGTTTATAGATTTTTAGGACACAAAGTAACAAATCTTTATATAGTGCATTTAAATAGTATTATTAACGCAATTTTTAAATTCGAAATTTTGCTAGGGCCCCGTAAACGACGTTGATTTTTCTCCTAATGGAACATTAATAGCATCTGCCAGTAAAGATGAGACAATTAAGATTTGGAACAATACAATGTATCATAATAACTGATAGATATATTACAAATTATACATATTATTATTAAATAACAACTAATTTGTAGTGAAGGAAGCTCTGTAACTATTAAAGCCCACAATGCCAGCGTAAGAAGTGTCAATTTTTCTTGCGATGGACAGCTGATAGTGAGTGCATCAGATGATAAAATGGTTAAAGTTTATGATGTCAACGACAGGAGACACTATCAAACCTATCAGGGACACACCAATTGGGTAAGACATGCTGTTTTCTCTCCTGATTGCAGGTAGCTCAACAACCCACAATTTTTCAAAAAATATCCCCTTTTATACGAACAATTTGTATTTTTATTTCAGACTTATTTCATCCGGAGGAGATGACAGAATTCTACGACTTTGGGACACCGATGAAAAGAAATAAGTCCAAAGTTATTCCGACCACGGAGGTATTATCTACAATACCAGATTCCACCCCGACGGTACTTGCTTAGCCTCCTGTTCGGCAGATAGAAAAATCAAGGTAAACTATCTGTTTACTATTTCTTATAAAAATATATATCTTATATGATTTTATATAATTTTCAGATATTCGATTTCAGAGCCAGAAGACTTATTCAACACTATGATGCACACCAAGATGCCGTAGTCAAATTAGCTTTCCATCCCAGTGGATCTTACCTTATGTCTGCTTCTAGTGATGCTAAAGTCAAGGTATACCAAGAATAGAACTATTTTTTTTGGATTACAAATTTTTACTAAATTCAATTAGGTCTGGGATTTAAGAAAAGGTAAATTAGCATACACATTATATGGACACAATGGAGCTGCTACCGCCTGTGCCTTTTCTAATTAAGGAGACTACTTCGCCACTGGAGGATCTGACACCATGATATTATTATGGAAATCAAATTTCATTGATACTGGAAGAGAAAGGTAATATAAATTATATAATACAGCTCCAATAATTTTTATAAATGATATAGATTAGAATAATTTGAATAACAATCTGCTTCAGTTTAAAAATAAAAAGCCAGCAAAGTTAAAGTTACAAAGGAAAAATCTGAATCTCCTTAAAGAGCTTTGAAAACTTCTGATTAAAATGGTGATAATGTATAGTTTTAATTATCTGGAAAAAAAGCATAAGACCCCACTCATGCTCCTCTCATCTATTCTTAAGCTGATGAATGTTTCCACAGAACCGATGAATGGAATCCTAGCAGCAAATAAGTAAGTTTTTTATTAAAATATTGCAAGTTTATATTTATTTTTAATTTATTTATTAAATAAGAACCCTAGTAAAGTAACTCCTACTCTCTAATAAGTTCCCGAAGCTCCTTTAGAACTACCTTCTGTAGTTAAAAATTCATTAGATAAAATATATAACCAATTAGATTTTGTTACTAAGTAATTTTTATAAAATCACTAAATTATTAGTTTAAAATATAATATATTTTTATTAGAACCTTACAAATATTGACTGGAAGAGTTGAATAAAATGAAGAATAAATTTAAAGATTAAACACTTTAGTTCATAAAGATTTAGAAAGACAACATCAATTATAAGATAACATTTAAAACTTAGAACCTTTGGAAAAAATCAAATTAAGATAGGGAGAAGCATCCAGATAATTCTATCCTGCTCCTGGAAATTGAACAGTATATTACTATATAAATAAATTTAATATAAATAAATAAAAAAAAGATTGTATATTTTCCTATATATAATTTATAATAATAAGTAATATTTATTCTTATATGTAATAATAGTTTATAAAAACTAATAAAAATTAGAAAATATATTAATAAAAGAAATAACATTAAATGGTTATTAATAAATAATCAAAATTTTTATTTTTATATCAAAAAACATTGCAACATGGTTTTTCTTCTTTTAATTTTTCATCTTTGGATATTTTTCTTACCTAAAAATTCAATATTTTTCCATCCTATGAGCTATTTCTACTCTCATTTTATGATAGGTACAAAGAGTTTTTAACATCTTCCTAACTCTATGCAGGTTAAGTAGGTTGGTTTTATTATTACTATTGAATCTGAGTTCCAGATGTATTAGGTTTCTCTTATTTCTGATTAACACCTATTTTTTATAAAGGCTTTGAAAAATCTATTTAAGGATCGTCATCTTGAGGACATGCTGTAGTATTATCTCTGATATATTGTATAAACTACTTATAATCACTATTAAGTCTATTTTATAATGGTTAAACAGCGCCTTATTTCCCTTTTTTTAATATCTATTCTACCTTCCCTAGATCTAGTAAAGCTTTAGGATAATTTTTGAGTTTTACATATAACAGTGATCTATTTAAAATTCCGGTGACATGTTCAGGCTCAAGTTAAATGGTATTAGAAAATCTAGAAATTTTAATTTAGAATTTTGAATATTATTTTTCTAAAAATAATAATTTACGTTTTTTCTAAAGACTCTAAATCATGATTTTCTTAAAATATCTAAAGATCTATTATTTGAATGTATAAATAAATATTCTTATATTCTAAGTTTAGTGTTTTCATTTAAAATAATTTATTTTTATTTATTACTTAAAATATCATAAAGAGATGAATCTTTAAAAATCATTAATGATTATTTAAAATTTCCAACTGCTATTAACTTATTTCCAAGATCATAATTCACATTTCCTATATTGAAATAAGATTATTATTTTGTAAATTCATTACAAATATATTTCATATGTTAACTTGCCTAATTAAACATAAGATTTCCAATCGTAATCATTCAAATTTACAGCAGATTAAAATGACTATTATGCTAACTCCATATTATTTGTATTTAAATAGCAAATTCCTATGCATTTTTAAATAATGAATTTATAAAATAGTGATTTAATTTAACTCTTATTATTAAAATAATCTACCTAACTTATAATAAATTTCAGAATCAGGTTTCATGTCTAAAGCTTAAACAAAATTTGAAATTGCCTCTTCATACTAATATTATTCTAGAGCTCTTAATCCTTTCAAATAATTAATAGAATAGCTTATATATATATATTAAAAAAATAATTTTAATTCTTAATGCTAAACATCGGTTTTTATTTTATATTTAAAATAAAATGCTTATTTATATGAGGGTTATAATTTATAATATATACCAGAGTTACAAGCAGTGTCAAAAAATTGTTATTATTATTAATTATCCATTTCTACCAATTATTTATTCTATTTTATTTTACTTTACTTTTTTTCCCTAATAACTTTTATTTTTAATTATAAATACTGCACCCTATGTTAAAACTAGACTATTACTATTAAACATCCAATAAAATTAATTATCAAATTATATATAATTTATATTAGAAAAAAATGTATTTCATATTTTTATCAAAACAATTGTGGGTTTATATATAATATGTACAAGAATACTAAAGCACATATATGATTTAATAAAATAAATAAAAGGGAAACCAATGTAATGATGCTTATATATAAAAAATAATAAATTAATAAATTTCTTTTCTATATAAAACAATATTATTTAACTGTAAGATAAAACATTTTAAATAATTTCTCCTTATATATTTTTATAATTTAAACCAAATCCGCTTAATTATAAATTGAATTACCATTGATTTGTTCATATAAATATGGTGGGTAATAATATGTAATTAAATGCTTTAATAGCCGGTATTTTTTAAATAAAAAAAAAAAAAATTTAAGGAAAATAAAAATATCAAAAATTTCATTTGCATAATTAAATAATTCTATATTCTAAAAATATAATTTATACATTAAATCATTTATATGTAAGATTGTTCGGAAAAAATATGTTTTAGGTCTAATAACTGTTAGTAAGGAATATAATTCACTGATGAATGGAATATCTATAATAGTAATATTGCTAAAATACTAAAAGAGAAACATAAAATAATTTAAATAGTAAATTTTATAAATTAATTAATAATATTTATAATGAATGAATAATATCAATAATTAACCTAGAAAAAATAGAAATATTCCATAAATTAAATGAATTTTTTAATGAGATCTTATAATAGAGCTATTTCAAAATTTTAATATTAAAAAAAACAAAAAAAATAAAGTAAACATAAAAATTATTCTTAATATTATATAATTTAACACTATATTAACTTTCATTAAAATATTTAAGATGATAACACTTCTATTTCTAGTCAAAAAAGCAGTTTTACTTTTTCTTTAGTAAATAAAAACACTAAAATATAAAAGAAACCATATAAAATAGCTAATCCTTTAAATATATTTAAGTCTAAACTAGTATTAAAGCCTACATAATTAATTAACTGTTATGAACAAAACTGTGGATATAGTAAAGCTTTTTCTGAATAAAAATAATGGTTAAGATAGAAATTATTTTGTAGAAATTTTTCAAAGGAGAAATAATATAATTTCAAAGAAAATAATGACACCAATTATTAATAAGATAAATTTGATCTTTATGATAACAATTAAAATTATTATAACGATTATTAGTCATTGTATGTAAATTACTAAGGAACCTCTTAATATTTTCAATAATTTAAGCATTATTTTTAACTATTGCTAAATACAGTTTAAATTTAACCACCAGTCAAAGGTGTATAAACACAGATTGAACTCGCTGCTCATTAAAATATAATATCTAAAACTAACAAAATTTATATGCATCTCTTTTGTAAGAGAATTAAAATTTTAAGAATAATATTTAAAATACCAATAATAATAAATTTCTGAAAATTAATCTAGTTATACCCATTAATCTGATTAAAAACATAGTAAAATTTATAAAATAATACTTCAGATAATATAGTATAAAAAAAAAATCGAGACACTAAGTCTATTCTCTAAGTGTTTGGTCCAATGAAATAAAATAAATTAAAGGATTTTTAATCTAAATTATAACCTTAATTATAGTAATAGCTTTAGAAAAACTAATAATTATAGTTACCTAATATAGAAAGTATATATTCTTCTCCTATGGATTTAAATTAAAGCAATTCAGATTAAAAAAAATCTTCCAACAAATTTGATTAAGAAAAAAGAAATAATTCTTCTCTATCAGAGAATTCTAATAATTCATAATTTATTGAAAACAGTAAAGAAATAATATCAAATTAGTAAGAATAATACTAATAACCTTATAACATTTTATAAAATAGAACAACCAATCAATAAGAGTTTTTCTGTAGTAAATTCGAATTTAGTAACTAAAAAAATCTAAATAATTTTAAATTTAATAATAAATATAATTAAAATGATAATAAAGAAAATGATGATCCAATTTTTGTACATGCAAACATTCGAAAGATTTAAAAATTAGAATCTAAATAAAATTTAAATATATAATATCTAATTTGAACTATTAAATTATATATAACGTATTTATCATAATTTATGGTTAACGTATTGTAAATTAAATATTATAATAATTTGGAAATATGATTAAATTGGAAATATATTTTTATAAAAATACCAATATAAATATTCTATTAATATTAATTAACTCTATTATAAATTAAACAAGTTGACATCCTTTTTTTATTTCATTATAGAAACTCGATGTTGGTAATATACTCTCTAAAATGTAATTTTATGTGATATTAAAGAGGTGTTCTAAAAATAAATAAAAAGTAAAAAAAAAAATATAAAAAAATATAAAATATAAAATATGATTATTCATAATTTAAAATAAATGAAAAAAAAAGAAAATTCCAGTTAATTTAAAGCTTAAGATTATTTAAAAAGCTTAATCGAGCCGATTAAAAATAAAAGTGATCTACATGATCATTTGCTTAGAAAAAGATGTTAAAAAATCTAAAAAGACTAATTACAGCCAACTCGGAATAAAAGTTATAGTGAAGTTCAAAACTATCTTATAAAAAAGAGAAAAATTATGAGTGCATATTCAATAGATAATAATAAATAAAAATAAGACTAACGAATATCAACAACAATTGATGAAAAGAGAAAAAATGTAGCAAAGTTTAGTTATAACCGCTTAAAACTCAATAAAATTCTCCCAAAAGATAATAATATACTAATAAAATATCTTAAAAATAAATAAATTAGTCGACATATCCAGATTTAAATGAAAATTTAAGAAGAAAATCTAATGATAAATTAAAAAATTAGATTAATACCTAAAGTAAACTTATATAATAATCATTACTTACTAATTGCTTATCAAGCTAAATATAGAGAAATAATAACTTTGTCTGTATTCCTGATCGACCATCCCAGAAAAATTTATAAAATCACTAGCTATATAAAAAAGTTAATAATAATTAAAATTTTATAATTTAAAAATAGAATTATAATATAAATAAGAATATTAAGCGAGTTTCGGTTTAAAAATTACTGAAATATAATACTTAGTAGGATGAAAATAATGATATTAATATAAGAAATAAGAGTTTTGAATTTGGTAGAAATTAAAACGATCATAATTTATCATAGCAAAATTAATCTATGATTATAAATAAAAATTAATTTGGTCAAAAAATAGAATAGATATTTCAGCATTTACCGATTGAAATTTTACATTAATAAAAATATGCAAAAGAACAATCTGATTCTCTCCATATCGATATATTACCAGAATAAATTAAATTAGAAATTAATGACAATAATCATTAAACTCAAAAGTTTAAAAATGTTACTAAAAATACTTAAATAAACCAATTTGATAAATAAAATGATATTTTAGGTAATGATCTAAATAATTTAAATAATAATGTTATTTTAAAAAAAAATATGATCAAATATTTAAAACGTAAAAAATTAACTTTAGAGACTGTAAATAGATTAAACAATTATAATTATATAATTGATAATGATTTACCATTTCCCTATATAGATAATATTAATATAAATAATAATAAAAATGTAATAAAATGAATATAATATTTATAAAAATGTTTAAATTATATCTTATATTTAAATATACTCTTATATTCATAAATTTTATATATATTTATAAATTTATATAACAAAATAAACTAATAAAAACTATTAATAGTCGTTAAAATTAAATTAAACTTTTGATTATTTATAATATTTCCAAAACTATTCTTTATAAATATAATACTAAATATTATAGCAGAGCATTGAAATATTATGATTTTATAATATATTTATTATTATTTTAGAGAAATAATAATCGAACAAAATTGAAAATATAATATACAGAATTAATGATAACAGTATTAATATTATTAAATATACTTTAGTAAACAATTACAATTGGTTTTATCGTTACAGTGAATTTTTATTTTTTAATAAAGAATTTAAATATGTGATGAGAATCTAAACGTAATCAAATAGATTCATAATAAATATAGCTCAACCCACTCCTTTCTTTGATAATTTTTAGTAGGTGAAAGATGGAAAATTAAGTGGAAGAACTGCTTTTTATAATATTGAAAACAAATGTTAAATAAGTTTTTAAATTAATTATATAAGTGAATAATTAAATTAAAAAAAAAGAAAAACAATAATATTTAATATAAAATAATACTAATTATTACAAACACCCTATAAAAAAAAAATAAAAATTATATATAAATTATAATGTCATTAAAACATAACGATAATTATAATAGCTATACTCAAATTAATAGTGCTAAATATCACAGTGAACTAAGTGGGGGCACACCATAGGGAGATATATACCAATCCAAAACTTTTGGCAAAATAATAAAGGTTCGTCATATTCTCAAAAGAAGAAAGAATAGATATCACATTTAAATGTATAGTTTTAGTTTAGATTAAATAACCAAATTATAAAAATTGGATATAATTCATTCTATGAAAAGATATTAATATATAAAAATTAGAATAGTTTTAAAAAATAATACAGTAATGATATTTTTTTAATTTTTATATTTTTGGAAAATAAAATTTGAAGAATTTTGGTTATTTAAATTAAAAACTTATCATTATAAATATGTAAAATATATTTATAACTTTATTTAATAGGGATCACACACGTATTCATAGGGATCTTTATAGAAAAAATAGTTATAATAACAATAAAATTAATAATTATACGATATGAGGTTAAATAGGTAAATAACTAATAATAATATAAATTTTAAAAGTAAAGGAGTTTTTTATTGAAAAATTAGTATAAACATATAAAATAGAATAATAAAATAATTTTTTTAATAGATAAAGTAATGGAAAGTAAGAATAATAATCTTCAAGTATTAAAGATTAATTCGATTTGAATTCATATGGAATAAAAAACAATAATTAAAAAGAAAATTATTTGACAAATGGCAAGCAGGCTCGTCCTTAATCATCTTAATCATCTTCAAGTAAATATAACAAAAGTAGAACTGTTATTTATATTTATTATATATGGTTATTTATTGTATTTTATATATTTAGGTACATAACATATTTATGGAAACCCATATGGATAATATACTTCATACTAAGAAGAGAAGATGAAAAAATCTCAAGTTAACTAACACAATTCTAGTTATAGTAAATACCAAAGCTAAATGAAATAGAATACCCCTAGTCATTAAAGTAATGGAGTAAATTCTAACGGAATTATGCCTTCTGATAGACTTTAAAAACACTAAGTAAGACCTCATAGTAGTAAACATTCTACATAGGGATCTTCATATAAAGCAAGCAACTTAGATGGATATAATTATGATAATCATAACAGTTATTTTAATGATAGAACTAAATCCTCTTAATATAATAGCAAACTTAATTATGATGAAAATTCTCAAAACAATAGCATTTCTTCTGCCTTTAATCACACTAATACCTCTCATATTAATAATACAAATAATGGAAGGCCTGCTTCCTCACATTCAGCTAAAGGAAACAGGGGTACTAACTATGGTATTTATAGAGATAACAACAGTGATGCAGAGCAGAAATAAAAAAAAAATAGAATATTTGATGATAGAAATTAGAACAATTATGTAAGTTAATTAATTTTTGTTTATAACATATGTTATAGTTATTATAATTTAAAATCACAAATATAAGAAAGAAGAACCCTTTTTCACTTAAAAATAAAGAGAAATATAAGATAGAATAGAGAAAAAAAGTTCCATTTTTACAGGACATTAATAATAATCCAAACCTGCTTTGACTTAGACAAGCCAATCTCAAGTGCTGTTTAACCAAGGAATGAATTCTCCAAAAATGTAAAATTTTTTTAAGAAAAGCAGGAAAATTATAAACAAAAACTTGAATAACAGTAAAGAGACCTGTAGTAAAAAAAAATAATTACAGTTATCAAAAAGAATCATCAAATCCATAACAGTAACAAGTAAATAAAGAAGACTAAAAGGTTTCTTTAGCATAATAGCAATAGTAACCGTAGTAGAAGGGTGGAGAAAAAGAACTCAAAAATTTAAAAGATGAATATCAGGAATACAAAAAGTTATAAGATAAGTTGAACTATTTAGAAAGTAAAATAATGAGTATAAAAAATAATATCGATAACACTTACCAAAGAGAGAAAAATGGAACTTCTGATAGCAATGCTAAAGCAGAAAAATCAGGATCTAAAACTGGAATGAAAAACCAACCCTCTTCCTATCTAAATGACATTTCAAAAGAAAACTAATCGAAAAATACCTAGCCTTAGTCCTCTCACTCGCTGGCTAATACCACTACTAGTCCTACTGCTTCTTAATCGCAGTATTTTCATAGAAAAAAGGAAGAGTATTTACAAGGTAAGGATACCTATTCTTCTCAAACATTTTTGAAGAAGGAAAATCCATACCAAACCTCTTTACAAGCTAAATACGAAAAATTCTCACAGTAGATGCTTAATAATACTTCTGCTTCATCTTCCCAAAACAACAAAGAGCAGTATTTTTCCTCTTAAAAAAGCACGATTGCCAGTAAATAAGGAAAGGATAAAGAAGCAAAGCAGTAAAGCACTTCCCTTCAATCTAAAGCTGCTAACATTTATACTCCTAAAAACCCCTACCAGTTTAACTACTCCAAGTAATTCTCAGAATAAGAATAAAATGATTCCCAATACCAATCTAAAAATAGTCACAATAACAGTACATAAATTAAATCTTAACCCTCCTAGTATGAAGTTGATTTTGACAATCACAATAACCACTCTACCTAATCATAATAATAAATGAGAACTTCTCCTTATACGACTACTTCTCAATATGCGAGACACTCCACTTAGCAATCATCTCCTTCTTCATCTAACCCTCTTTAATCTATGATAACCCAGGTTCAATTTGGCTAAAATGTTCTAGGAAACTCCGATAATTCCCCTTAAAGTACTATAAATCATTCTTCAAGTAAACACCTGCATGAAATATAGAAAAAGCACAATCTTAAAGTATAGAGTTCTCACTCAACCTCTTCTATTCCCAAATCCTATATCAAAGGAACCACTCCATAAACCGCCACTTCTCATAACACCAATAAGGCTTCCAATTAAAAAACATCTACTACCGACAGTAGTGCTAATAATTCATATTATAAACAACATTAAGTATGCAAATAAGAAGAAAATGGGAATTCTCAAAAGATTGATAACCCTTACAAAATCATGAAGGGATATGGATAAAATTAAAATTAATAAAATATTCTTTAAAAGGGTAACTCACACAGTTAATCCTCATAGAGCCTTAAAAACTCCTATATATAATCCAATCAAAACTAAAACTAAAGCTTTGTATATTACATTTCATCAGTGATAAAGAGTTATATAAATATAGATGACGTTTCATATTTCATGAATTTGGGAAGGGAACACTTCATGCAAACAATATAGGCTATCACTTTTTCCAAAACTTTAAAACCAGTTTAAAGCAAAATAATCGAGGAGAAAACAATATATTTACCCCCAAAATTGATAGTAAATATAATATTTTATCTTAAGAATTTTATATTTTTAATTTAAAATTAATTTAGAAAAAAAAACTCTTGTTTTTGACTTGGACGAGACCTTAATTCATTGTAATGAATCTACAAATGTGCCATCAGATGTAGTATTGCCAATAAAATTCCCAAATGGAGATGTAATCGAGGTAAAAAATAAAAATATTTAAATTTATTTATGTATGAAGTTTAAATAATTTATAAAATAAAATAGGCAGGTATTAATATTAGACCTTACTGTTTGCAGTGCTTACAAGAGTTATCAAAATATTATGAAATTATTGTGTTTACAGCCTCTCATTCTTGCTATGCTAATGTAGTATTAGACTATTTAGATCCAAACGGAAAATATATATAGCAAAGATTATTTAGAGAGAATTGTGTTTATACATAAGAGGGAGTTTATATAAAAGATCTAAGAGTGTTAGCTAATAGAAATATGTCCGATATTATTATTGTTGATAATGCTGCTTATAGTTTCGGATTTTAGATAGATAATGGGCTTCCCATTTTACCATATTATGATAATAAATCTGATATAGAACTAAAACATTTAATGAACTATCTAAAATCAGTTCACCATGTAAAAGACATAAGAGAAGTTAACAAAAAATTATTAAAAATAAATTAATTTAGTTAATATACTGATCCTATAGATTTGCTGTAAGGCCTTTTCGAAGAATTAATATGATTTTTAAATAATCTATAATATATATATATAATTAATATTTATTATTTTAATAGTAAAAATATTATAAATAGTTTTCTATAATATATAAAATCCTCATATTTCATTAATATTTTTAATTAATTAATTGTTATTTTCCTATAAAATAAGGGAATTTTCTTATAAAAATTTTCTTTTTATATAGTTTTGATTATTTTTTTTTAATATTCATATTTTTATATATTCTCTTAAAAGAAAGAAATGTTATTTTTAGATATTTATTTAACTTTTGAATAAAATATTAAGATAATTCTAAATTAATGATTTCAATAATGTAAAATTAAATTTAAAAATGTAACTTAAGCGTTTTTATATTAAATAATGTTAAAATATTTTAAAATATATAATTCAATTTCAATTTCCATTAATAATTAAATCTATCATATCTACCACAACAGGATGATACCATTACTTGTATGTATTAAAAATTTAGGTGGCTTTCAATTCCTATCCACTTTTCACCAAACCTTCATAAATGGGGATAAGGAATTTTTCTCTTCCAGTTTCTCCCATAAATTGTATCATAATATTATCATTTTCTTAGATATTATATTTCGTTAAGGCGGTTAGAGCAAACCATTTGGCTTTTAAGTATGGATCTTCACTTGCAGAGAATTAATATATCGAATCTAATTATTTGATAATTCTTCTGTTTACAGTCCAATGATTTTTTCGGAAAAAGTCAATAAATACGTATTATCTTTAATATAATAAATTTAAAAAAAATTAATAAAATTACAAAATAAATTATAATTACTTGATAGGAGACCATCCTGAAACATCTTTGTATGATTTAGGTAGTGATGAACCAGCAAATTATAAGAATTTGTCGGCTAGTCCTATAACTTCATCATAATCACTACTTTCAAACTTGTTCAAAGTAGCAGGTGCCATTCCTGTTCCATTCATCCAGGTATCCCAATCAATATTTTCTCCATCTTTAACGTATTAACTATATATATATAAGATTGATTAATATTCATTTTAAGAATTATAGTAAATATTTAAATTACGGAAGATTTTTTGATAAATATAGGTTAAAGAATTCTCTAAAATCTAGCCAAGTAACAGTTCTGAACTCATCGTTGTCCAGCCAAGACTGTATCAACAACTAAACTTGCAAAGGAGTGATAATTTATTCCAAGTAAACCAAAAACTAGTATCCTTTTTCATATGGGACTATTGTCATAACTTCATCCTAATGTAAAAATAAAATTAAATTATTCAAAATAAAAAATTTATTTTATTCATTTTACAGGGTTAAGTCCTTTAACTTCAGGGTATAACTTGGTGAAATTATCTATCATTCCCTTTTCGAAATCAGTCATAACATCCTCCATTTCAAAATTTGCATCAATTCTGTCAATTTGCATATAATTTTCCCCGAAGAAAACTTTTTATCCATTTCTTTCCATATATGTGGCGAATCCCTCATTCTAATAGTTAATAATGAAATATTGACGTCTTATATTTATATATTTATTTATAAACACTTACCAACCATAAATTTCTCCAATTGGCGCATGTTAACATATTTCCGAAATAACCTCTAGCCAATTCATGTAATAATACTGTCTTTCCAGTTTTTCCAGATTTTAAAATAGAAGAAGAGACGTAGGTAAGTTAGGGATGGGAAGCTCCTTCATATGGATAGTTAGGGGGCATCATGACGACTTAAAATTTTTTCCATTCATATTTGAAGTTCATAAACTCTACTGACCACGTTAAATAGGATTACGCATCAGATAATTGGGCTTTGGCTTCCTATAATAAAAAATGTTAGAGATAGCCGGACGTATTTTTTCTCACAAAATTTAATCTTTTTTACTTCGAAAACTGATTCTTCAGCTATTAAATTAATTTCTCCATCCTTTCCATTGGCGAGAGTTTAAAATTTAAAATCTCCAACAACAATTCCAATATAATATCCGGGAAGTAAATGATGTTTAGATACAAAATTATGGCACTCATACTCTCCTTCCTAAGTAACGGAATCTTTGTCGGCACTCATATATACTTTCAGGCCTAGAGATTTTTTCACTTTTACAACTCCAGTAAACAGAAATTTTGCTACAGGTGTATCCTAAGTTGGAACCCATGTTCTCAAATAAATTGGCTCATTTTGGGTATAAAAAATAGGTTTTTATTTTCCTTACAATATTAATTTATTAATTTCAAAAAGTAATAATAAGTTAAATAAATCTACCAAATGTTTATTCTGCATCAACAAATGTGAATCCTGATCTTTTTCCTAATTTTTTTTCGTTTACTTAATAAGTAATATATATATTAAATAACTATGCCATAGGAATTGGCCCATAAGTAACCTATGAATCTTTAGTCGTTTCCCTGATAGTTAATAAAATTTTATAGTTTAATAAGATATCAAATAATTGTTTTTTAATTACCAAGCCTTGTCAACTTAAATAACAAGTGACCCACCAGAAATATCTACTTAGGAAAAATCATTTTTCCAGTCTTTTAATTCTTTTTTGGCAATGTGGTGTGCTGAGGAGTCAAATTCTACTTTACTCACTGTCATATCCCATTAATCAAGAGTGATTTATTTTAATTCTTAATACCCCATAAGTGATAAAACTACCGTTCCAGATAATATCTAACAGATTAGTTTTTATTTATTAAAAAGAATAAGTATATTTTTAATGTAAAGAAAATAAAGTTAATTTAGTTCTACCTTTTTATCAAAATCTAAAGTTATTTCGAAATCCATATTTTGTAAGTGTACTTCCTTGTAATTGGATAAGGTATTATCATCAGTAACGATATCAAGTCCAACTCTTTTAGATTCTATTTATTCTATAGATAAAAATAAATTATATTTATTAGTTAGAATTTTAATTTATAAAAACAATCAATTAATTTTTTATTGAAGATAATAAAAGCTTTTGAAATATAATATTGTAATAACGGCATTTTATAAAATTAATGCCAATAAAAAATAATTATAGCAAAATAAACTTAAATGAACTATTGTCATGGCTTTAAATGACAATTAATATAAAATTATTTATATGATTTTATTTATATCTTAATAAAAATATACTTAAGGCCTACTGTTCAGTTTCTATTGCATTTTAATACCTTGCTTATTCAGACATCAATTAAATTCCATTTACCTAAAAAGCTTAAAAACTTAATATCAATGTGACTGCTATTAGAAAATATTTTTATTTGATCATTTTAGTGATTGAAAATTTAATTATTTTTATATTTATTTGTTATATATTCTTAATTATAGATAGACTTTTTAATAATATTGTGTGTTATAATTCAAAGAGTAAATTAATCTATTGAAGAATTAGTATTTAGTAATTATTATTGTCATAGAGATATTCTGTTTTACAACCAAAATGAGAATCTAATTCGATATTCATTCCATTAATTAGAATTAATAAATATAAATTATTAGTAAACAATCTTTATACATTAAATATAAATATTTACAATTTTATAATATAATCAAGATAATAAATACTATAAAAAGTTATAAAAATAATTAAAAAAAAATGTAAATAAAGAAGAAATTAAAATAATTCCAATACACTTACAATATGAATACAATATAAATGTTTTATATAGTTAATATTATTTTGCAATAAATACTATATATACAAAAGTGTATTAATAAGAAAAATAAAATATTTTATTTTTCAATTTTACATTATATATATATATGTAATAATCATCATTCAGACTCTTTCATTCATTTCAGAGGCCATAGTATTTTTCATCTAATTCATCATGTTCATCATTTTCATCATATCCATCATTTTTTAGTTGTCAGGTCTCTAATTTTACATCTAACCCATATTATCATCAGCAGGATCGCTATTATTATCTCCATGTTGGGTTTATTCTTCTTCGGATGAAGATTCTCCATTGGATGAAGATTCAGAAGAAGAGGATTATTCAGATCCATATTGGTTTTCTTGTGATTATTGAGCTTATTGGTTTTTGAGCATTTGTTTAATTGCATTCAGGTTAAATCCTCTCATTCCTTGGGAAGCTTAAGCATGTTCAGCATTTTTCATTTAGTTGAGCATTTGTTCGGCGGCTTATTCTGCAGTTGCAAACTATTCAAAAGCTTATTCCATTTGTTATTCTCTTTTCTGGCTCTTCTTTATTCTTAGGTTTCATTTCTATGTTATCGTTTATTTTATCTTTGTTAATTCTATTCTTTTCTTTGTCCTTATTATTATTAGGAGTTGTTTTATCTTCCTTATTATTAGGAGTTGCTTTATCCTCCTTATTATTATTAGGATCTGCTTTATCCTCCTTATTATTATTAGGATCTGCTTTATCCTCCTTATTATTATTAGGAGTTGTTTTATCCTCTTCCTTATTATTAGGAGTTGTTTTATCCTCTTTATTATTATTAGGATCTGCTTTATCCTCCTTATTATTATTAAGAGCTACTTTATCCTCTTTGTTATTATTAGGATCTGCTTTATCTTCCTTGTTATTATTAAGATCTGCTTTACTTTTGAGATTAGTTTGTTCCCTATTACTATTATTCTTCTTCTTCTTCTTCAGATCCTTGAGTTTCTTCTTAGCTTTATCTATTTCTTCGTTCTCTGTTTCTTCTTGATTCTTCTTATTAGTGGGGAGTATTTCTATGTTTTGTTGCATTGGCTCTCACAGCAGCTTACAATTCAGAAATTACTTCTGCAGCTTATTCAGTGTAGGCGCTCACTTCATTTTCAGCATTGTTTAATCTTTCTCTTAAACTCTAGTGTCTCGGGTTATTATATTACTCAATGGTTTCGACAACAACTTATTCGGTGCTGGTTCCGTGAGGAATGTAATTCTTGACTTATTCATAGGCTTATTCAGCGAATTATTCTACATTTTATCCGGAATTGACCATTTCTTACACATTTTATGCAGTTTCTCTTCCTTGTTCATATGCTTATTGAACTCTCTACATTTGTTAGTATGTTTCGTAAGCTTACATTCCATCTTAGATGAATTAGGCTGCTTCTTCAGGAACTTCAGGACCTTGAGGAATATTGGCTGTCTCCAAGAATTTAGCTGTTTAATCGGCCCCTCTCATTTAGAAATAGGCGTAAAGGAACGGAAGTGTTAATAACACAAGCGCTAACAGTCTCATTTATGAGTCTTGTTTGTGATTTTCTTTTTCTTTTTCTTTTTTTAATATTAATATTTTTTTCTATTTTTTATTTATTCAGAAATTTATAATTTATGATAAGTGGTTAAACTGTTCAAATGCTTGAAATCTGTATGTATTTCAGACCATAAGATTATTAACTAAAACAAATTCAATTAAAAAGGTCGTGTTTTATATTAATACTTTACTAATTAACTAAACAATTATTTATAAAATTAAACTAAATTAAATTAATAGTTTTTGTGTGATATCAATATTTTCAATATCAGATTTCCCAATATAAATCGAATTAATTATTATTATATATTTTAATAATAATTTATTTAATTATCTTTATTTCTATATTATATCTATAGGTTAATTCGGTTATTATCATACTCAAATAACAAATAAAATATTAATAATAACTTAATATACCATTATTTTTTCTTTTAACTGCCTAAATTTTGGTTATTTTTAATACTAATACAACTCATACTATTCATACTCTATCTTTATTTTTAGTTATGTGATAGTTAATCAAATAATACGAAATATAATACTTCATATTAAATTTTAATTAGTGTATTATTTAATAATGATTCTTACTTTTGTGATAATTTCTTTTTATCGATATATTTGTCATTATTGCAATAAACCCTATTATTTTTTGAAAAGTTCTTTATCATTATATATTATTTATATATCATTATTTAATTGAATATTAAAGTAAACTTAAAATATAAAGCTGGAATACCACAAATTAAAAATTTTAAAAATAATTTTAAAAACTCATTTATATTTAATTGCCTTTTAGAATTTTCTAATAATAGTATCTTATTTTTATTGATATTATTAAAAAATAATAATTATCAAAATTATATAGAATTAAAAATTTATATTATCATAAAATTCTCAAAATTCTCTTTCCATTTGAACAGAAACATCCTAAAATTTATTATTTACTAAGAAATTAATTTCTCTTTAAATTTTATCTTAATCTGCTGTCTTCGATATAAGGAGTTTTATATTGCAAACAAGGTAACCCGTGGTTATTCCCCAGAAATACTTTTCCTTTATGTCTAATACCCCATCCATTTTATTTACAGCATTCAAAAATTCAGTGACAGTTTTATTGTCTTGAATAGGTAAAGCATGCAATAGTAATCTACTAGTGGTTACTAAAAGTCTCTTAGTAATCATAATTGTGACTGCAAAAATACAGATCGCAACTAATACTCCTATAAAATTTATAAATCTAAGGTGGAAAGTGAAGATTTTTCCTAAAACGAATAAAACATCAATCAAAAAGTGTAAAAAAATAGAGTGCATATTTTCATAATGACTCGAATAAGTTAAATGCAAATCTTTGTCAATAACACTGTTTTATTGAAGTTGAGAAAATTAGTATTATTCATGATTATCATCGTGTAAGGAATGAAATTCATCATGAATATGGTGTTACGAATGGTGATTCGGGTAAATAAAATGACTGAAATTTTCTCTAATATGTTGATAAAATTGTTTGTATATCCTCTTAAATGATTCATAATTATGGTGTGAAACTCCAGATATATTATATTCTTTGGCAATATCTCCTGAAGGAACAAATAAGGCATATTCTGCAAAGGAAAATACTCCCACTAAATTGTAAATCAATAATCCATATTGCAAATAAAGAATGCTTGATCCGTGTTCTTCATGATGATCAGAATGCGAATTTTAAGAACTAGAATCACCAGAATTATTATCTTTTTATTAGTCATTTTTTTCTTCATTTCCATTATCATCTCCATCTTCATGAAAGTGAAAACTTTATAATAAAATGAAAAAACTTGAAATCACCATAAATATGCAATTCGAAAAAGCTGCCAATGTTTCGAATCTGCTGTATCCATAAGTATATTATTTGTCAGATCTATGTTTTGATTTAAGTAATGCATATAGAGAGAAAACATAAGATAATATATGTAAAACGGCATAGGATCCTATAGATACCATTTAAAAATCCAAAATAGAAAACCCTATAAAGTTAAATTTAATTATATAAAATTATTTTCATTTACTATAATAATAAAATTTTAATTTTAATCTATAATAGTACCTCTTATTAAGCAATAAAGCGAAAAAATTGAAAACACTAATATAAAATTTCCTATTTTTTGTGACTCTTCACTTTAACGAGATAATTTTAAATAATACCAAAAACCTGGAGTTATTTTATTTGAATTGCATGAATTATTACTAGTTATTTTATCTAAAATATTTATATTAAATGCTTCCTATTAACTCATTCTTTTTTTAATTTTTAATTTAAACTTTACTATATTTTTGATAAAATATATTTTTTAAGTTTATTTAGTTTTTATTTTCAAATGTTTATATTTGTTGTTTTATTAATAATAATTAATTCTGTAGATTAAGTTAATTAAACACATTCGTATGTGAAAAAATATTGATAATTTTATTGAAAGTTAATAAACTAATAAATATACTTTATAATTATATTAAAAACTACGTGTAATTATCATAATATTAATGTTGTAAGCTATTTCTAAACATAAAGTTTTTATAATATTGAAAAAATAGCTTCAAAAAATTTTTTTTTTTTTTATTAAAATTTTAAATATATTATATAAGTTTTTAGAGAAAGAATATTACAATATAAAATCATATTTTATGAAAAATTTTTTTAATATTCTCAAGTAAGTAGTAATTAATAAATATATAAAATTTATTTTAATATTTTATTATTTTGTATTAAATACTATAATATTTATTGCTAAAATATAAAATACATGAACTATTCAGTGTCAAATAATTAACTGTCTTAAAATATAAGTACAATGCCATAATTAATTAAATAAATGTAAATAAAGATAAAAATACAATATTAAAATACAATAAAAAATTATGAATAGATAAAAACTCTTTGAGGATGAAGATTCTTTATGTGAATCTATGGATTTAATGAAACTGTCTGATGCATAAAATATAAAACCATAATAAAAAAATACCTATTTGGTTAAATTTAACAATCCAGATCTATTAGAGGAAGCACTAACCCATCCAACTTATTATGAAGAATAAAAATACCGTGATAATTTTTAAAATAAACATATTCTTTTTTATATTTATAAATAATTATAATTATTTTATATTTTATATCCTTATATAAACTTATTAATATGATTTGTTTAATTATTTAGGCTCCTTTCTTAGTAATAAAAATACATATAAGCATAATTAGAGATTAGAATTTTTGGGCGATTCTGTTTTAGGAATGATTATGGCTGAATTTTTCTTTAAAACCAATAAATCACTATAGGAAAAAGAGTTAACAAACCTAAAAAATGACATAGTATAAGAATCTAATTTAGCAAATTTAGCAAGATTTTTAAAACTAGATACATAATTGAAGTTAGGAGTTGGAGCAGAATAATAAAAATTGTATTAATTGAATTCAACTATGTGTGATGTCTTTGAAGTAAAAAATATATTAATATATGAAAATAGTAAAATTCTCATAATACTGTATATGATATTTTAATCTAAAGGCTTATATTGGTGCTGTATTTTTAGATTAAGGATTCCTATTTACGAAATAGTATGTACTTTAAATTTTAGAAGGTTATAAAAAATATTAACAGGAATAAAAAAAATTAATAAATGGTAAAAACAATGT
Source organism: Miamiensis avidus (assembly GCA_037039885.1). Classification (NCBI taxonomy): domain Eukaryota; phylum Ciliophora; class Oligohymenophorea; order Philasterida; family Glauconematidae; genus Miamiensis; species Miamiensis avidus. The sequence continues at coordinate 492,912 of JAWVGU010000079.1, forward strand.
TAATACCAAATTGGAGAATAGTTAATAAGAAAACATAGTTTTTAATGAAATTTCTAATCCTAAAGGGACATTATAAGAATATATCTCTAAATAATTTAGATAAAATAATATTATTAAATATAATCATATACATGATGATGGCCCAGATCATGATAAAAAATTTACAGTATAACTATTAATAAATAATAAATTAATTTGCGTAGGCGAGGGGAAAAACAAAAAATAGGCAGAATAATAAGCTGCCTGTGTTGCTTGTAAAAATTTAAATGCTATTGAAGTTTAGTTATATAGAATTAATAATATATATATATTAATATAAATTATATAGCATACTAATATGATTATATTTAATTACAAAATTATTATTATATATATCAAAAGTTTTTTTCTCCCAATATTTTTCATCTATTTTTTAAATAGTTTGGAAGATTATTGTTAAATACTTTTTATAGATATCTTTTATTTTCCTAAATCAATGTTTAATTTTATTGTTTACTCATAAAAGACTTCCTTTATTTCTTATTTTGAGATATACAATTCAATTTAGATATTAAATTGATTTATTACTAATTTTTTTTAAACTGGAATATTTAATTTTTATTCTTAAATTTGTTATGAATACTATTAGCCCAATTTAAATAACTTTCAATAACAATTTCATAACTATTTTAAGGAAAATATCTAACTGAACATTTTAAAATAGATTCTTCCCATGAAAAAAGATTTAAATTTTATATTTATATATTGGTATTAAATATTTCAGCCAGTCTATAATTAAAGATGTTTTAGTCCTCATAAGATTAAATATTTTCATTTGCTTTTTTTATATTTTTCTCTTACTTTTCTTCTGCAAAATTTTATAATGAATTAATTATTTATCCTTTATTTTTAAATTTTTTGTCACATTGTTCCTAATTTGAACAATTTAAAATATGTCCATTAGTTTATTATTCTGAAAAGGATTATAATGAAGAATTGACTGATTATTATAGACCAATATCAAAATTTTGAGAAGGTTATACTTATAGAGCTTTCTTTTATTAAAAATAATTTAGATTTTATTCATTTAATTAAATGGTTTTTGCATTTAAATAATCTACAGATGTATAATCTGAATTTTTACAAATTGTTTGCCATTTTTTTCTATATGTTCCATAATCATGCAAATAATCATGAATTTCAGAATTTTATTATTTTATATTATAATGTTTAAAAAATGTGTGAGTATTCATATCTCCGTGATTAATTTAAACTTAAATTGTTGGTAAAGCATAAAATAACTTGGCATCTTTATCTTCTTTACCATTAATTATATTTGATTTTTATTATTTAAATATATCTGCAATTGGACTTTCTCCGAAAATACTTGCTTTTTTTATTAGATTATTTTGCTAGTCAATTTAGCTATCATGGAGCTATTATTCTTTTTCTTTCTAACTTACTTTAGAAATTCGAATCTTAATTTTAAATTGTGGTAAAATGTATTATGATATATTTAATAAAGTTAATAATATACCTTTTTAACAATCTTCCTGACTTATTTTTATATGCACAAGGAATTTACTCTAGAATTGTTTAAATTGTTTAAATAATATTATTTTTATAAGTTATTATTGCTATTATGTTTGATTAAATTTGAAAATTATAATTTCCTCTTATTTCTAATATATTTTTTCTAATTATCTTTTACAGAATATAATTACATATTTTTTTAATGACTCTCTATATAATATTGATTCTAATCCTATAAATAGCTTAATATATATTAAATTTTAGGAATTTAAGCTATAGGATTTATTCTTGGGCAAGAAGGACTATTATGGCCAACATTTTTGCATATAAAACATGAATATTTGCATGGATTTTAAATAAGATTGTCTCTTCTTGAACAAAATACTTCCTATAAGTAAATAATTATCATATATTTGAATAAGCAAAATATAAAAATGAATATTATTACATAATCAACAGGGTATTTCTATAATACATTTATAAACTAATCTCTATCTAATAACAATACCTAGCACATTTTGTTACATTTTATTTTTACTTTTTTTTGTTATTATGTCATAAAAGTTTCAAATCCTATTAAAGCTCCTGACTATAATTTAATATATATTAAATATTAAGTTATTAATTTAGTTATTAACTAAATATACTTAAAGAATTCCCATAGGATATATATTGTATTAACTTTTATTTTTCATATTTGAATTTCTCTTTTCTAAACAAATTTCAACTTCTCCTTTATACAAAAAGTATAAAGTTTATTATTATCCACTTTCATTTTAAAATAAATCCTATCCAGGTAAATATGTCCTTTCGATCCTTTAAATAAAATAATGGAAGCAATTTTTAACATATTTATTTTTTTATAAAAATGTACATATGCTAAGAGAGATCTTCAATAAAAGATTAAGAATATTTAAAAAATTCTTAGTTATTTTTAAGTACTTTTCCATAAAAATTTTATTTAACTTTTTATTGCAAATAAATTGGAAGGGAATTTAATAGATCATCAGATTAGTCAAGACCATCTTTTTACATTTCTAACTAAAATTCGAGATATTTTATTACATTTAATTATAAGCTTTTATCTATGTTTCTATTTCCCATGTACTATTGTAACTGCATTTTATGAATTCTAAAATAAAAATGCTTAAATTCTTCATATAGAAAAAATACCAATTTTATTATTTTACTAAAAAGCCTGCTATTCTTGTGCCTATTCTTAAAAAACACTTTAAATTGTCCCTAAAGCATACCCAAAAACCCCGCAAGAAATTAAAGAAACGACTATTACATATATCCTTTCAGGTACGGAATCTTTATAAGAGAATTTAAATTTTAATATTATAATAAATATTTTTAAATTGTTTATTTATTTTTATACTTGGAGTTATATCCCCGAATCCTATAGTCGTCATAGTAATAAAAGCAAACTTATTTTAATTTAAATATAAAAAATTAGTTTAATTATTCTTTAGTTTTAATAGTTATATTGTACTAATTACATATACAGAGTGAATATAAACACTTTTAGGGCTTTAATTTTCATAATTGTATTAATTTAACCATGTATTTTCGTTCCCTGCTTCAATTTATTTTTGTGCTAGTAAATGAAATCCGCATCCCATTAGATGAGCAATAAAGAATATAAGAGCTATAATACCAATTAAAATTATAATATAAATTATAGATAATTATTTAGTACCAAATAGTCGTGCATATGTGAACTATGCAAACCATTTTCTTTAAAGCTAATACTACTCATCTATTATTCCTACTAGCTCTTTAATTTTAAATATTTTTATCATAAAAACCACTTGTATTTCATTAAGTATCCAGTTATTTTTTATTTAAAATTAAGTTCCCATTATTAGTCCTATTATAGCAATTATATCTTTACTAAATTATCCAGCTAATACGTATTAAGAAATTAATATAACAAATTATAAATTTTAAGAAAAAAAATTGAAATTACATTTTAAATATTTCAAAGCAATTTATTTTCTATTTTCCACTATTTGACCCTATTCGAAATATCCGGAATTAAATGAAATTACTATATCCATTAAAAAAATGAATATAAACCAAAATTAAAATTTCGAAAATATCTTAATTTCATCATTAAATGCTAATTTATAAGGTATGATAATCAAATTTATAATAATTGATAATAGTAAAATAAAAGCCCACAAAATGAAAAAAGTGCTTCCAGGTTGAAAAATAGGAACATTGTTAGTGCAAAATATATTATTTATATTTTTTTTCCAGTTTTCCCTAACAAATAATAGGTTTTTAAATAACTATTTAAATTATAAATGAATATGTATTACATTTTGTTCAGAGATTCCTAATAAAAACTTAAATCATTGATTATTTACAACTATTTAACTGTTAAAAATCGATTTAAGTTGTCAAACTTATGCCCCTTATATAATTTCTAAATTATTAAACGATTGATAAAATCTTTTACCTTTTTTTCTACATTTAAATTTCTAATCTTTTTTCCTGCAATAAATTACAATTATTTTTAATAACTCTGACTTTATACTATTTTTACATAATATAATTGAAAAATTGGATATTAATAATAAAATAATTATATATTACATGTAAGCCCATAGTTTTTATCTTTGAATTATATGCTAGCTTTCTTTTTCATGTCATTATAAAATTTTGTGAATTTTTAAGTTTTGTCATAGTCATAAAGACAAAAAATCTATTCATTTTACTATTAATGTATAATTATATCGTTTATTGATTTACTAGAAAAGGAAGATTTCTACATTTTATTGTTTATTTCCACACTTGATTAATTTTTAGAATCGTCATTATCACTAGTCTAATTTTTTATGGATTAAAATTAATTTAAAACTTATTTCTCACATGCTTCTGGACTATTGGGTTGAGAATAATTTTATATTCCTTGGTTATATTAGCATTTATTGATTACACCTTAATAAAATTCATCTTGCTATACTTAATCATAGATTATCGAGTATTAATTTGCTTTGTTTTTCATATTTTATTCCTCTATCTACTATTTATCTAAGGAATCATCGGAATATATCTACGGAACTGTAGGAGATTGCTTATCCTTTATTTTTTGTAAATTCAATTTTATAAAAGAAGAAACTTCCTAATTAAGCTAAGGAGATCGGGGGGAAGATGAAAACAACTAATTATCTTATATTTAAAATTGGACTTCCTTTAATTTCTATTGTGAATTTAACTGAGAATTTTTATCTTTCTATTTCATATCAATTAGTTTTATTATTGTTTTTGTTTTATAATTTATTTATTAAAAATTAATTGACTAGTTTTAATAACTCTTAAAAATTATGTGATTTATAATATTTATAAATGTATTTATACATATATGATAATATTATAATCTAATTTTTCTTCTTAATTATTTTATTTACTTTTTAATTCAAATAATACGACATTATAAGTATTAAATACTTTCTAACAATCGTGATATTAAAATAAATTTCAGAAATTAAGATTTATAATCTTCTAAATAATTAATTAGTAGATAATTTAAAATTACTTATAATAAAATGAGAATTGGTTTTCTTTTTATACTATTTCCCTTAATTCAGTTAGTGCAAAGTAAATGGGAACAATAAGGAATGACATTTACAAATGGTAAATATTGTCCAGAAGTGCCTTATGGAACTGAAGAATCCTTTTATTCCTTAAGATAACTAGCTTCAACAGGATCTAATTACGTTTCTATAGTTGTTACTTGGTATTAAGATACTTTAAATTCTACTACATTATTTCCCTTGTACTCACCAATTAAATCCCACTATTACACCTATATCACAGAAACCGAAGATTAGTTGATAGATATTATATAAAAAGCCCAATAGATAGGTTTAAAAGTGATGTTGAAACCTTAAATTGATTTAATTAAAGATGATGATCATTGGAGAGGAGATATAGGAAAATATTTTACCTAAGAATAATGGGACGAGTGGTTTGGTAAAATATGAAATAAAGATATTTAAAGCTAAAGTATTTAATAAAATAATTTCTCATTTTTTCGTAGCTAGCTATACAGAAGTCGTTTTAAAATATGCAAGAATGGCTGAAAGATTAGGAGTTGCTGAATATTCGGTAGGTTGCGAATTGATAGCAACTTCTCCATAAGAAGCCAATTGGAGAAAATTAATAGATAAAGTTAGATAAGTGTATAAAGGAATTGTAATTTATAGTTCTAATTGGGGGTATTTTTTTTAGATTTTTTATTTATTAAAATTATTTAATGAATAACATATATATTATTTGAAATTTAAGGTATTTAGATGCTCAGGGAGGAGAAGAAACTCACAAAAAATGGTGGGATGCCGTAGATATTATGGGAATTGATTCATATTACGAAATTGCTAAAAATATTACAAACCCTACACTTGATGATTTAGTCAAAGGTTGGCAGCCTGTAGTTTAGAGATTTAGAAATCTTACCTAAACTTTTAACAGGCCAATAATGATGAGTGAAATAGGATTTTGTAGTGGAGAATGCAAAAGAGGAGAAAAGGTTGCTTTGAATAATTTTTATTAATAGGCTCTTCACTATGAAGCTGCATTTTAGGCATTTTCAAATTTAGACTTTCCCTTTTTAGGATTTTTCTGGTAATCATAAAAAAATTGCATTTAATTAATATAGATAAAGCTTTATTTTCTCTAAAATTTGATGTAGGTGGACATGGAATAGTGATCCTGCCAGTGGAGGAATGAAAGATACTTGCATAACTCCACAATCAAAGCCATCAGAATTAGTAGTTAGATATAATTATGGAGGATTGGAAATACTTCCTCCTTGGAAGGGTGAACCAAAATGTTAGTGTACTGTGTGATGGATGGATATTTATAAGAAAAAAAACTAAAATATTTTAATATTACTCTATTTATTCTATTATTTAATGTATAAACGTACTTAAAATTTATTTATAAATATTACATTGCTTATTCTTAATAGCTATCACTGTATATTAAAGCAAATAAATAAAACAGCTTGAAAATTCTTTTATTTGAGCCAAGTAATAAAATAATATATTAATATAGCGTAAAATAAATCACAAATAATATTGCAATAAACTCTAAAGTAAAACAGTTCATAAAGTAAATAAAAAATGAGTCAAAAATAAAGTAGAGGGTAAAGTTAAGGAAGTTTTCGATCATTGTAAAATTACTATAACCTAATAGCATTTAAATAAACATGATTACATGTTTTTAAATTATATTATTTTAGAAATAAATAGTTAATAATTTATTACGAAAAAACCATTCAATTTCGATATATGCAATCAATATTTTAATAAAATTTCTATACATTTTAAGGCCTTAACAAAGTTTAGCTATGACAACTAAAGGAGATCCCTCATGGCTTAAATCATAGCATACACTTGAAAAATTGAGCAAAACAACTCAAGTTAATGAAAATGATAAAAATAAAATTGATCACCGAAAAAGATTGATGTATACACATTATAATAGTTTGTTTGATAAAAATGAAGAATTTTACTAAGGATTATATGGTAACTAATTTGGGTTCTTAAAATCTAGTATTATAATATTTTTTATATTAAAAAAGCGTAAAAAAATATGTGTAGAGGACCCAACGAAAAAATGATCTTAGATTATAAAAAAGGAGGATAGTCAGAATATTAAAAAGAATACGATGAAAAAGATATTAAAAATACTAGAGTAGATACTACATATTACACAATGCAATATCATAATAAATAGCCTTTAGATTTAGTTACCTAAAATATGGTATAGAACCTATTCAATTTAATAATTTAAATAAAACAAAATGATAGAAAAATATTCTGTATTTATTTAGGTAAATTTGAATGAAAAACCTATTCCTAAATACGAATTGAAAAGTGCAGATACTTTTAAAGGGAAAAGTGATAGATTTTTGCCTTTTGCCGGAATTTCTGCCTACTAAGTATTTGATAATAATTTAATAATATATAATTTCATGCGTTATAAAGCGATAATATAATTTTAGGATACTCATGTTAAATTTCCTAATAATCCTGTTGCTATGATCAGACCTGCTGCTCATCCTACTGTTATTAAAGATATGGAATTTAGTGGAAAATCATTTTACACATCAAGTTACAAAGGGGACCAGGTTCCTTATGATCCTGAAATAGCATATATGATTAATAAAAATAAAAGAGGATAGTTTAAGTATGAAAATATATTATATATTTTCGCCATTCAAAAATAAATTAATGTGTTATTACCTTTTTTAGATCTCCGATAAATCCTGATTTTCCATTCTTAGATGAAACATCTAATGGTTTCTATTATTAAGGTTATAAAACTAGGAGAACTAAACCCTTCAATTAAGCTAAAGTAAATTTCAAATAAAGTATTATAAAAATAGAATTGAATAAATTAATTTTATTAATAAATAATTAGAAATATGATCCTACTCCCTCATTCGATGGTTAATATTTATCAGTAAAATAATTAGATTTTGTGCCTAAAAATGTTGGATAACTAGATTTCTAAAGTAATAATTATTCCTAGTTATCTAAAAACAGATCATAAAGATTATCTCATGCATGATTTAATTTTTTTACATTTTTAACTAAAACTAAAGATTAATGCTATTTATACAATATTATAATGTATTAAAATATAGTAAGTATACTCAGTATTTTTTATATATGTATTTCTTTTGTATTAATAAATTCTGGTACTTAAAATAATCATTAATTAATCAATAATATAACCTAGTTAATTTTAAATTTTAAAGTTATAAATCTTAGAAATTCTTTGTTTATAAAATAAAAAAAGTTTTAATTAGGCCAAAATTTGTAATTCTGAAAAAATATAAATGGCACAAACAATATAGGAAACATTTTAATATGTATGTAAATCATTAAGGTTCTATGGAATTGATTATATTAATCCTGAAATGTTAAGAGTAGGAAAATTCCCTAGTTAATCATCAATAAATATAATAAAAAATTATTAGAAGTTAATTTTTGATCTTTGCCTACTAAATATGTCAGGTTTTTAAATAAAACTATAAAATTATGATATGAAAGTTATAAATGAGGATAAAATGCTTTAATTTTGCCTGTATTATTTAAATCATATTAATTGTCCATTTGTAAATGTAACAGAAGAAAAAAATGATGTATTTATTAATTTTTTCTTATAACGAGATTTATTATTAATAATGGGATGGGTATTTTCAATTTCAGACTTTTTTACAAAATATTAAGAGTAGCATTTGGAGAAGTTGATGGAGTCTGCCAATCATATTCCAGAAGATATATCATCGGAATAAAATAATAATAATAACTAAAATCATATGCAAGGCATGGAATCATTAGATTAAAATTAGTTTCCTTAAAAAATAGTCTTCAATGGTGATATGTATAATAACAAAAATAGGGAAATTTCTGTTATGTATTAGAATGAAAATAAAGCTGAATAAATGCTTGAATTATATAATAGAATTTTATTTAGTTTTTAGAAAATTGAAGCTTTAACAAAAAAAAAATTAATAAATAGTAGATTTTAGATGAAAAAACAGGCAGATCTGAAGTGGAAAAAAATATTTAAAATAATAAAAAAGTAAAAGAAATAATGATGCTAAAGAATGAATAAATATTAATTGAAAAAATTTAATAACTTGAAATGATAGAATAGTAGATATCAAGAGAAATAAATGATGCCAGACACCATGAAGTATTTTGGTATATAAACAAAAGTTATTTTTTTTATAAATATTTTATATAAATTAATTTATTATTTAAAAGGTAGTGGATGGAGAGTGTGGTTGAAACCGATAAAAAAGATTATTAAAATGATCCTAATTATGGATTTGTTGAAAGCGATTTTGCTAATTTAAATATTCCCTAAAATCATATGGCTTTAAGAGTAGATGAATTCCTATAGGAATTGGAGAAATTTTAAAAATAATATGAAGAAGTTGATAGAAAACTAGAAATTTTTAATGAAATTTGGGGTTAAATCTCATAAGTTTTTTATAGGATGAAAATGATATGAATACTCTTAGAGAGAAAAGTCCTTAAGTTATTTAATTATTGGATAATGCTCTCCCTGATTTTGAACAATTTTCCAATAAATTTATTTGCTAATATAGAAATAAAAATGATCAATCTTTGTTTGCAGGAGAAGTTTTATAAATACTTAAATTTGAACAAAGCAAGGCTTAGAAATAGTTAGAACAGTAGGAAATATAATTACTTAATGAATAATAAAAATAAGAGAATGTGTTAAAGCAAAAGCAGTAATAGGTGATTTCAAAGTAAAATTAAGATAAAATTGCGCTTTAAAAACTATTTAATTAAGAAAATCAATAGTTTGAAATTATGAAAAAAAAAGCCTCTTAAGGAATATAATCTATATTATATTAATTATCTGATATTATCGAAGTTTTTCCTAAATAAAAATGAAATTAAAATTTCGTTATAATTATACTAATTAAATAATTATTTATTTTTATAAATATATAATAGCATGTAATTATTTTATTAAAATGTGATAAATAATAATAAATTAAACAAATATTTCTGAATAGTTCTATATAAAATAGATTAAAAATAATTATATTTTGTTAATTCTTAATCATTAATAAAAATCTGTGAGAAGCTTTGTAAATTAATTTTTTATAGCAACTTAAATAAGCAAGCTAGCAAGCAAACTAACAAATAAGAAAAATAAAATAATAAATGGAAACAGGTAAACTTACATCAATTAATAAAAGACAATTAAAGGGAAGCACTAATAGATATTTGTCTGTAAAATTAATTCATGAAAATAATCATATACTCTTTATTGGAACAGACAAAAATATATATGAAATGAAAATTCCTAGAAGTGTACCTGATAATGCAATCGAAAACTATGACGAAGCATTTCCATTTAAAAATTTTAAAAGCTTGGATTCGGTAATAATTAAACTCTAATTAAAATAATATTTTTAGTTTCTTCCCAAAATATATATTTAATTTTTTTTAATAATTTCAAAGAAACCATACAGACATTTATAAATTAGCTGCATTTAGGGAATTATAATAGATGATGATTGTGTTATTTTATTTGTTGTCATTTATAATATGAAAACTGAATCATGCATTCTAAAAGCTTATAATATTGCGGATAAAAATAATGAATTATTTAGTAAAGAATTTCCTGAGGATACATAAATTATTTATCTTAAACCTTTATACATATAGGGATTTCCTTTGATCGGGGTAGTGTTTTAAGTAAATATTTAAATAATAGATAATATTTTACTTTCCTATATTAAAAAATGTTAAACTCTATTCATTAGGATCACTCTCTTTAAGTTTATGAATTAAAAAAGAATGGTCATAAAGGATATATATTAGATTATAATTATACATTTGAATTTGATGACTTTGTACTAGATTTTGATTACTATTATGTGAACAGCATATTGTATATTTGCTTCATAGATTTGACAGGAAATATAATCTTAAGAGCGTATGATCATAGGGGTACATAGGTGAATCCGATATAAACTAGTCCAGATTCTGCTATTTAACTTGATAAAAATAAAATAGAGTTTTCAGCTAGTTCTCCTATGTCTTCCATTTTGTTAGGGAAGATTGAAAAAGGTAGTTCTGTAAATGAAGGTAAATAAAATACCATTTTTTAAAAACTGATAACAATATTAGAAAGTTAACTTGTATCAAGCTAAAACCTACGAAGAATAAATAAATAATAATCTCAATGATTTGAAGGGAAATGGAATTTATTAATTAAAATCATAAGATATATTTAGCAATTGCTTTCTTAATGAAATTTTGTAAACTAATATGACCAATTCATTTTGCAAATTTTATCCCTCAGAAGTCACTTTATTATTTGATGCATTACCATAGAAGATTAGTCCTTAGACACAAAAGCCTCATCAATTTTAATAGATTAAAAAGACAAGTTCTGATGGAAACAGTGGGTAAAATTTAAGGAAAATTTCTATAAACTTTTTATAAATATATTGTATTTATAATTAAAAAGATATGGAAGAAAAATGAGTGAGCACAATGCCTTATAAATTGACACAAAAAAGTCTGCTTTAAAGTAAATAAATTTAATTGTAACTAGTACGAATGGGTAGTGTTATGATTTTGATAATATATGTGTTCATCATTTAAATGATGTCAATCTTCTACCTGAAGTTAATATATAAAATGCAGGAGTAACTGGGTGTGATCTATATATGTAGAAAAATGGAGATATTGTATGTTTAAATGTTTATATTATTGGTATTTATAATTTTATTATAAACTAATTTAATTTATAAAATATAGGATTTATTCATAAGTTATTTTAATGGATCATTCATTAATTATGGAAAAAAGTATAGTGAAAACGATCCTAATTGGAAGCTAAAACTCCATTCTCCTCTTAATTCTAACCACTATGGTGTTTATTTTTGTAAGACTTAAAATGATAATGAAGATTTTTTATTTTTAATATCAGATATTTTATTAGAACAATACTAAGTATCTAATTATATTATTAATTGATTTACATTTCACTTTTATTTATTTATAGTATATTATCATAATAAAACATAATACATTTACTAAATGTGATATATTTATATAAAAAATAATTGAATATTATTTTAAAGAAAACTTTGTTATAATTTAAAATCTTTTAATATAATAATAAAGTAAATTTAAAATTGTATATACAATCATATTATCAAATTATTTACTTAATATATTCATTTATATTATAAATGGGGTTGGGGTTGGGGTTGGGGTTGGGGGTTGGGGTTGGGGTTGGGGTTGGGGTTGGGGTTGGGGTTGGGGTTGGGGTTGGGGTTGGGGTTGGGGTGGGGGT